>OV884004.1:86922932-87490432 GCA_930367185.1 Myathropa florea
CGAATTTTCTGCACAAACTTGCGTACAGCAGTCGCGGTGGGTGCTTCATTTCGTCGAAAACTTCTTTTCAAAAACGCACTGTTTGGGCTACACAGCACTCACTTTGGAAATAAGTTTTCAATATTTCCCAACGTTGTTCATGCGAAAGGCGACTCATTTCGTTCCACGGAGGTATGATACTGACTTTCTGTCAAGATTTGGAGCGGGCAACAGCTGTCAGTGGCAAAATAACCTATGATTTAAAATGAAACCACTAGATGGCCCGCCGTGTACATATGGTTGTGTCAATGACTATAAGGCATAGAGGCCCTTATCCTACGGCCATTGTTTTAAACTAAATTCAATCTGAACCAGAAATGGTTGTAGGCAGGAGCAGTAAGGAATAAATTTCGCAGACTCTATTCCCTGTCACTGGTCTCATGCAAAAAGAACATTTCCCACCGAACTGATGATTTAAAACACTTCCTGTTCCAGTCGCCAACGAATAAAGACGCTCACTTCGAGTAACTAATTGACTTCGCCCTCAGTTGCTCCTTAACCTCAAATTTCCACACTTCCTCCCATAAGCAGATAAGCATCTGCTTTCAATATTTATCCACACTCCCACGAGGATGATTCACTCGTCACTTTCCATGTCGAAATCCAAACTACAAG
This sequence comes from Myathropa florea, assembly GCA_930367185.1. Classification (NCBI taxonomy): domain Eukaryota; kingdom Metazoa; phylum Arthropoda; class Insecta; order Diptera; family Syrphidae; genus Myathropa; species Myathropa florea. The sequence goes on from OV884004.1 coordinate 86,923,587, forward strand.
ACACATTGCCCATGAATCAAAACCATCCCCCCCGCCCCCGAGGCATCTTGACGTCGAATAAAGACATTCCCTCTTTTATTTGGATTAACCCCGCATAGTCATCCTTTCCGGTGAAGCCTCCGGTCCCAATCGTCAAATTCACAGATCGTAATGAGGAAAACCCCCGTGAATGGCATCAAGTGGACCATTTTGTTGGCACTGAATGGAGCCCCCCATCCACTGGGCTTTGTTCACCAACCGAGCCCGTGTACGTACGTGTGTCCCGGAGCCTCCATACAATGTATGCATGTCCTTTTTATCTCATCCTGTTTATCCTCGCCCGTTCTTTTTTTTCGAGGAAATTTGAATTTAAAGAAATCCCATTTGTGGATGACAAGACAAATAGAAAAACAAAAAAAAAAGAAAAACGCGCAGTGCATGTGGTCTTTTGTTCCCGGCCGGAGCTGAAGTGCATCTGTGTAATTATGAAAAACTTAACCATCGCCACACAATCCACACACACACACACACGAGCGGCTGAATCGCACGGTATCCTCGGGCATAGTGGGCACAGGGAGCCCCAGAGGTTTAACCTACGTTTCGTGTCGCTTAACCACGATTTTCATTATTTTTCTTGCAATTTTACTTTTTTTTCGAATATTTCCTTTTTTTTTCATCCATTCGTCCTCAATTCCTGGGAGAGTTCGGTTAGTTTTCTTTTTTTTTGATTGAAATGCAGTTCATAGGGTGGGATGTTTGTTGTTTGGTTGATGGGTGTGACAGTTTTGTTTTCTGGTTTTCAACTGTCAGATGAGTGAAATCCTTTTCGAAATTTGTCAGCAATGAATCGGAGTGTTCGAAATTCAAAAGTCGATTGAGCAAGAGTCGGAGTGTTCGAAATTCAATCGAATTTTTACAAATTTCGAAAAAGTGACAAGTGACTGACGATTGAAAACCAAAAAAGCCAAACAAATTTAATCGAACTTTGAATTTCGAACACTCTCTGAGTGATTTTGAGGGTTCATTTATTTCAATGAATCCTCCGTTTCACAGTTCCTTGGGTGGGATTCTTTCAAGTAGTTGCACATCTTGTCTTGGTGCGAAGTTAAGGTCAATGACTCTTGAGAATTTATTCTCTATAACTAGACATGAAGCTAAGATTCAGCCATCACCTCCTCCTCTTCCTCCTGCCCCCTGTATACCGACACTCCTCTCCCTTCCCCTGGGCTGGACTGAGATGTAAACCGTACCGTGCTAAGAGTCAACCAGGCTGGGGGGCCAGTTTAAACAATAGTTCAGTCGCTAACGGAGTATCCAGGCGCCTGGTAGCCTTGTGAAACGTTTTTCCCAGCCTCATTTTCGAAGAAAAATGGTCCAATCCTCCACAGTCCTCAGCAAACTGTCACTCTCTGTGGATGCATTGGCCAGGGTACCAGGCGACTTGTCTGTACATTGCATGGGCTCTGAACATGTCGACCACCCATTCCTGCATTTTTTTTTCGTAGGGTTTTTGAAACACTACTGGAGTACTCTGACTCAAAACTGGTCCCTTGTACTGCCGGGTAGCAACCTACTCCAGTGCCGTTAATTTAATCCCAACGACAAATGGTGACTGGACCTGATTCGATTTCACTGGGATTAGAACCTGAGACCCCTCGAGCTTGGGGCAGACACTCAAGGTAGCCCTAAACGACGAACATACTCGCCGAACTTGCTTGTGCTTGCCGCATTGTGGTTCGCGTGCCGCTCGCTTCTTCTTTTTCTTCTTAGGGCGCTACAGTCCAAGGTGGACCTGGGCCTCACTCAACATGCCTCTGCCAGCTGTCTCCAGTTTCACACACCAAGCCGGCCGAGGTCCCCCTCGACTTGTATGCCCCACCTTGTACGTTCTCTGTTGCGTTGTCCAACAGGCTCAGAGTCGAAGACTCTTCGGAGCTCAGATGTCCATACGCTCTACATGGCCTAGCCATCTTAGGTGTTGGATCCGTAGACGCCTGGCTAGACTCATGTCGCTGTACAGCCCATACAGTTCGTGGTTGAACCTTCTCCTCCAAATGCCATCAATGCAAACAGGACCATGGTCAGATGGCACTACGTGCCTCATTACAAAGCAAATCTGGCCTAAACTTGATCTAAAACGTTCACTCTATCTCCTTAGAATGAACAGGTCATCCCTAAGGATTCTCATTGGCGTTATCACAGGACACTGTGCCATTGGCACTCACGCCTCAAGAATGGGACTCCCTCATAATGATTTCTGCAGAAGCTGCAGAGACGAAGAAGAAGAAGAAAGCATAATGCATCTTCTCTGCACTTGTAGTGCTCTCTCCTCTCGCAGGATGAAACACCTTGGAGCCTACTTCTTTAACGACTTGAGCGAACTGCACAACGTCGGCATCAATCAATTAAAGAGCTTCGTTGAAAGCTCTAAATGGTTTTTCGGATAAAGGAACACAAGATCCGCGTGGTATCACAATGGGCCTAATTTGGCCTAAGTGTGACTGTTTTCCACAGTCAGCCACTTCAACCTAACCTAAACAGGACCAAAGATCGCATGCAGAGCTTTCCTTCGCGAGCCGCTCGCTGTTTGCGAAAAATTTCGATATTGTCGTGTTCGTTGGCTTTGATGTTCGTCGTGTAGCGCCATATTCGCGAGCAAACCTCATTTTTGCTGTGAACGTCGCCGAGTGCATATCGCGGATTAAGCACAATGTCAACAGTCAGTCACAGTTCACCACTTGCGCTTCCCTATCACACATGTTGACGGTCTGAAGAAACAGCACGAAATGAATGTTCGCCAAATGTGTTCGCCGTGTAGGGAATAAAGCAAACGAGCAAGTTCGGCGAGCGTGTTCGTCGTTTAGGGCTACCTTTAACCAACTACGCCATCCAGTCGTTGTCATTCCTGCCTTACTCGTGGGAACACAATCTAAGAACCAAACGAAAAATGGAAGACAATGGAGGGAAGCAAAAAGATAGAAAAATATATCCTCTGAAGAGGCAAGCATCTCCGCAGAAGGTGCAATCGATCCAGATGACAACGTCAATGGGACTCTCCTTCAGAGACTACAGATTGGTACCGCTACCCACGATAAATCCTTGGCCTCATCACAGGTTAGCAACACAATGCAAGTGAATTTTGAAACCGAGCCCCAGCTGCTGGAAGAAAGGATCGATCCTAAGGCCACAGGCAAACCCGAAGAAAAGACAAAAAGTGCCAAAACATCGGCCCAGAAAGCAAAGAACGACTAGAGGTCGATGCAATTTATCAAGACCGGCTGGATGGCGCAGTTGGTTAAGTGCCTGCCCCAAGTTAGAGGGGTCCCAGGTTCGAATCCCAGAGAAATCGAATCTGGTCCAGTCACGATTTGCCGTTGGGATCAAGATAACGGCACTAGAGTAGGTTGCTACCTGGCAATATAATGGATCAGTTTTGAGTCTGAGTACTCCAGCAGAGCTTCAAAAATTATCAAGACGATGAGCGCTAGAGATCCCTCAACGGTCACTGAGCGGGAAAAGTTCTTAATAAAGAAGCAAAGGAAAGAGGTAGCCAAATTCAAAAAGAAACTGGCTCCCACCTCCATTCAAAGAAGCTTCTGGCGTTGGACCGAAACTCGATCCATGTGCTCGTCGGAGTAATCACAGGGCCCTGTGCCATCGGAACAATGCTCCGGAAATGGAATGCGGAATCCAGCGATCTCTGTAGGAGTTGCTGCGATGAGGAAGAAACCGAAACGGTCCAACATCTGCTGTGCCACTGCCCAGCTCTCCAGAATCGGCGCCTAGCTTCGCCGGGAGAAAGATTCTTCACACAGACTGCGGACTTAGCGAATGCAGATACATCGGATCTTCTAAAATTCATAAAGAGAACGGGGTGATTTCAGCCACAGGGTAGGTTAACAGAATGTTCTCTGTAGAAGAAGTTTGAGAAGCTTTTTTTTGCCAGTTAATGGACCCTGAATAAGTTCCGTTTTCCCGCTCTAATCTAGTCACGCTAGATGAGATCCAGGCATCATGTTGATTTAAAAGTGATGAGGACTAGCGAATAGCAATCTTTCAGAAGGATTTCAATTTTAGCACATCACTTCGTCTCCTCATCTATTCTAGAGTCTTTCGGACGGAAGCCATGAAAATTAAGGAGGCCCAAGCGCAGTGTGTGACATAAAAATGGACATAATCCTGTGTACAGACAGTCAGAAAGCAATGTATGCCACATTTCGCTCAAAGACAACACTTAAATATCACTCCTCTCTTAATAAGCCACTCGGTCGCCGGGACACTGTGACATTTCAGGAAAATTGCGAAGTCGACTAACTTCCAAGCATGCCCTGCCTCTAGTCTTTCCATATGGAAAACTTCAGTGCATGCTTTTAGCTTCAATTAAACATCTAGTAGATCTTTGGTTTGGTGTTGTCAAATAAAGCGGCGTTTTGTCTCCCCTGCTATGGTGGTTGCTGGTTGACTCTCTGCTTAATGCTCTCAATAGTTCTAACATCTACGCCCAGGCCTATGCGGATGATGTAGCTGTACCGTCTGTCAGATCGTACCTAGCGACTGTGTGTTCAAAAGCGCATGCAGCTGTATTTTCTCTCTCAAAACCGAGGTTGTTCTCTTCACGAGGAGGAGGAAATTGACTAGTTGGACTCAACTAGTACTAAAAGCTGTTGCCATCAGCTTTTCCGATGAAGCTAAATATCTGGGTGTCATCAAACGATGTGTAATGTCTCTTATACATCGGTCTTTTGGTGGAATAAGCTTCCTCGTAAATACCCTACTGCTGCTTTCACTAAGTTTCAAGGAACAGTTTGTCTCGGCTGCATAGGGGCTTTTCCTAGTACGCCTGGCTCTGCTCTTGATGGATTACTGAATCTTCCCCTCACTTGATATCCACATCATGAGGTACCATCTTTCGCTTAAAAAGAAGTTGTCAACTTGCACTGGAGTTTCGATAACCTCGCACAGCGGCTTTCCTTATGGATATGCCGTCTAACGCACAAAAACCAGTACTCCACTTGCGACAAACATACAAAGTCGACTTTCACTGCGCTCAGGACTGGCTCTAGCCAGAATCTGATCCAGGAAAGTCGGCTCCAAGACCAATGACGAGTCTGGCGCTGCCGCCTTCGTGGAGGACGAAAACATTACACTTTACAACATTACACATTTGCGTCAATATTCCAAGCGGAAATCTATGCGATCCTAATGGCTACGAACTGTTTTGTGGAGAACAGGTGGAAGGGGCGAAGTATTTGTGTCTGCAGCAACAGCGAAGATGTGCTTACGGCCTTGTTCAACCCTCTAACCACTTCCAGGGTAGTTCAGGAATGCAAGTCTTTTCTGAATTTGGTAGATAGTCTAAATTTGCTAGGACTTGTCTGGGTCCCGGGCCACCACGGAATTGTAGGAAATGAGATCGCCGGGCAAGGATGAGGAGGTACACTCCTGCGTACTGCCTGCGTACTATTGTAAGGCTTCCATTGATGTTTGGAGCTCTCGAGAGCACAACCGGAGGTTGCACGACTCTCCAGGATGTAGACAGACCAAGCGCATGCTCTACAACGTCTGTAAGAAATCCGCAGCATTCTTGTTATCTTGACTGCAGACGACTTAATAATAATAATAATAATAATAATGGCGGCGCTACAGTCCGAGGTGGACCTGGGCCTAGCTTCTCAGCCAACCACTCGTGTTGTGCGTGCTATTGCTATCTCACGAGTGGAGGGGACCTACAGTTTAATGCCGACTCCGAACGGCGAGATTGAGAAGCTTTTTCTAGACAGTTATACACTTCGAGCATTGTCAGTGACTCGAAAAAGGTGGAGCCGTGAAAAAATGTTGTATGATTTTTTTCGAGATTCGAACCTTAGACCTCGAGTGTAGGAGTTGACGCACCTACACACTACGTCACAGCGCCCACCTGCAGACGACTTACCGGCGTACAAACGGACTACTACACCTTCGCCAAACACGTAAATGTGGTTGGCCTAAAAGATGAAACCCTCTGCGACGCCTGTGAAGAAGGCGATGACACTGCAGAGCACTTCCTCTGCGACTGTCCTGCCTTTAACCAGATCAGTATTCAGTGATGATGAGATGAAAGCTGATGATATAGGCGCCTCATTACAGAAGCGCTTGCTGGTCTTCCTCGGGAAGAGCAAGAAATTCCAGCAAAGTAGGTGGCTGCCTGGCATAATGGACTAGCGCAAGAACACCTTTGAATTCCAATATCTTGCTTCGAGTTGTAAAGTGTGACTGAAAACCTTGTTCAGGTGCGTTCCCAGGATGCTCACGACAAGAAGAAAGCTAGGCTAAAGTCCTTTATGGGCTTTTCCGTTTAACTTGACTCTTTTTGGATCTCTGTTGGACATATTTTTTATTCTAAATGAATGTCCTCTGCTCGCCACAGATCTTGTTACCCATCTTTACTCAGAAAGGAAAGGAGAGAACGCTTGAAATGCTTCCAAACTAAACGAATGCACTTATTGATACTAAACAGAGAAATGACATGGAACACAGAACGTTCAATTTAATTGCGACGAAATGAAGGACATGAGCAGAATTCTTCCATCAACTGTTGACGGAACAAAAGGGGTTTTTGTTTTTACCAAAAACATCGTTGTGATACTGAAACAACTAGGCTTGTGCATTTTAGTTCAGTCTAGAGAGCGCTCAGTTTAGTTAACATCTGTTTATTGAACTAGTTCGTTCTTTCTAGTTCATTTAGTTCAATGCAGTTCACTGCTCTAATGCACCACCGGCAACGCAACGATGCTCAACCTGCTTGTGCTGCGGTAGTTAAACAAAAAACAACCCTGAGATGCACAATGCCCGTACAAACACAAAGCAACGTACTCAGTTTAGTTCAGTTTAGTTCAGTTTACTTCGATTTCGTTCAGTTTTTCTTACTGAACTACACGTATGCAGAGTCCTTACTCTATACCTGAGTTTGTTGAACTACTGAACTAAATGAACTAAAATAAAATCGCACTGTGAACTAGTTCAGTTAGTTCACTTGTTAGTGCTCTTTTTTTAACTATTTCGTTCGTGAACTACACAAGGAAACAACATTATCAACAGACTGTCCTTCAAATTTATCAAAAATTCACGCAAAATCAAAGACCCTTAGGGTAACACATTCCCCAATCCAAAATCAACAGTCTTCCCTTGTGTGCTTGAATTCTTCGGCGAATAATTTCACTTGGACCAGATGAGTTTCCTCTTTTTTTTTTTCGTGTTTTTTTCTCTTGACTTTCGAACGAATTTTAAAATGCTGTTGACTCCATTAGATCCTGGCGGTGGCTGGTGTGTGTGTGTGGTATCCTTTCATTTTTCGTTCCACAGAACAATGATTTCGGTCGGGGTGCGTTGCCCGTGAAGACGTGACAATGGAATCGAAATGGTGGACTGGATTAAAACAGTTTTTTCACCTCGTCACAAATGGTCCAGTAACAAGATAACAATAGCATGTCCCGATGCATTGAGCGCCCGAGTCGGGAACTTACACACAAATGCACTCAAGCGGGAGCCATCCGAAAGGTAGCCTATAGTTGGTCAGGATGCAGACTTTAATTTTCTTTTCTTGTTTTTCTCCCGAATTCTCGGGGGATTTGGTTTTTTTTTTTTGTGAAAGAAAGGAGAGGATTCGTACAGATCCATTAGGCTTAATATTCTGAAATGCCGGATGAATGATGACCGGTGACAGGAGGCAGGATGGGCTGCAGATTGAGAGGTATTGCAATAATCAGGGAGGAAGTCAAAGTCAAAAGATTGTGCTTTTCGAGTGGGAGGTAGTCAGGCACAGAGGTGTGCTGACGAGCTACGTGAAGAGTGCGCATTGAACTGTGTGGAGGGGAATGGGAGAGTGCACAGATTCGTGGTGGTTGGCTGCACCCGAAACACAAAGGAACTGTGTGAATAGTTGCAACGGAAGAAGGGCAAGATGTTTAAATTCACAAAACTGAAGACAGGCGATTGAGAGGATACGTTTTTTGAACACAAAATACTCCTTGCAGACCTCAAGGTGGTGGAGTCAGATTGCTTCAAAATATTGTGCTAGTTCTTGTTAAACTTGGTGGATGGAACAGAAGGGGAGTGATTCGTTGGTGACAAGATTTGAGGCTCTCAGACTACTCAGAAACTACGAGGGCTTAGAGATTGATTTTTGAAATTTTGCGATACCGCCAAATCTGAACTCAATACCGTCAAGTCTATAGTTGCTTCGACTCTTACGCTCGAGATCTAAGGGATCTCGAAAAAAACACCCAACATTTTGTCACGGCTCCACCTCTTTCGAGTCACTGACAATGCTCAAAGAGCATAACTATCTAGAAATAGCTTCTCAACCTCACTGTTCGGAGTCGTGTGGGGTGTGCACTCTATCCTGACAGAGCCCTAGGGCAATCAAGATTGTGAGAACGTGTGGCGATAGAAAAGGACACCCGAAAATTGGAGGCTTAATTGCCTGTCAAACACAATTTTATTGCAAACGGCTAACAAACGCCGTGGGCGACGTCTAATGTCTTGATGATTGCGTTCATGGTTATCTGTGACACGATTAAGGACAAGCGGTCAGCATGAATTTGACTTTTTTGAAGACCTAGCGACCGCTGTTTTTTTGGGCTCAAAAGGCAATTGAGTAATAGAGTCCCATCAGGCTCAGGGAGTCTGGGTGCTGGACCTCATAGCACCATTTTAGATCTTCTACCAAGAGTTCTCACAACATCCTACACAGATTACACTATCCGCAAACTAAATCTAACAAAAGGCTTCGACACTCTAAGTCCCGAAAGAAGTTCTCAGCTGTATGTTGTGGGGCGCACACACGTCAGAACTAAGTTGTATAAAATTCATTTTTCTTTAATTCACTTAAACCTTAAATTCAAAATGTCGTGTAAAAAGTGTGGTAACAAAGTGGAACGCATTCAGCCAAAGATAGTGTGTCGTGATTGCAAAAGTATATCACATGCAGCCTGCGTAAATATCTTGCCTGCCGATATTGAATATATGAAAAAAGCAAACAAGCTTTGGCAGTGCAGTGCCTGTGTTGTAATAAAACGACGTGAATCACTAACTGGAGAGGCACCAGCATGCAGCTCCAACAACCAAACACCTCTCGTTCCACCGAAACCGAACATTACACTGGATTTAATTTACACCGAAATTCAGGAAATAAAGGAGATCCAGAGGAAACAAATAGAGGAGCTTCAAATAAGAAATATTGAGTGCGAACGAAAAGAATTCGGCAACTAGAAAAGAAGGTTGATCATCTGGAGCAGCAGCTAATTGGAAATGCAGTGGAGATCGTCAACATTCCACCTGAATACTTTATTAAAAAGAATACTTTTTTAAAGCCGTGGATGACACATAAGCTTTTGCATAAGATAAAAAGAAAAAACAAGTTTGCGATAGAAGTTACCAAACATCCAAAAAACGCAGAACTTAAAAAATTCTACGCTAAGCTATGCAAGTCAGTCCAAAAAAATATAGAAAAAATGCGTAACAATTATTATTCTGATTTGTTTGAACGAGCCAGAGGAAATGTGAAAGAAGAATGGAAGGTAGTTGACAACATTTTAGGTAAATGTAGACAACCAGTAGGTATCAGTAATTTGGAAATAGATGGTATTACTTATTCCGACCCAGTCAACATTTCCAATAAAATCAATGAATACTTCACTGAAATTTCTGAAAAACTGAAACCCTCTGTAGATATTTCAAATGACTGCAATTGTTCCGTAGCATTCTCAAACTGCACTCAATCAAACAGTTTTGTTTTCCAGCCATTTACTTCAAGCGAAATCTTTAAAGTTATATTATCATTAAAAAACAAAAGTTCGTGTACTAGTGATGGTGTTTCAAATATGTTCTTCTTCTTCTTAGGGCGCTACAGTCCGAGGTGGACCTGGGCCTCACTCAACATGCCTCTCCAGCCAGCACGATCTTTCGCCAGCTGTCTCCAGTTTCGCACACCAAGCCGGCAGAGGTCCCCCTCGACTTGTGTGCGCCACCTTGTTCGTGGACGTCCTCTGTTGCGTTGTCCCACAGGCTCAGAGTCGAAGACTCTTCGGGCCGGAGCTAAGTTGTCCATACGCTCTACATGGCCTAGCCATCTTAGGCGTTGGATCCGTAGACGCCTGGCTAGACTCATGTCGCTGTACAGCCCATACAGTTCGTGGTTGAATCTTCTCCTCCAATTGCCATCAACGCAAACAGGACCAAAGATCGCGCGCAGAACTTTTCTCTCGAAAAGACCAAGAGACTGTTCATCCGCTTGGGATATTGTCCATGCCTCTGCACCGTAAAGCAGGACTGGGATGATCAAGGTCTTATACAAAGTCAATTTGGTCTTCCGAGAGAGGGCTCTACTACTCAATTGCCTTTTGAGCCCATAAAAACAGCGGTTGGCAAGAGTAATTCTGCGTTTGATCTCGGTACTGATGTTGTTTGTACTGTTAACCGCGGAGCCAAGGTAGACGAAGTCCTTTACTACCTCAAAGTTATAGCTGCCTATGGTGACGTTCTGGCCAAGTCGTCGATGTTGTGCGTCCTTTCTCGATGACAGCAAATACTTTGTTTTGCCCTCGTTTACCGCCAGACCCATTTTAGCCGCTTCCGTTTCAATGCCAGCAAACGCATCATTGATGGCTCGTTGTGTTCGCCCAATCACGTCAATGTCATCCGCATAGGCTAGCAGTTGAACGGACTTTTGGAAGATCGTGCCTCTTGTGTTGGCCAGTGAGTTTTGCACGATCTTCTCAAGAACGATGTTAAAGAAATCACATGACAGCGCGTCGCCTTGTCTAAAACCTTTTTTGACATTGAAGGTCTCGGTGAGTTCGTTACCGACCTTGATGGAGCAGCGAGAGTTCTCCATCGTCATCCTGCTCAGTCTGACGAGTTTAGCAGGAATGTCAAAACTAGACATGGCGCTGTATAGCTCGTCTCTATGCACGCTGTCATATGCGGCCTTGAAATCGACAAATAGATGGTGTGTGTCGATCTGCATTTCCTGGGTCTTCAAATATGTTATTGAAGAAAATATGTTTCTACGTAGTGGATGTTCTATGTTATTTGTTTAATCATAGTGTTCAAAACGGCTGCTTCCCTGAGCACTTTAAAAGCGCTGAAGTTATACCTATATTTAAAAAAGGAAATAAAATGAATATGTCAAATTATAGACCTATTTCTTTATTATCTTCGTTCTCAAAGATTTTTGAGAAACAAATAAAAACACGAATGATATCTTTCTTAGACCGAATTAATTTTTTTAGTTATAATCAGTTTGGGTTTAGAAAAGCTATGTCAACCGAGGATGCTGTTCTGAGAGTGTGTAGTCAGTTGTAGGATAGTATTCATTGTAATAAATCAACAATGGCTCTATTTATTGACATGACGAAAGCTTTCGACATGGTTCACCATGACCTTCTGCTAAAAAAACTGTACAACGCTGGTTTTAGAGGAGTTATACATAATTGGCTTACTTCTTACTTAAAAAACAGAAAACAAAAAGTCAATGTAAATGGAAGCTTCAGCGATTCTCGCTTAATAAAAAATGGCGTACCACAGGGCTCAGTTCTTGGCCCTTTGCTATTCCTAATTTACATTAACTCTGTCTTTGATCTAAACTTAAATGGAATGTCAACGGCCTTCGCAGACGACATTGCTTTTACTTACCAGTTTGATACTGAATTCGAGTGTGTTGCAAAAATATCGGAAGACTTGGAGAACTTAAGAATTTGGTTTACGCAACATAAATTGATTATTAGTGAAAAAACAAAACTTATGTCCTTTAAATTATCGAATAACGTTGTGAAAGATTATAATTTACGTTTCCATGCTTATGATTGTAAAAAATTCTGTTTTCCGTTACATAGTTGTGGTAAATGTAATTATGTTGGTAATTCATGTTGTTCTAGTAATTGTTTTAATAGTAGTAATCGACCAAAACTTAAATTGGAAAGAGCATATACAAACTATAAAATCACATTTGCTACTGGTTACAGTTCTCTAAACGTTTTAAAGACAACTTATTACAGCCTTGCTCATTCAAAACTGCAGTATGGTATCTCAAGTTGGGGTGGCTGTTATAACATCTCCTCTAAACCATTGCTAACAGCTAAGAAATATCTCCTCAGAATTATCTGTAATAAAAATCGTACTACTCAGAGTTGGCCTCTATTTAAAGAACTGCGTATTCTACCGCTGAAGCACCTTTATGTTTTTAAAGTATTAAAAGAATTTTTCAAGAAAAGTGGTAATATTCCTAGTAGATGTAGTCAGTTTTATAGTCTTCGTGTAAATACACTGCATCTTGTTAATGTCCCAAATGTGTGCAAAACCCACTTCTCTAATTTCTACACTGTTACAGCTCCTTTAATGTTCAATAATTTGCCTCTTGCTATAAGAACAACTAAACATATAAATTCGTTTTTAAGAAAAGTCAAAGACTGGTTATTTACGCTAAGCTATAACGTTCTCGAATCGTTACTTAAACTAGATCGGCTATCCTAATTATCAGCACAAGTTAATGTCTTATGAAAATGTTAATAATTGTTACGTAGTTAATTCTTCTTTTTTATTACCAAAATTGTTATTGTGTTATTTTTTGTTATACTCTCTTTTGTTCTCCTTGAATTTTCTGAATTTTGTATATCAATTTTTAAACTCTAATCCATGTACTAGATTATTTTTATAACCGCTGTTATTCCCCACATCAAACTTGTTGTATTAGTAATTAATTTTTTGAGTCAATCCACACTAATGCTTAAGTTAATGATTGATTATTATTATTTTCTAAAATATTTATGTATATTGTCATTGTTATTACCTTTAAGTTAGTAAAAATATAAAAAAAAAAAAAAAAAAAAACTGATTGGCACACCGGGCAGGGATTGTAACTGGGAAATCTACACTGACGGCTTTAAGATGGCCTGCGGAGGCGATGCGGGTGTATTCTCAGAATCCCTGAACATTTCTAAAGCCTACAGACTGCCGGACTATTGTAGTGTGTACCAAGCGAAACGGGAAGCATTTCGTCAAGTCGAAATACATCCAAATATCATGCCAAGGCAGAAGGTGGCCATTTGTATTCACAGACAAGCAGCCATCAAAGCTATTGCCTCCTGTGCTTTATACTCTAAGCTAGAACAGGAATGCCGACCTCAACTAGCGTCTTTAGAAGACCAGCTCAAAATCTCCCTTATCTGGATTCCTGGTCACAGTGACATCTCAGGAAATGAGAAGGCCGATGGACTAGCTAGGCAGGGATCTGCCCTTCAGTGCTCGCTTGCAGAGGAGGCGCACATACCAATACAAGCAGTCAAGGCTAATATCTCTACACACTTCCTTGAAATAGCTAACCTTAGATTGGTCTGACTGACAAACTGTGCTACTTTAAGAAAAATATGGCCTGAGTACCACCGATCCAATGCAAAAGATCTCCTTCGCCGAACTCGACCTGACATCACTAGATTGGTGGCGGTCTGTACGGGACACTGGCCGATTGGAGATCTTGCCGCAAAACTTGGTATGCCACATAACACACATTGTCGCCAAGAGGGAGACCTACTTCATTTGCACTTGCTTGGCTCTTGCAAGACCCAGACAGCGAGCGCTTGATAGACCCTTTTCCAAATCACTTGACGAGATTTCTACGAAAGGTATTAAAGAACTAATCTCATCTCATCTCATCTCATCTTCAGTGAACCGCATGTTCCACAAAATGTCTGCCCGGCAAGTGACTTTTTTAAGCTTGGAAACAAAAAGAAGGCTAAGTCTGAAGAATACGGAGAATGGGTAGCAGTTCGAAGCCTAATTCGACCATTTGGTCCTGGCAATGGCAGAGGTGTGAGCCGGTGCGTTTTTTTGGTGGAAGAGCACTTTTTTCTTCGCCAAATGGGAGCGTTTTTTCTGCAATTCTGCGTCGAATCGGCCCAATAACTCGGCATAGTAGAGCCCCGTTTCGCCCTTTTCCAGGTAGATCACACCTTGTAAATCCCAGAAAACTGTGGCCGTCACCTTTCTGGCCGATAGGAAAGTCTTCGTCTTCTTAGGAGTCTGTTCGCCGGGTGAAGACCACTGTTTCGACTGTTCCTTTCTTTTTCGGAGGATTTTTTGAAACACTCTGGAGCACACAGACTGAAAAAAATGGTCCATTGCACTGCCAGGTAGCAACCTACTCCAGTGCCGCTAATTTGATCCCAACGGCAAATAATGATTGGACCAGATTCGATTTCACAGGGGCTCGAACCTGGGTCCCTCTAACTTAGGGCAGGCACTTAACGAACTGCGCCATGCAGTCGTCAAACTGTTCCTTGGTCTCTGGTGTGTACCAGTGAATCCATGTTTTGTCGACGCAGAAACTCCTTCGGATTGCGCTTAAACAGCGTCAAACACTGCTCTGAAGTGGTCTCACGGTTGTGCTTGTTGTCCGGAGTGAGCAAACGCTGCATTCATCGCGCAGACAGCTCTCTTGTGCCAAATGTTCTTCTTCTTCTTCTTCTTCTTAGGGCGCTACAGTCCGAGGTGGACCTGGGCCTCACTCAACATGCCTCTCCAGCCAGCACGATCTTTCGCCAGCTGTCTCCAGTTTCGCAAACCAAGCCGGCCGAGGTCCCCCTCGACTTGTGTGCGCCACCTTGTTCGTGGACGTCCTCTGTTGCGTTGTCCCACAGGCTCAGAGTCGAAGACTCTTCGGGCCGGAGCTAAGTTGTCCATACGCTCTACATGGCCTAGCCATCTTAGGCGTTGGATCCGTAGACGCCTGGCTAGACTCATGTCGCTGTACAGCCCATACAGTTCGTGGTTGAATCTTCTCCTCCAAATGCCATCAACGCAAACAGGACCAAAGATCGCGCGCAGAACTTTTCTCTCGAAAAGACCAACAGACTGTTCATCCGCTTGGGATATTGTCCATGCCTCTGCGCCGTACAGCAGGACTGGGATGATCAAGGTCTTATACAAAGTCAACTTGGTCTTCCGAGAGAGGGCTCTACTACTCAATTGCCTTTTGAGCCCATAAAAACAGCGGTTGGCAAGAGTTATTCTGCGTTTGATCTCGGTACTGATGTTGTTTGTACTGTTTACCGCGGAGCCAAGGTAGACGAAGTCCTTCACTACCTCAAAGTTATAGCTGCCTATGGTGACGTTCTGGCCAAGTCGTCGATGTTGTGCGTCCTTTCTCGATTACAGCATATACTTTGTTTTGCCCTCGTTTACCGCCAGACCCATTTTAGCCGCTTCCGTTTCAATGCCAGCAAACGCATCATTGATGGCTCGTTGTGTTCGCCCAATCACGTCAATGTCATCCGCATAGGCTAGCAGTTGAACGGACTTTTGGAAGATCGTGCCTCTTGTGTTGGCCAGTGAGTTTTGCACGATCTTCTCAAGAACGATGTTAAAGAAATCACATGACAGCGCGTCGCCTTGTCTAAAACCTTTTTTGACATTGAAGGTCTCGGTGAGTTCGTTACCGACCTTGATGGAGCAGCGAGAGTTCTCCATCGTCATCCTGCTCAGTCTGACGAGTTTGGCAGGAATGTCAAAATTAGACATGGCGCTGTATAGCTCGTCTCTATGCACGCTGTCATATGCGGCCTTGAAATCGACAAATAGGTGGTGTGTGTCAATTTGCATTTCTTGGGTCTTCTCCAGGATCTGCCGCAGTGTGAAAATTTGATCGATGGTGGACTTCCCGGGCCTGAAACCACACTGGTAAGGACCTATCAGTTTGTTCACGAATGGTTTCAGGCGTTCACACAAAACGGCAGAGAAGATTTTGTAGGCGATGTTAAGGAGACTTATCCCTCGATAGTTGGCGCAGTCAAAGGGGTCTCCTTTCTTGTGGATCGGGCAAACGATGCTGAGATTCCACTCATCGGGCATGCTTTCCTCCGACCATATCTTACAGATGAGCTGGTGCATGCGCCCTACCAGATCATCTCCAGCTGCTTTAAACATTTCAGCGGGCAGACTATCTGCACCAGCAGCTTTATTAGACTTCAGTCTCGATATCGCTGTCTTGACTTCGTCTAGGTCGGGGGGACGGTATTCTCTTCTATCATCGTCCGTTGTGTTGAGGGGAACATTCTGCCTGACAGCGGTATTTGTGTCCTCATCGCCGTTCAACAGTCTGCAGAAATGATTTTTCCAAATTCTCAGTATCGACTGCGAATCTACTACTAGCTGTCCATTTTCGTCCCGGCAAGCTTCTGTCCGAACTTTATATCCATTCGATAAAAGTTTTACCCTTTGGTAAAACTTCCGGACATCATTCCTGCCATAACACCTCTCCATCTCCTCGATCGCGCGCTTCTCGTGCTCTTTCTTTTTCTTCCTGAGAAGCCGGCTCTCTTCCCTTCTTCTCTGTTCGTAGAGCTCACGAACAGCTCTCGTGGTTCGATGCAGCATTGCCCGGTAGGCTTCTTGCTTTGCTGCATGTGCCTGCCTGCACTCGTTGTCAAATGTGCCAAATGTTACATGCGGTCTTTTGAGATGCCTTCTGTCTCAGCTATCTCGTGCACCTTCAATCGGCGGTCTGCCAATACGAAATACGCTTCTACACGCGGTCAAAAAAAAACTACGAGTCCGATTTGGCTGAAATTTTGACAGTAATCGTCTGCGAGAATGTACTAAAAAATTCACTTGCGATAGTGGCGCCATTGGGCGGTGAGGCTAAGGACCACCCTCATATTCCTACAAATTTTTAATGAAAACGAGGCGTAATGTCTTACAGTCATTGACACAACCATATGTACACTCAATTTTTACAGCCGTTTTAAGCACTTTTCTCGTCTAAATTTGATTAACTGTTTTATGTTTTCGCTTAAGACAAATAAAATGTGGCTTATTTTGAAGCATGTCTTGGAAGCTTTAATTTAAAGTATCCGTGCCCGTCCTAGCTCATTATGGTCAATTTTAATTTAGTGGATAAACTTTCAGCAGATGACTCTGACTTTTTACTTACTTACTTACCAGGCCTGCGTCCCATGGAGGGTCTGGGCCAGAGCAATAGAAGTCTTTCATCCTTGATGGTCCCAGGCTCGCTGCTTCCAGTTGTCTAGACCAAGATGTCTGCCGTCCGCGATGACTTGGTCTTTAACACGTTGAGTGCCACCATACAATCCGAATAACTGTTTCTACAGGCCACGGATTTTTTTTTACTGAAACTTCGATTACACTCTGGTCTCACGCGGCACAACAAGCCCAAAGTGGTCTCATGTGGCACTCAACGTGTTAAACTGGAGGTTCGGTCTCCCTCTCCTTCTCCTTCTTGAACCAGGAGGCTCAGAGTCGACCACTGACTTTTGACGCTGACTGTAAATGCACAGCAACCGCGTGGTCTTTCCTCCTGAGTACCTTCCGAGCACACTTTGTGTGTCAACTCCGTCAAATATCAACGAATCCATCCTCAAAAACCCCACTAATCCTAATTCCCTTCAAATCCTTTGAGCCAGAACCACCTACAATCAAATACCAACGACAATTTCAAGTATCTTCATCTGAATCGTCTCATTCAATTCGGGCGAACTAATAAAATCGTTTCCCTCTGACAAATTAACCCGCCCCGACGTTTGATTTATCCCCGAAGTTCGCTCAACACCAAGCGACAGAAAATTGTCTGTCAATCGAAGAGATATTAATTTCCTTCCTTCCTTCCTTCCAGCGAATCGAAGCGAAGCGGCACAACAAATTCCAAATCAAAACCCATTCATCGTTGCATCGCAGATGTTCGCCGCGCCGTTCGCTCCCAGCTCGAGGCCATATTTCACCTTCAAACAATTGACGGAGAGAAAGTGGCTTTCGGAGACAATGTAACCACGGTTGCGTCGATTGTCCTTAATTCAATTCCCAGTGTCGTCAATTGGAAATTCCTTGTGTGTGGCTGAAACTTTTCCGAAGGAATTTTCATTCACTTGTCCTCGAAGTGACGTCTCCTTCGTCGTCGTCGTCGTCGTCATCGTCGTCCCTTCCTCGCGTCCCGAGCAAGTAGCTTACGAAACTTCTCGCTAAGACAATTCAAGTCAATTTACCCAATCCACTTGCCTGTGTGCGCCCACAGCCGCCGCCGCCGTGTGTGCTTCGAACCTCCTCCCGGCGAGTGAATTGTGCTCCTGGCACTCTCCGAAGTCTCAATGTAATTTCCTCCGAAGGAAACAAATCGCTCCAGTCATCAGCTGAGGACACTTGCGCACCCCCTGACGGATTGAGGACTCGAACGAAAAAAAGAGAAAGAATTGGGCAAGGATCCAGGCAAATCCCGATGGAATGCAACATTTCCCATTCTCCTCTCACGAATCAAAGGCTGAAGTGTTCCCCTCGAACGGGGATTAAGATTTTCCATTCGATTTGATCCGCCTCTGGATCGGCAATAAGCTCTCTGGGATCATCGCCATCGCTTATATCCTCTCCGTCCCCGGGATAATTAATGTCCGAAGTGGTTGCTAATAATCATTAATTACTAGCGCACGAACCCGACGCGGTACGTCACGATTTATAATCCCTCGCCGCTCGGGGGAGATGACACTAGCAGGACGACTGCTGGCAGGTCTTGTATCAATTTCACGGCACATCAAGGACTATGGCTGAGCTGCTGCTGGCGCTGTGCGAGCGTGCAGGAGCTTGACGGAATAATTCTCCTCCAGAGATGACATAAAGTCTGTTACGATGATATAAAGCAACCGCCCGTCGCTCTTGGTCCCATGAGTCTACTACTTGAGACATTTTTTTTTTTTTTTTTGCATTTTTTTCGCTTACCTCAAAAGGATACACACACAGAAGGCTGTGAGCGGAGGATATCATCACCTTGGGCGAATTACGGCAGCATTGGCGGCGTTCGCAGACATTTGGGAATTCAATCAGGGACGGACGTATGAATGAGTGATGGAAACAGAAGCAGGGCGCCGAGTCTTGGACCTCTTCGGGTGAAGGTCCGGGGTGGACTTAGACCCAGCTACTCCAGCAACCACTCGTTTTTTCTTACGAGTGAAGGGGACTTACAAATTTATGATAGCAGCTGACCTCCTCGTGGTGGGGGGCGGGCAACAGGTTTGTGGTGTGCATATTGTACGCCGCAAGCCTGCCTAACGAAGCGCAACCCCCCCGGATGACCAGAAGAACACAGACAGCCTCGGATACCGCCTGGAATGATTGTCCCTCTCTTTAAAAAGGGGGACAAGAAAGAGTGCTCCAACTACAGGGGCATATCTCTTTTAAGTCTCCCAGGTAAAGTCTACGCTAAGGTGATGGAGGCGCGTTCTAGAGCTATGGTCGAATCCAGGATGGGGGATGAACAGTGCGGTTTTCTTCCCGGCAGAAGAACAACCGACCAGCTTTTCACTCTAAGAATGGTACTTGAGAAGGCTTGGGAGTACGCCAAACCAATCTACAGTTGTTTTGTAGATTTGGAAAAGGCATACGACCGAGTTCCTCGAGGTAAACTCTGGAGTGTTCTGCAGGAGTATGGGATTGATGGTTCTTTGTTGAGGGCCATTCAGTCTCTATACACAAACTGTAGCAGCCTTGTTCGGGTTAACGGTAGTAAATCAACACCTTTCACCGTGGGCGTTGGACTTCGCCAAGGGTGCGTTTTGTCACCTCTCCTTTTCATTATATATATGGACTGGATGTTACAGCGCAGTCGAGGCGAGGAATGTTTCACATTGGGAGAGTTGAGGGTAAGTCATCTTCTTTTTGCAGATGACTTAGTCATCCTCACATCCTCCCAGATGGAACTCCAGCGCGCGCTAGATAGGTTTGTGGCCGTATGTGCTGATGCTGGGATGAGGGTTAACGTGGACAAATCCGAGGTTATGGTGGTTTCCAGAACCCCTGTTCAATGCACTCTACATGTTAGTGGAGTCCCATTGAAACAGGTGGAGAAGTTCCAGTATCTCGGGGTCTTCTTCACGAGTGATGGGAGGAATAATGCTGAGCTTTCCTGTAGGATTGGTCAAGCTGGGTCAACTTTGAAACAGCTTGGTCGATCTGTAATCAGGAAGGCCGAGCTTGGTGTCAAAGCCAAGTTAGCGGTTTTTAACGCAGTATTTGTTCCAACTCTCACCTATGGTCATGAAATTTGGGTAATGACCCAAAGAATAAGATCGCGAATACAAGCTGCCGAGATGAGATTTCTTCGTGCTGTTGTGGGAATTACTCGCCGGGATAGGGTGAGAAACACGACAGTGCGCGGGGAACTCAATGTTGGGCAGTGGCTTCTTCGAACGGAAAGGGCTGTACTTCGATGATTTGGTCACGTGGCACGAATGTCCCCATCATCACGACTTCCGAGGCGTGCCTTGAATGCGATTCCATCAGGTAGGCGACCGATTGGCAAACCCAGGACGAGATGGTTGGATCAAGTCCAAAAACTCGCCTGGTTGCGCTTGGGCATAGCTCCTGATGAGTTAGAGTCGATGGCGGAGGATCGAGTGGCCTGGAGATCTCTCGTGCATGCATTGCCCCCGCGACCCCTTTAGTGGAACATGCGGGTCATTGAAAATGAGATGAGATGAGAAGTTTTTACAAGTAAACAGACGAGAGTAGTATTCTCTGAGTGTTGGCAGTGACTCGAGAGATGTAGTGCCGTAAAAATGAAAGATGTTATATCGGGATTAGAACCACAGACCTTGAGTGTACAAGACGACGCACTTAGGCCGCTCATTGTTGACTTGTGTTATACTGAGGCGGGTCTTGAAATCTGTCGAAAACCTTGAGTATACTTAAATCATGGATCCGACTCGAAGGACCATGGTGTTTAATTTTTTCTCCTGATACTGTTCGCACTCTACTTTTGAGGGCCCAGCACTTGTGAAGTTTGGAACGGTGAGCCATTTGAGTTTAACTGATGGTTTTGTAAAGGTTCAGTTTCTCAATTCTGCTAAAATATGAGATGATAATACGAGTCTTCGTTACATACGCTGGTTTGGCAATTCATTATTGTTCTCCGTCGCTCCAGATGAGCAAACCTACTCAAGTCAACTTGATTCGAGGGTCCAAACGCAAGATTGGCCACTGCTTTAAAAAGTAATTACACTTCGTATCTGTCAACCGCCTTCGCGTTGTGAAGCTTTCGCAGGCTTCTTTCTTCTCTGTTCGATGTAGCTTGAAAGGAACCTCCCCCATCCCCCAGAAACTTTGCAGCTGTCAATCAATATATAAAACCTGCAGGAAGCTTCTAACACAGAGACTTGGTTGAAACATCGAATTGGGGTGTTCTGTGCAATGGACCTTAATTTCTCATTTCCTTGGACTATTTGAGGAAGAACCACTTCTAATTAAATGTCGTTATCCAGGACCCAACAGCGACAGGGATTTGAACATCGGATCGCCAAGAAGCAAATTATGAAAATTTTTCAAGCGTTGGTACGTCACTTCGTGACAGGAAGATGGCCAAATAGGGATTTAAAATTTAGCGCTCGAGTTGTTGTTCCAAAATCCATTTGGATCACTTAATGATGATTGACAAGGGTGAGTTTGCCCTATAGGCCTACGTGGCGTTAGCCCGATGTGCCTAGCATTTCAGCAACCAATCATGTTCTGCGTGCTACTGTGTTTGTCTCACGAGTAGAGGGGACCCTTAATTTAATACCGACTTCAAACGACGAAATTTGAGCAGATTTTTCTGGAAAGTTATACGGGGTGGGCCATCTAGTGGTTTTTTTTTTAAATCATTGGTTATTTTGACACTGGCAGCTTTTTCCCGCTCGAAATCTTGACAGAAAGTCAATATCACACCTCCGCGAAATGAGTCGCTTTACGCTTGAAAAACGTCGGGAAATATTGAAAACTTATTTCCAAATTGAGTGCTGTGTAGCCCAAATAGTGCATTTTTTGAAAAGAAGTTTTCGCCGAAGTGAAGTTCCCACGAAGCGACTGCTGTACGCAAATTTGTGCAAAAAGTTCGTGGGACTGGTATGCTCGGCCTCATAAGATGAGATGAGATGGAACTGGTGTGCTAGTGGACAACATTCATGGTCCCCGTAGTCGTACGGTGTGCACAGATGAGAACGTGGCTGCTGTGGCCGAGAGTGTGAGACTCAATTTACGAACATCAACTCGCCATCGATCTCAACCGCTCCCGCTCACATTTCACACACTAGCCTGAGGAGAATTCTGCACAAAGATCTCGGATTATTCGCTCACAAGGCCCAATTGACTCAGCAATTGAAGGCGCGCGTCTATCCGCTTCGGAGTTTGGGCCTTACAGCAGCTCAGCTTGAATTGGACAACGATTTTGCGCGAAAAATCATCTTTCCTGACGTGGCGCATTTTCACCTCGGCGGTTACGTTAACAAACAAAATTGCCGCACCTGGGGTTCGGAGAACCCGCATGTTATTGTCGCGAAACCAATGCATCTACAGAGAGTGACAGTTTGGTGCGGAGTACGGAGTGGTGGAGTCATTGGACCATTTTTTTTCGAAAATGAGGCTGGGAACAACGTTTCGATCAACGGAGGGCGTTACAGAGCCATGGTAGTTAGGTGGGTGATTAGGCGACTGGATGGCGCAGTTGGTTAAGTGCCTGTCCCAAGTAAGAGGGGTCCCAAGTTCGAATCCCAGTGAAAGAAAAGTTAATACGCTTTTATCCGGTTTTTCAAATCTGGTCCAGCCACCAACTGTCGTTGGGATCAAATTAACGGCACTATCACTGGAGCGGTCGATCAGTGGCAGTAGTCTGACTGTGGGTATGACAATGGACCAACATGGTCTAAGTGTGCTGGTGAATTCACTAGCAGCCCCCTAACCTAACCTAACCTCACCAGGTGATTGGGTGCCCTTGCGACTGAGCCGCGGTTCACTGAGACCAACAGTTGGCTCCATTGTGCACTACGTGTGGGGGGGGGGTGTACCCCGTGAGACCTACACTTTTGCTGCTTATTAGAACTACCCCGATTGTTGTATGTCTCAGGAGGTGCCTCAGCTCTTTTTTTTTTCAGATCCTCCAGGTCGTCTAAGAAGTTACTGCCTACTGTTAGTAGTCTCCTTCCCCGTAGGGCTGGACAATCGCACAGCAGGTGGCGGACGGACTCTATTTTCTCTTCGTCCCTGTAAATTCTACAATAGTCGCTAACCTTCTGTCATAGGTGCCTATCGGACAATGTCCACTGAGAAGGCAGAGCCATGTTAACCGCCTTTTTTTGACTGAAATTGAAGACATGGATTTGGATGACCTTCATGCAGGATGGCGCGCCACGAAATCGTATTATCAGCCGTCTTGGAGTTGTCAATTGTCCGCCTTGAAGCTGCGATGTGACCGCTTTGGACTTTTTTTGTGGGAAACCGTGAACGACCGATGTTATGCCAACAATCCGGATAGGGTTCAAGCACTTAAGGCCAAAATCATCCAAGCAATCCCTGAGCCCGACACTGTCAACAAGGTCTTGGAAAATTGGGGTGACAGAATGCGCTGCTGCAAAGTCAGCCGAGGCAGCCACTTGAACGACGTTATACTTCATAATTAATGGGAATGTTTGTTCTTACTAATAAAGCCATAATACGTTGAAAAAATTGAATTTCCAATTCCAAGTTTTAAAGGAAGACACAACCTGCTTTGCCATTGTTCTTACTTACTTATCAAGACGCTGCCCGAGAAGGTCTGAGCCTGAGCTGTTTTCACCTTCCATCGCTGACGGTCCCAGGTAGGCTGCTTTCACTCATCAAGACCTAGTTTTTTTTTCCACCACCTTGTCTTCCACTCCTTATCGAACGAAGAGGCTCGGGTTCGGAGACTCTCTTAGCTGGAGCATTGGTGTTCAATCGCTCGATGTGGTCGATCCAGTTAAGTCTACGGATTTTTGCCTTCTGGACTATGTTCAAATATTTTGTCCTTCTTTATTGTTCACTTACTTCAATCAGTCAACGCCGGAGTTTAGTGTAGAACCCAGTTTGCGGAGGACCATGTTCCCACGACCATGAAACCAAGGATCAGTTGGATGGGTTTGTCCAGGAACAACAACTCAGGACAGAAAAGTGCTTAATTTGTGTTACTTAAGGACAGAGAGTGTATCTTTTCTTTTAGGCCTCGTCGGTTGAATCTTCTCTGCAGATTCCCTGAACAGAGGACGACCCCGATGGGAAATTTGAACCAACTTGAGGTATGAAACTGAATGCAACTAGCGAGAGGATATCCCGAAGTTACGGATTTAATTTGCCGACTTCCCTTGTCTATACTATTCCATCGAGAGACGCTTCACCTTAGGGATCAGCTAAGTACGGTCTGTTAAAAATTTGGCGTGATCTAAATTGAACTCAAGACGACGGGCTTGTTGACTGAGGCAAAACGTCAGAACCCATCACTCGAGAGGGTCACCCTCAGTCTAAAGTCTACTCAATGAATGCGTTGTCAGAAGGGTTGCTACTTGAACTTTTTGTCCCTACTTTTTATTTTTTGGTCGTTTCATCAGCAATGTGCTCCGAGAGCACAGCACAGAAATGAAGATCATTCGCCCCAAAAAGACCACATCGGGGCGCCCTAAGAAAACCTTCAACAGAAACCCCCATCAATCCGCTCATGTTCATCGTCAGCTGCACTTGCCAATTTTGTCGTTTATCATAACGTGTCCTTATTTTAAGGACGGCGTTGTTTTTTTTTTTGCCTCGTCTCCGTTCAACCTCTTGCTTATTTTTCGGTTGAGTCCTCGACATTGTCTGACAGATTTTGCCTCTCGCTAACGAGACATCAGAGAGGATAAAGCAGGTTCCGAAAAGAATGTCTCCTTCTTCGCAAATCCTTTCATTTTTCTGTGTGCATGCAAGTGTGTGTGTGTGCAATCCTCACCGTCGTCGTTTTTAAGTCCTTTCCTTCGGGTGGCTTTCGTTATCCTTTTGTAGTGCATCGTCTTGGCTTTGTGCTGCAGAGAACAGTCTCGCCTGTCATCGTCGTTCAAAAACTCTCCCCCACCCGCAGACTCGAAAAAAATAAATAAACAAGGATCGCATCCAATAATAAAATCAATTCCTTTGTAATCATCGTAAGATGATTACGATAATTTGGTAGCAGTTGTTTGCAATCGATTTGCGTCAAGTGGGCGTCGGGTGCTACACTCGGGCGCTACTCTCCTGTCGACTGCATGCTGTAGTCCTCTGCCGAACGCATGCTTGTCACACACGCCCGAGACACTTATGCGATTGAACTGAATTAACTGGGAGAGAAAATCCTTTGTTAAGTGTCTTCATCTCATTTGTGCTCCATTGACAGCGCACACGAGGAGAGGGCACCTTCTGAAGGTCGATGGAAAGTCGAAGTGTCTTGGGGGTTGTGTGGGCGTTGATGCCGAGTGCATCAACACCGCAGTCTTGGGTGGGAGCGTTGCATTCTTGCCCTTCACTGAGGACGAACAGCCACACAATGCACGCGGGTCGAGTGCACCGAGTCTGGGTGGGCGGTCGAAATGCATTATCATCAAAGTTAAGGGAATGCGGGGGAGGGGGAGGGGTTGCATTCAATGCACTCTCCGCATTAGTGCACGGTTCGTTGGGGGTTTATGTGTTGGAATAAAAAGGACATGTGCTCTGATAGGGACTGATAGGTGGAGCGTAGTGTGTGCATATTCGCTGGGGTCTGCAACTATCTTGGCATCTGCGGTGGGGAGTGACGACGCAAGGTTGCAAGGTTCAATGCTTTTCGTTCATCGGTTGTGTATGGGAGGATGGATGAGGGCAGCTTGCCCGTCGTTAAGATAAGGTCTGCGAAAGGGTGAGACTCTTTAAAGATCCATTGCACTCGTGGCAAGTCATGGATGAGGTAGGAATATAATCAAGTTAAGACGATGGTCATAGGCGGAAAGCATGGGGAAGCACGGGCGGAAGATTGAAGTCATTATTCTAATCCTTGATGACCATTGTGACGTTCTTCCTAAGCCGACCTTGTGATGCGTACTTGTTTGATGGCAACATATATTTTGGTTAAGTTTGTTTACCGTGCTTTTTTAAGGGTCTAGTCTAGTTCGACATCCCTTGAGAAGAAAGATGCCAGCGGCTAGATTTTTAATCCGGATCGTGCTGCAGATGGCCCCATCTTTGATACAAATAAGTCTAGAGGTAAGTTTGGCAAGTTCTTTCAGTTTCGGTAAGATCATTCAGTTTCGTTAAGTTAATTCAGTTTCGGTAAGTTCATTCAGTTTCGCTAAGTTTGTTTAGTTTCGGTAAGTTCGTTCAGTTTCGGTAAGTTCGTCCACTTTCAGTGAGATTGTTCAGTTTCGGTAAGTTCGTTCTGTTTCGGCCAGCCCGTTCAGTTTCGGTAAGTTCGTTAAGTTTCGGTTAGCTCTTTCAGTTTCGGTAAGTTTGTTAAGTTTCGGTAAGTTTGTTCAGTTTCGGTAAGTTCGTTCTGCTTCGGTTAGCTCTTTCAGTTTCGGTAAGCTCGTTAAGTTTCGTTAAGTTCGTTAAGTTTCGTTAAGTTCGTTCACTTATGCCTTCTTACGCGAGAGCGATACAAATCGCTCTCTAAGTATGCAAAAGTCAGTTGACAGCTGAATTCTCCTTGAGTTTCTACGAGCAATTATGGACACATTCAAATTTGACGTTGTTTCTGGTTAATTTTCGATTGCTTTTGACTTTAGCTTAAGTTTTTGTACGGCTATTATAGTTGACGCTTAAATACCGCATATCATGTTCGATGCTTTAATACAGGCGTAGAAAGTTGTTAAATTTTGGGTTTCCTCCTTGGCTTGGTAGGATGAGGCCTATATTCTTTTTGAGAGGAATGACGTGAGTTTTTAGAGCTAATTCTTGGGCTGCCTTAAGTCTCACGATATTTCTCTCAAAAAAAGGCATTTCCAGTCCAAAATGGGAATTGCCTTGTCTCTCGATCGGGTTACAAAACCAAGCTAAACGACAGAACAACACTTGACTCCAGTTTTCATCTCATTGCACACTTAGTATCCAGCATTGTCGAGCATTTCACTGTTCCTTCGTCAAATTCTTCCCGAATTCCATCCACAAAATGACATATGCACCACTGAAGATTTAACAAAGTTAATCACGGTCGACTACGGCTTGCAGACGGCACACCGGCTCCCCCATCTCTCTCGCACCGCGACTCACATCTGTTGGCGCTGAATTCAGGCGAGAGACACTTCCATTTCTTTGCAAAAAGTTGCATCGTTCACTCCTCGTGTTTTTTGCGCTTCCTTCTGAATGTCTGCACGAAGGATTTGAGGAATCTCACCTGCATAATTCGCTGGCAACTGACGGGCAATAAATTTACCCGCTGCTGCGTCCACACAAAGATGTTTAGCCACAGTAGGTGGGTATCCGTCCGCTTGCCGCTTTTCCTTTGTCCTTCAGATGCACTCTGTTGGATGTTCATAAATTTTCCCTTAACCAGCGCATCGGTGCCCGCAGAGTACGCAAAGTCCTCCAAATGTCCTTTTTCATTTCCACGGAATCAACTGATTTCGAACCACTCACCCACCCACCGACTCCAACGAAAAATGCCAGAGACATTTGACTTTGTTCCCTTCGTTTGATTTCGTTCCTTTTTTCGCATATCCTTGGAAATTGTTCGCACAATTTTGCGAGTCCTTTGTCGATGATTTTATAACAAATCTGCTGCGCTGGAAGAAGTCACCCTTTTTATGGTTTAACTGTCAACTGTGCGGGCTGTGCAAATGAGTTTGCGGAGGGTTGACGGTTCGGTCGGTGGAGGAATTCAATTTTTTTCCATCTTTTTTAATCGGATACCGACGACGGTGGGGTTTCCTTAAGGTTTCGATTACGTTTCACGCAGATGAGTTGAAAGATCTTATAAAAAAGGAAATTTCAGCGTATTTGGGAGTGTTGACGCGCTGGAGTGGGGCGTTGTTCCTTCGAAGGGGGCACTGGCTTTTGGTGGATGAATGGACTTTTAGGAACGTCGAGGTAAGTGCTGAAGTGTTGATGAAGAAGTTATTTGCAGAAGTCTCACTCCAATTGAAGAGACTTGCTGGGGAAGTACGCGTACTTTAAGTGCGAGTGATTTTAGATCTGGGCGCTGTAGCTTCAGACAAGAGGCCGATTTACGTTTGGAGAAGGTGTGGTTTGCCTGTTGGTGTGTGGATGGCTGTCTGACTTTTTGACTGACAGAGGGACCACCCGTTTAAGTTTTGAAACACTGCTGTACTGAAATCCGTGTATTTTCGGACAAAGATGGTTAAAGAGGGTGCCAAAATGGCATCAAAGCATTATGATCGGTTAAGAAAAATATTTAAACGACCTCAACATTTACACATTTAGTAATAACAATAATAATGGCGGCGCTACAGTCCGAGGTGGACCTAGCCCTAGCTTCTCAGCAACCACTCGTGTTCTGCGTGCTATTGTTCTCTCACGATTGGAGTACTTCACAATAAATTGTTATTGTTTACTCTCTAAGACTGTCAAATGCCAACTAACACATGTCCTTCAAACCAAAATGGCGGCCAAATAAAATTGAACTGGGACATAATAAGCACTCAATCCTTTTTGCAAGCGTCACCCTTATCCAGGGTGACCAGAAAAGAACGATAGGAAAAGAAATTGAAATAAAGAAAAAATGGTGTGAGATATAAAATTTATTCTGGCTTTATTTTAAAGCTACATTCATGCCATTTTATACGGAAGAGCATATAATTCCCCCTCGACTTCACTGACAGTGCATGATAAACAATTTTGAATGACTCGGTCCTGTATTCTCGCCGTTATCTCGTCTCTATATAGCGTCTCGAATGTTGACCTCGAGCACGTCCAAAGTGGTTTGGGTTGGCTTGTTAGCGTGGACTTAGAACTTGACGCAGTCCCAGACAAAATAATCGAGTGGTATCAAGTCACATGGTCGCAGTGGCCAATTGATGAATGCTTGCCGTGAGAAGACCCAGTCCCAAAATGTTTCCTTCACAACTTCGAGCGTAGCGTTGCGTCGCCTGTAGGACATGTAGCACCATCTTGTTGGGACCACATCTCGGATAAATCAAACTCTGGCCACAGAAAGTCGCTTAAAATCGCTGTATACCCGCGACCACTGACGATAACGGTGTCTCCCTTCTCACTTCGAAAGAAATGAGGTCCGATGATGCCGCCATGCCATAAACCGCACAAAACAGTCAACCTTTGTGAATGCATTGATGCTTGTTCGAACATTTATGGATTGTGTTCGCTCGACGCCAACTTAGCTTGATGACGTAGCCGCTGAGCCAAAAATGGGACTCGTACGAGAAGATAATTTTGGAGCCAAAATCCGGATCTCTAGCCAACATTTTCAGTCTTCAATTCTTGCGTTAGCATGTAATAATATAATAATGACGGCGCTACAGTCCGAGATGGACCTGGGCCTAGCTTCTCAGCAACCACTCGTGTTGTGCGTGCTATTGTTTTGTCACGAGCGGAGGGGACCTACGGTTTAATGCCGACTCCGAACGGCGAGATTGAGAAGCTTTTTCTAGACAGTTATACTCTTGAGCATTGTCAGTGACTCGAAAGAGGTGGAGCCGTGAAAAAATGTTTGATGTTTTTTTCGAGATTCGAACCGACGACCTCGAGCGTAGGAGTCGACGCACCTACCCACTACGCCACGGCGCCCACGTTAGCATGTATATAGCCCCAAATCGAACTGCAAATTAAGCCTGTTTGAGTCTCTGACGATGCACAATTCAGCTGATTGGGTCTGATTCTGGGTCGACTTCGATACTTGCCGCTACGGCGGCTATGTTTTCTTCATTTCGCTTCAATCTCTGTCTGGATGGTGACTTAAAGGTCCAAAAGAGTGTACTTACCCTCAAATTTTTCAGCAATGCAACGAATTGCCTGCACACTGAAGCCGTGATGGCAACAGACCTCACGACGTAATTCACGTTCACGTTGCGTATTTACAATTGATCCGAAATTTCGATAATATTTTTTAATAATTTGGACACGTTCGGTAAGCGCGAAATGATGCATGTTTAAATGGCAAATCTTGGTTAATATTTTGACAGCTAGATGTCATTGGTAACTTTAATATAATAATAATAATGGCGGCGCTACAGTCCGAGGTGGACCTGGGCCTAGCTTCTCAGCAACCACTCGTGTTGTGCGTGCTATTGTTTTCTCACGAGTGGAGGGGACCTACAGTTTAATGCCGACTCCGAACGGCGAGATTAAGAAGCTATTTCTAGACAGTTATACTCTTTGAGCATTGTCAGTGACTCGAAAGAGGTGGAGCCGTGAAAAAATGTTTGATATTTTTTTCGAGATTCGAAACGACGACCTCGGGCGTAGGAGTCGACGCACCTACCCACTACGCCACGGCGCCCACTCCATTGGTAACTTTGACAGCTACTAAAACATGACGTTTGAAAAAATTATCATTGCTATCTGGTCACCCTGTATTACAGAACAACTTTAGTTTTATTGAAATTAGTGGGGACTTAGACAAGTTCTATGTTCAATCTTTGGTCCAGTTTGCATTGATGGCATTTTGAGAAGAATATTCAACCGCGAACTTTATGGGTAGATATGAATCTATCCAGGCGTCCACGGATCCAACGCCGAAGACGGCTGGGCCATGTAGAGCGGATGGAGAACACTGCTTCTTCCCGCCAATGAGTAAACGTAATTTAGGACGTCCACGAAACCGATGGGGCACATAAATGGAGCCTCAGCAAACTTGTCGTGTGTAGTTGAAGGCAGCTAGCTAAAGACCGTACCAGCTGGAGATGCTTGGTGGGTGAGATGCAGGTCTATCCCTGACTGTAGCGCCATTAGATGAAGAAAATGAAGATGGACATGTTTTGATGGTTGTTTCCAGAAAGGGGAGTAGCATTGATATGGATCTCCGAGGAGTTCATCTCTGAATTCACTCTAGTAAGTCATTTGGGGCAAGTTAGGGCCAGATACCATTCCGAAACGGAGAGGATCTCTAAATCAAACAAACAAATCGCAAGAACTGTTGAAAAAGCAGGCTCCCAAGTGTAGGTGTCTGAGAAGCTAACAATTACAGAGATCGTGGAAACACTGGTATGAGGAGGACTTCACTGGCGTGTATCGACAAATTTCTTGAAAATCGACCAAGTTGTATATTTCCCCATTCTTTGGAGTTGCATCATGGAGGCTAAGAGCTTCCTGCTGACCCTTGTCTTCCATGATAGGCCACCTCCTTTAAATTAAAGTTGTTTTTCCTCTCATAACTTGATTTCTTGTTGTTTTACCCAACGGCTTGCAACCTCGATTATCCTGAAGAACTTGCTTCCATTTACATAGACCAAGCCTTCGTGCATCCACGTTGACAAGGTCTTTAAACAGAACATTTGGTCTTACTCTTTTTCTTCTCCAGCAGATTGTCATTTGAATACTCGCTTAGGTGGCCGACTGCAGGAAAGCAGTCCCACTAAGACCAACATAGGCCCATTGAAGTAAATACCCTCTTAGGTGGAGCGTTGTTTTTTCCCGGTGTGGCCGAGAAAATGTTGTTCATGGATGTTCCCATCTGATCGACATCCATGTGCTTCTGCTTCTCCTAGAATTCTCCTCCCCTTGTCTACCTCGTACCCAGGACCAATTATTCAACAGGGAATCGGTTTTTCCGAAGGAACCCTAAGTAAGCTCCAGTCTTTTGCTCATTGCATCATTCATAAGGTCAGGTTAGGGGGCTGCTAGTGAATTAACCAACGCACTTAGACCATGTTGGTCCATTATGATATCCACAGTCAAACTACTACCACTGATTGACCGCTCCAGTGATAGTGCTTTGAATTTGATCCCAACGGCAAATGGTGACTGGAAGAGATTTGAAACACCGGATAAAACTGTATTAACTTTACTTTCACGGGGATTCGAACCTGGGACCCTTTTAACTTGGGGCAGGCACTTAACCAACTGCGCCGTCCAGTCGTCCCAGCCTTCGGTTCATATAAAATCTTTGATGCCACGTCTAATATGACGTACAGAAGTTGAAGTTGATTGGACAACATTTCCAGACAAAAGCTTCAATGCAAAAAGTGTCCATGCTGGTTGGTCAAGGCTGCAGAATGCCTTAGTTTGCAGAGCCTGCAGAACTTGAAATTTCCAGGGAAAAGTGCCTTCATTCACTGCTAACAACTTGCTGCGTAATGAACAACTACTACTGGTTCTTGAATGTTCAAAACGGGCAGATTCGTGAAGTTGCCTTCGAGGCTTATCAACCATAGAATTATAAAAAAAAATGCGGTCCTAGCATGACCATAAACAAGCATGAAGGGCAAACTTTGTTTGGTTCACTTTCCAGCGAGTACGAGCCAGTGACTCGCACGAACCGTGCGTGAAGACCCGCAGATGTATCGCAAATGTACCGTCAAGTCTCAACAACAACCCGTTCGAGTATTTTTGAACACTCCCCAATTGTCTTAGTCAACCATTAGATGCCCCCCGTCATCTCCCCTGCGGGCGATGCTTACTCATCGTGTACACATGTGAATAGATGGTGGTGCCAATTATGCCGGAGCGTCCCTGTCGCCATGGCCCCTTCACAACAATCCGCCATCAGGACATTTACTAAAATCACGCACAACATTTCTATTCCGAGGAAAAAACAACGTTTCGCTGAATCTATCTGTCCATCTGTCTGCCTGCCTTGACGGTGTGCGCCGCACCGGCGGCGGTTACTTGGAAGCCGCCGCGTCAAGGGAGAAGAAGACTCGTACGTTGCCGCACATCGCCAGCGACTGCAGAGGACGCGCAACGCGGTGGCGACAAGACGACGACGATGAATTTATTTTTGTCTTTCTACAATTTTCATTTTGATCAAACTGACGGTATTTTTTTTTTATTTCATTTATTTCTTTTTTTTGTTCGTTTCGAGAAAATTTGCAAATAACCACAAGAAACGCTTCGGAGAGCGTGTAGCGCGCGATTCATAGCGCTTAGTCGGTTGTGTAGTGGGGAGATCTGTAGTTAGCCGAGTGCGTTCATGGGAGTGGGATGGAAATCGCGCGCGAAACTTGCTTCCATCAATTTCATTTCAAAGAAACTGTCGATTTTCAAAAACATTTTTTCTAATACTGTGCCCCCATTCGTAGCATTCCACAGAGTCTCTCCCATCGACTGAGCGAATGCGAAGCGGAATTGTCTCGTGAATTCCTTCGATTGGCTCGGGTGTGTGTGTGTGACAAAAAAAGAAGAAGAAAGTTTCATTTCGAGACCGCTAGATACAGAAATTCCCCAAAACCCGCTACCTTCACCGTTATCTCGTGTCAATCCGCCAAGGCAATCCGCCAACGAACTCGAATTCGCCGCGATCTGTCAACTCTCGAGTGCTAACGTCGATCGTCGATCGTCGATCGGATTGATTGGATTCGAATGCACGCCATCTGCCTAGCGTTTGTCGGTACAAGAGCGTCGCAATTTTGTAGCATCGCTTGACAAATTATTCGTGAACGCTGTTTCAAAATCAATGGAATTGTTGTTTTGAGTGAGTTCTTGCGTTTGCGTATTTATAGACGCGGCCGCGACTAAAAATACCGGCGTGAGTACGAAAGCGAAATTGAAAATACCACACACTCGGCGAATGCCGGAGGGGTCCCGTTCAGTTGTTTTGCTCGTTCCGCTGCGATCAACTTGAGAGAATCGAGCGACACGGCGGAGAGAAGTTTCTTTCAGAAGTTCAACAACAAAGACGTGGTGGATTAAAAGAGAGAGCGAGAGAAAGAGAGACAGCCAGGAAAAGTGTCTGAAAATAGATTGAACGTGGCGATTTGTTGTGGAAAATAGGAATCCACGCTATCCACCTCGGGATTTAGGGGGAAGACTAATTTTTAGTCGGTAAGTTCTGGCATTGAAAAGTGTGTGTAAACTTAACTTGCTGCTGAAAATGGACTTTTGAATAAAAATTATCGTCAGGCGATGGGAGCATCTCTAGTCAATAGACAACAAGGCGTTGGGGGTTTCTTAAACTGACCTACGCCGAGATCTAAAGCCGTCGGTATTGTTTTCCTTCGTCTTCTTCTTATCGCTCACTTGGGTCTCAATTAACAATACTCTCCAGCTAGCACGATCGTTTTCTAGCTTTCGTCAATTTAGTTGATATCCATCTCCCCTTTAGTGTGCCACCTTAGACGTTGGCGTCTTCTGTTGCTTTACCCCACTGGATCAGAGTTAAAGAGAAGAATAATTTTCAAAAATTTGGAAACATAAACAACAATCTGATTCATTGAATGCCAAACTCGTTTCAAATGACTCTAGGACTTAGGACTCCACAATCTTTACTTCAATTCCTCATTGGCACTGGGTTTTCCATAAACTCAGCCTTGAAGGTGCTTGAAATTTGTCCATGAGGTCAGATCCATCTGTTAGCTCCTTCTATTCTTGCACGCCAAGTTGGTTGAGGTGCCTCACAATTTTGGTGCATCACTGTCGCCATGATAATCCTCTATTTTGTTGCCATATAGACTCGCTGGAGATTCTTCGAATCGGACCTGTGAGGTTGTTGAGCTCTGCCTGGACTTGTTAGATTGGGTTATTCTGTCTTTTATTTTTTGGTTGAACGTTCTGTGTTCTTTGTTCTATGTTCTATGTTCTATGTTCGATGTTTTATTTTCTTTGTTTTGTGTTTTACGTTCTATGTTCCATGTTCAATGTTTCATGTTCTATATTCCATGTTCTACCTTTTTTTGATGATAAAATGGCAGCAGTTCCAAGCAATTTTAGTACAAATTATAAACCTTTGATTTCTACGTTCTACGTTCTATGTTCTATGTTCTATGCTCTATGTTATACATTATATGTTCTATGTTCCATTTTCTACATTTTTCGAGAATAAAAGGGCAGCAGTTTCAAGAAATTTTAGTACAAATTAACATCTTTGCTTTCTATGTTCTACGTTCTATGTTTTATGATCTATGTTCCATGTTCTATGTTCTACGTTCTATATTCTATGTTTTTCGAGGCTAAAAGGGCGGCATTTCCACAAAATTGTAATGAAATTATAAAACACTTGCTGAAGAGTTTTTCTACAATTAAACTTCGATTAAATTTACGTATTGTGCGACCATTTTCAGGCCCATAATCCGATGGAGGTCCTAATTATGATTATGTAGAGAAATTTTGCTCAACTTTTTCAGCAACAACTTGTAGTGGGCGTCATTTTCTCTTCACAGGCACATCCCTGTGCACATAAGATACTCGTAGATAGGACCTTCCGTCTTGAGCATACCTGCCTGGTGACAGGATTGAATGAATCAAATTTCAACGTTTATTGTTCCAGAAATACGATGACAGTTTTGGAAGGTTTAGAAGTTCTTCTTTTTCTTTGAGTCGTGTTACAATCTTTTCTCCTACCGATCAGGCGAAGTGCCTTCCAGGGCTTTCATATAAGATCTATGCTTCTGCACCATCTAACAAGGGCGAGATGCTCAAGATCTTATGTAAAGTAAGCTTGGTTCTGCCAAATAGGGTGCGGATTTTTCACAGATCGTGTATCATGTTTGATTTGAATGCCGTCGAAGAGATCGCATGGCAGCGTGTCGTTTGGCTTAAAACACTGACATGACTGGTCTCGGTTAGTTCGTTACAGACCTTGATAAACAAGATTTCGCCAACTTCTTCCTTGCAAAGTCCAACGAGTTTAGCAGAACTGTCAAAACTAGACTTCGCGTCGTTTAGCTTGTGCATAGTGACGCTGTCATATGCGGCCTTCAAATTGACGAATAGGTGCTATAAGTTGCTCTGCAATTCGTGGGTATTTTCTCAGATCAGTCAAAGTGTAACAATTTTAGAATTATTAGATTTTTCCCAAACGATTTAAGGCGTTCTTTTAAAACGGAGGAGAAGATCTAATACGTTATTTTAAGGAGACTTTTTTCCCTGAAGTTGGCGTAAACAAGTTGACTTCTTGTGGATTAGCGCAAGAATTCCACTCATCGGGCGTGGTTTTTCTTCGACCATATCCTACAGATAAGCTGGGGAATGCGCCCAATCACTTCACCTCCAGCTGCTTTGAAGTGATTTCAAGACACAAGCATTGTAATTGGACTCGATATATGCATTTTCACCATGTTCAGATCGTGTAGACGGAATTCTTAATCATCTTCATCCGAGTTGAGCGGAACGTTTTGCTTGACTGCAAAATTCCTGTCGTCCTCGCCGTTTAACAGTCAGCAAAAGTGATTTCGTCCAGATTCTCAGCACCGATTGTGTCTTAGACAGGGAAGTGTCTCTACAGTTTCTGAAAGGAATTGCAGCCATTTCAGTTAATGAGGCATAAAGGTCAGCTAACCCGTCATCTGAACACAGAGGAATTCTCTTACTAAAGTGTTGAACAAGGGCAACCAAAGGAGATCTCAAAATTCAAGTTTAAGTGAAATGAGGCACGGAACTTGTTCAAAAAAATTATCTCCTGCTTCTTCTGATGGTTCGAGATGGACATGGGTCTTAACTTATAAGCCTCTCCAGCTGACACAATCTTTAGCCAGCTGCCTTCAATTATGCACTCAAGTTGACTGAGGTCCTCTGGTTCATGGTCGAAGTCTCTTCTGCTTGGAGCTAAGTTGTCCATACGCTCTACATAGCCTAGTCGTTTTAGGTGTTGAATCCGTAGACGCCTGACTAGACTGAATGAGTCTTCTTCTACAAATGTGATCAATGCAAACAGGACCAAAGATTGAATGCAGAATTGGTCC
Source organism: Myathropa florea (assembly GCA_930367185.1). Lineage (NCBI taxonomy): Eukaryota > Metazoa > Arthropoda > Insecta > Diptera > Syrphidae > Myathropa > Myathropa florea. The sequence goes on from OV884004.1 coordinate 86,960,144, forward strand.
AAGGGCCTTCTTCATCTGCTCTTCCATGTCAACGCCATAGAGCAGGACAAGGACGATCAAGATGTTATATAAAGTCAGTTTGGTCCTTCGAGAGAGGGCTCTACTACTCAATTGCGCCTTGAGACCAAAGAAACAGCGGTCGGCAAGAGTTCTTCTGCGTTTAATCTCGGTACTGATAGTATTCCTACTGTTTACTTGGGAGCCGAAGTTGACGATGTCCTAGACTATGTCGGAAGTATATATGCCTATGGTGACGATGTGGACAAGTCGTTGATGGTGTGTTTCCTTTCTTGAAGACATACTTCGTTTTGCCCTCATTCACAGCTGAACCCATTTCGGCCGCCACCGATTTAATGCCAGCAAACACTTCATTGACGGCTCGTCATGTTCGACCAACCACGTCAAAATCATCCGCATATGGCAGCAGTTAGGTGGACGTTTGAAAGATCGTGGCTCTAGTGTTGGCCGGTGATTTTTGCAGTCTTCTATTCCATTATCAAAACTTAAGTTTTTTTTTTTGGACAAACCGCAGCCACAGAATTGAGAGCGAAGGATACTCTAGAAACTCTTGCGGACTGATGAGAAGAAATGAAAGTCTGCGGATTGAAGGTCTCCAAGTCCTCGAGTTGAACTAAGGCTTGGAGGCTGTCGTTCGCCTGCAATGGGGGCAAAATCTTTATTCAATTCACTCATTCAAGACAATCATAAAGGCTGAGGGTCATTTAAAAGAATGCCCCCAGTGGAACTTATTTTGATGCCCAGTAGAATCTTCCGTACGAACTCCTGAGTACACTGTGCAGCAGGAACATGGTTCCCCTTCAATCCAACTTTACCAACTGAAGTCCCTGCAACTGACAGTAAACCACTCTCCGGTCAATTCCGATGAAGAGAAATTGAAATCGGCGGATTTTCAATGAAACCAACGATCTCCTCCGCCGCCACGGACGCTCAAGCGTCTCTCACCAACAGCTCGAGTGGTCGCCTCACCCAAACGGCAGCCTCTTCCTCCAAGTGGATTCCACAAGTGAAATGCCATTTCGGTAGCTGTTCGGTGGCCATTAATCTCGGCGAAATAAATGAGATGATTGTGTGTCGCCCCTGCACCGGGCTACTGGTGATTCAGTCCAGGAATGTGTACCTCTTCCCTGCAGCCGTTCACTCCCGATTTTTAATGCTCGCTTTTCAAATGTTGTTTACGAGCGCAGCGTCGTCGTCGTGTATCGTACGCCTGACGAGGGCAAACCGATGGCATTGGCCCGCAGGCGGGACGCGGGGCGCATGGGTTTCATTGCAAGACAACGCATTTCGTAGCCAACTCCAACAATGTTTCCATTCAGACACACAGACAGATGGACAGTTTAATAAATGCGAATCGCTGGGGCTGCTGGTATGGCTGGTGTTCGTGCTGTTGCGGCATCGCCTCTCTGCCTTGACGCCCGCTGCGAATCGGATGGCATGAGGGTTGGTGGTTGTGTTTATGGATCGCGGCCGGGTGTGTTGTCTTTGCAACAATGTTGCGTCTTTTATCGCCTGGTTTTTTGTCGGGACCGGCATCGATGCAGTAGGGGCGCATTAATTGAAGTGCACTTGAAGGGAAGGAAAAAAGTGAGATGCTGCGGCGGTGGTTTGGTGATAATTACGCGTGTGCGTCTGGAGGAATGCAGCCGGAGGCATTCGATGATTGTTCTTTCACGAACAAGGCCAGGAATTGTGTTGTTTTTGAGATTGTTTGCTTCGAATGGAGGGAGAGGAGGATGGAGGCTACATCTCGCAGATTTCAGATCTTCAATTGATTCACTGGAGGTGTGAGGGGATGAAGAATTTTACCACCGTCGACACAATTAATCACTTGTCGCGATACAATTGAATACAAACTCCAAGCCGTCAGTTGTGAATGTGCAGAGAATGTAGAGATGGCAAGATGGACCTTGGTTCGAGAGGAAGGTACTGCCCTTGATCTTTGCTCTCGTTTGCATTGTCGGTGAATGGAGGTGAAGATTCAACCACCAACTTTGCCACCAACTAGGCGTAGGTTCTGAAGAACTGGGAAGTGCCACAGTAGATGTTGGATCGTTTTGGTTTTTTCCTCATCACCGCAGCTCCTGCAGAGATCGCTGGACTGCGTATTCCATTTTCAAAGCATAGTTCCAACGTGACAATGTCCTGTGACTACTCGGACAAGAACGCGGTTCCAGTTTCGTTCCAACGCCAAGAGCTTCTTTGTTCTGCTGTAGTTAAACTCTGGCCACGTTGATCTTGCCGTGTGACAGTCCTTTCTTACAAGCCAAGACGAGTTGGCCTCTTTTTGTATTGTGTCGCTAATGATCCGGTACAATGCACTAATCTCTGGTCACAATAACGTATCCGCCTTTCTGGTGCCCATTTCAGACCGTCTGCCTTATCTGCTTCCTCGTTCCCTGGGGGGAAGCTGTGGGGGAAGCTGCCCGGGACCCAGCAGAGTTTGACTTCTTGATTATAGCCGTGTTACCTCTTGGAATTGTAAAGTTCCGACGTCAAACCTCTTTGGGCATCTTCGACTGCCTTCTTCTCCAGACAGTCGTGATCTTAGCATAGCAACAGCAAGGGAAATATCCGAGTCGATAGTCGGAAAGTTCGGGCAACAACAATATTATCGTCGCTCAATAAGGTTGAGGGATTTATCAGGGAACCACTAGGTCTCTTTATAAGTGATGACCAGATAGGAATGATAGCTTTTTCGATTGCTATATTTCAGCAGTTGTAAAGGTTAAAGATGGCTTCTAGCTGTCAAAATATTCAGCAATGTTTGCCATTTGATCACGCATTGTTTCTTGCTTGCCGAACTTGCGGAAATTATTAAAAAAATATTATTAAAATTCCGACTCAGTTGGAAATATGCAACGTGAATTTCGTCAAGAGGTCGGTTGCAATCACGGCTTCAGTGGCGGGCAATTCATCGCACCGTGGAAAAGTTCGAGCATGGTTATACTCTTTTGCACCTTAGGCCCTCAACTAGATGGAGATTGGTGCGAAATGAAGAAAACTTGCCCATACAGCGACCAGTATCGAAGAAGACCCAGAAATGTCGATTCGGCGACGATCACCTGAATTGGGCATCGCCAGAGAGTCAACCCGGATAATCTTCAGGTCTACATCTACATCATGACGCGATAATTGTAGCCAGATGACCAGAAATAATGCCATAACTTTGTTAATACGTCCGGATATCCGAATTTTATAAAAAAAAATCATCTCGGACAAAGTCCATTTTTGGTTCAGCGACTATGTCAACAAGCAAAATTATTGTTGTTCGAACGAACACAGTCCACAAGTATTCGACCAAGCATCTTGTCCACAAAGATTGACTGTTTGACGTGGTATATAGCATGGTGGCATCATCGGACCTTATTTCTTTCAAAAAGAAGAAGGAGACACCGCTATTGCCGAAATAACGCCGCACATTTTGAACTGAGTCATAGAAAATTCGACTGACGGCGTGATGCACTGCTAGCGAAGGCAAGGCAGCCATTTAAATGAGTTTTTTTTCGGAGTATTTTTGTAACACTACTGGAACACTCAGACTCAAAACTGGTCCATTGTACTGCCAGGTAGCAACCTACTCCAGTGCCGTTAATTTGATCCCAACGGCAAATGGTGACTGGACCAGATTTGATTACCCTGGGATTCGTCAAGTCCCTAGTCTACGCTAACAAGCAAACCACTTTGGACGAGCTGAAGGTCAACATTCGAGACGTTATTACCAGAATAAAGCTGCTGAAAACGTTGAGGTCTGCTGCTGGCCACAGGGAGGTTTCGACTGTGGTAAAATTTGTCAGCTTCAGTTCATTTTCGGAGGATGACTCTAGCGAGGACAGTTTTGCTTTGAAACCATCTAGAACGTCTATGGTATCCTAGCTGCAGCATTGATAACATATTCTCTGTAAGCGAACGCAAATTGGACTGATTTTGTCGAATTGTCCGCATGTGAATAAGAGCTGAATTAGCACTTTGTGGCAGCTGCCCAATCTATCCCAATGCACTTTCTGGATTGCGGTAATGTTTGCTTTGTAGCCATCTAGGACCACATCGAGCCACAGATTCAGTTTCTTACCTCGCATAGGTGAAGAACGTGAATCGGAAAACCTCCAAATTTTAGATTTTGTTGGCATCCATGAATTTCCTTGCTTACCAGCATTATTCACCTAAAAATCCCAAACATTCGCCTCTTGTTAAGGAATGAAGGAGAAAAATGATGCCAATTTCCATCCGTGCGCACATTTTTGAAGTACGTTGGAAGACGAAAACGCTGGGACTGAGACTGATCCATTTTTAGATTCGTAGGTTCTTGTTCCCTGAAGTTTGATGCAACAAGCTTCGAGGTGCCAAATAGAAACTTTCCATTCCTTCTGAACTCATTTAATTTTTAAAAAATTTTAACAAAATTTGAACTTTTGGCCTTTCCATCTGAAAATTCAAAAATTCGACCGCACAACTAAAATGTCAGAATCAAAAAACTTGTCGGCCATCTTTTCTCCATCAACGTGCGTTGTTCTCCCTTTAAGTTTCCCATCGAGTACCCTTTGCCAATCAAATCACTTTCGACACCTTGTCATAGGCTTTTCTGAAACGCTTAAAATCAATCTCATAGTCAAACCCCTCCTAAATGCTTTCGTCTTTTCTTTCTTTTCAGATACTTCAGCAACAAAAAAAACGACGTCCAAAATATTCATGTAACAGAGCAGCAACTGTAGAGCAATGCTTATCAAAATCGCCAGTAAAACGCTCAGCAGTGGCACATCGGGGAGATTCGCATCCATTCGTCAGAACGTTAATCAACTCTGTCACAGTCTGCCTGAACGGTAGCCAGCTGGTGGTCAAGTGAAAGCAAGCGAATCATTCGCTTGTATACTCTGCCTTTCAAAAAACTGCATTCAGACGCGTCTCGAACATCAAGCGTCATTTGGAACATAAACCCTCTAAGACACTGTGGCCCCCACGAATGCAGCCAATGGCGCCGCGGGGGCCCGCACATTAGTAGCGTTCACAATAACGCTTCTTCTGAGTAACATATTGTCGGCCAGCTCCCTCGCGGTGCCAATTGACAAGGAACAACATTCGGCCAACATCAGTCCATCGACTCTAGCATCGTTCGACACATCAAAACCACTGACGTCATGGTACAAATACGTAAAATGTCAACCACCAACAGACGCAAGTACTTCAAGCTCAACCGCAAGCGCCGACGCGAGTCGCGACCTTGACAAGCAGTATTATTCGTTTGTAAATAGTTCAACGGAGAGAACGACAGCGGCCATAGTGTTCAGCATCGATTTGACAAGTGGCAATCAAAATGGCGGCGCAATGCGCCTGTCAACCAGTGGAATAGTGAAACGAAGTGACATTTCGAGTGAGAAGAGTGCGAAGAGTGATGAAAGTGTTCAAATGCAAATGATTGCGCATAATGTCAGTGCCAGTGGTTCGTTCAGTGAGATCGGGAGCGGGAATTCAAGCGACGCGCAGGTTGCGGTGAACGCAACGCCCTCTACGCAGAATGGATACGCAAACAGCAGGTCCGAGCTGAAGGACGACGAAACGTTCGTGCAGAAATACGGTGAGTAGGTAATGATCGCTTTTTATTATGTATCTCGTAGACTAGACTTAGATTAGGACTCTTGTCTGTGGTGATATGATGAGGGGTAGCTACTGATTGGGGTCGTGTTCGCGAAGTTTGCCTAAATGCTGTTGCCCCATCAACGATAGCCCAGTTTTTGATGTCCACCAACTGTCGTAAGTCTTGGACTGTAGCCTGTTTTTAAAAAGACTTCCTTAATCGACTGTAATAATGGCGGCGCTACAGTCCGAGGTGGACCTGCTCGTGTTGTCTCACGTGTGGAGAGATCGACTGTAAAGCCTTAAAATCCTAAGCCCTAGACTACAGAGCGTGTTTCGTCCGGACTACGGCTAATAAGTACTTTAAAAGCAAAATGTGGCGAAAATTATGTTTGTGGCCGAAGTTGCTGATGTTATTTTATCATATTTTGGCCGGCTTACAACTCTCAAAGGTCCAAGCACTCACCAGGCGGCAAGTTTTTCATACAGATGCCTGAACAATGAGCCCAGGGATCACGCAGCTAACGCAAACTTGTGTTCGATTCCTGTGTTCGAAACTGAACACGAATCCTGCGCGGACTCTTATTTTCAAACACTAACAAGGTGAATGGAATATCCGGTTTCCATACCTTATTCCAACTACTTTCACATCTGTGTGGAGTGACTGAATGATGTCCGCATCAAAACTAGAGTTCCCAACTTGCTTTGTTTTTTTAATCCGGATCATCACGAAATATAGTAAAATCCATTGTATTTCTTAGTCGGACTAAATCTTAATCACACGACCGACGATTTATCGAAATAAACTTTTTTGTAAATCCGGATTGTTGTAAACATCCGGCGAAATTTCGTTACGAAGCCCGAATTATTGTAGAATTCGATGTTTTAATAATTTAACATATTTTAAATCGCACTACCGACGAGATATAAATAAATAAATAAACTTTCTTGGAATTCGGATTGTTTTAAATATCCGGCACAATACTTCACGAAATCCGGATAGTTGTAAGATCCGTAGAATGTTTTGGTTTCACTTATTTTCAATCACACGTCCAATGATTTATCGAAATACATACGAAAATAAATTTATCGAAAATACGGATAATTCTAAAAATCCGGTGCGATTCATCACCAAATCCGGATTTTTGAAAAATTCATAGAACTTCTTAGGTTATTTTAGGTTAGGGTCCATGTTGGTCCATTGTAATATCCACAGTCAGACTTCTACCACTGATCGACGGCTCCAGATATAGTGCCGTTAATTTGATCCCAACGGCAAATGGTGACTGGACCAGATTTGAAAAACCGGATAAAAGCGTATTAACTGTGCTTTCACTGGGATCCAAACCTGGTACCCCTCTAACTGAGGGCAAGCACCTAGCCATCCCGTCACTTTGTAGAATGCCTTTGACTTAATTTCAATCAAACAACCGAAGGTTTACCAGTTTTCTAAATCCGGATTGATGCAAAAATTCGGCGCGAGACCAAATCATAGGTTTTCTTCTAATTTTTCATTATCTCGTATCCAAATATCAGATTGCGATCTTCCTTAACTTGGGAATTGGTCACATAAACACAAAACGAACATTAGTTTTTTAATCCGGACAGTGACACATATTCTATTCATACAAATCTGTTGCACACACGACAATCTAGTTGCAGCAGACGTCACTCTGTCTACTTCTGAACCATCTCATTTCTCTTGAAAAAACTAGACACAGATCCTGTCCGAACTTTAGTTTTCAGATCCTGACAGCCCTTGGAACGGAAGCATCCGGTTTCGATTCCTGCTTCTGGATTTATGTGTATACTTGGAATTTCGGAATCGTATCCGCATCAAGACGTCGTATATATTTTAATCCGGTTCATCGCGAAATCCTTTGCTCCGTCTATTTCGCATCTCGTTTTCCCATTTTTGCTACTTCTTGGATTCACTTCTGCCGGATTCTTGTCAATAAGTTAGCGTCAGAGTGAGGAACACACGCAATTCGGCTTATGGTTTATGAATAAATATAATCTTGGGAGAGACCCTCAAGCTGAGTTTCCACCAACAATCAGGGATTTGTGGAAGTACCTAGGCAACCTGCGTTGATCCCCTTCTGAACCCGAACTTGACGATGACCTTTTTCATTAATCCGGACGGATATGGGACTTTTTTTGCACAGAGGATTGGCCTTTTTCCCAGAATTGTCCTTGGCTTTATGTAATTTAATTCTCTTGTGACATTTGTCTTTCTCATGTTTGAGGCGTCACCGAATGGACCTTTCACTCAGTGACCCTTCAAGTTGCGAGTCGTTGGGAGGTTCTAATGCAGACATCGGTTCGCAGTATGATTTCCTCGTCGCTCCCTCACCTCCGCGTCTTCGAAAGTCGAAGCATAATCTAATTCATCCCAGGCCACGTCTTCGTGCAGCCATGTCTTCATTCATCACTTTGTTTCGGAAACTTTCAGTGTTCCCACAAAACTCGGTCTGGGGAAAAGTTCTTCAATTAATTTCCATTCAACATGTTACACGAAGCTCCTCGCCGAAATGTCAAATAATGCCCCGCTGCATTGCTCGGCCCCGGAACTTCTGTCCTGAATGCAAATTTAAGCATTAGACGATAAAACAAACTCGTTGGTCTCACAGACTTTTATGCATGTCCTCTCACAACCCGATCGTCCCTCCCTGAGCAGGACGCCACAGCCAGACGCCACCGCCGCCGCCGCCGCCGGTGGGTGGGATAGGAAGTGCTGTCCCCCGCCCGTGCAGCATGAATCTCAACCAGTTGGGCCATGTGACTGCTGGGAATGCAGACAAGCACTGTCGGCGTGTGTGTGTGGGTGCAACCTTCGAAATCCTCTTTCAGTTTATTAATAATTCCACGGATTTGTTTCTTTTATAATTCCCATATGCAGGACGAAATTTATGTGGGAAAGCAGGGATAAGTCCACTCTGTCCGGTGACCCCCGGCACGGACGCCGTTGGGGTGGGTGCAGACTGACAACGGCAACGAGTGACGTGCGAGATGGAGAACGAAGCGTTTTGGGGGCACTTTGAACTTTATGCATGGACCACAATAAATCTGTCACTCGTATGGGAATGCCATGAAATGTGGGAGTGACCGAAGTGGGTGACATAACCGACTCTCGTATGCAACTGGTAGGGATAAATTCAGTCGGTGTATTGCTGGGCGTTGCCTTGAGAGGAATTTGTTGGGACCTCTTGGGGCGATGTGTCATCTGTTAAGTGCTAGATCTGGAGAGGCTGACAGGCACTAGACCTAAACGGCTATCCCTCAGGCGATTAAAGGGACGACAGTTTTTTGAATCTGCTCTGAGAAAAGGCTTCTTAATTTTGTCGTTGCATGAGTTGCTACCTTAACTCAGCGTATTCATGGTCGACAGGGCACAACTTTTGCCTCTTATAGCCTCTGTTGGATGGATTATTACCTAGAATTTATGCAAGACGTTGTAGACCTTATCATCTCAGGCTGAATGTCTTTGTGCACATCAATCTATTAGACTGTGATCCAGGGCCAACTACAATAGCCCTTCGAACCCTTAAGCTTATTTTAAAATCAAACGAAAAGTAACCAAAAGCATCGTGAAATTCGAAAGAGCCTATAATTGTTTATCGAAACTCAAGAAGAATTCAGCTGTCAACTGACATTTGCATACTTAGAGAGCGATTTATATCACTCCCGAATAAGAAGGAAGAAACTGAACGAACTTAACGAAACTTAACGAAACTTAACGAACTTAACGAAACTGAACGAAGTATTTTTTATAGTCCCAGTGTATCATTTTTGTGCATTCGCTAGGTTGCTTCAGTTCTCTTAAGTCTCCGTAGGTCCATTATTGTTGACTCTTAAGACCCTGGTATAGACGACTGGATGGCGCAGTTGGTTAAGTGCCTGCCCCAAGTTCGAGTTCCAGTGAAATCGAATCTGGTCCAGTCACAATTTGCCGTTGGGATCAAATTAACGGCACTGGAGTAGGTTGCTACCTGGCAGTACAATGGACCAGTTTTGTGTCTGAGTGCTCCAGTAGTGTTTCCTGGAAACCCTGGAAAAAATACCCTTCTTTTAGAGATGCGGGAGCCCATACCTTATCGACGTAAAATATTCACGTTCAAATTGAAGCTTTTAAAGGTTTGCAAGGACTGTGAAGGCATAAGTGGACGAACTTAACGAAACTTAACGAACTGAACGAAGCAGTTTTTATAGTCCCTGTAATTTTTTGTGTATGCGCTAGACTGCTTCAGTTCTCTGAAGTGTCCGGTGGTTAAGAGGCACAAGTGAACGAACTTAACGAAACTAAACGAATTGATCGAAACTGAACGAAGTATTTTTTTTATAGTCTCAGTGGGTCATTTTTGTATATTCGCTAGAATGCTTCAGTTCTCATAAGTCTCCGTATCACGATTCTACATAGTTGGCCCTTAAGACCCATCTATGGAAGATGAGGGAGCCTATATCTTAACCACGTTACCTTGTCGAGTTCAAATTGAAGCTCTCAAAGGTTTGCAAGGACTATGAAGGCATAAGTGAATGAACTTAATGAAATTTAACGAACTTAACGAAACTTAACGAACTTAACGAAACTGAACGAAGTGGATATTATAGTCGCCGTGTAGCATTTTTTTGTATTCGCTAGGTTGCTTCAGTTCTCTTATGTCTCCGGTGGTAAAAAGGCACAAGTGAACGAACTTAACGAAACTGTACGAAGTGGATATTATAGTCCCAGTGAGTCATGTTTGTGTATTCGCTAGGTTGCTTCAGTTCTCTTAAGTCTCCGGTGGTAAGAAGGCACAAGTGAACTAACTAAACGAAACTGAACGAGGCGGTTGTTATAGTCCCGTGTAGCATTTTTGATCATTCGTTCAGTTGTTTCAGTTCCTTTAGGTCTCCGTACAGCCATTATGGGTGCCTCCTTAAGAGCCTGGTGATCTGTGGAAGACGGGGGAGCAAATATCTTAACCACTTTACCTGTTCACGTTCACATTGAAGCTCTCAAAGGCTTGCAAGGACTCATTAAACGTTTTAAAGCTCATGTCGGTAGTCCTCTTTGTCTTACGCTTAAGTTTTTTTCCCATTCCTCCGACAGACCATGAATTCTTAACCAAAAAGTGATGCAGGGCCCTCTCCGCCAAGCATCACTGTTGCATGTGACGCAGACGTCATTTAGCACACACCAGTGATGATGATCGCGAAAGGCAATGGCGCACAAATACAATCCCATCGCATCCTTCCATGTCCCACTTCTCGGGTTCATGTCAAAAGTCGCATAACTCACCCAGTCAGACGGAGAAGAATCCAAGATCATAAGTCAAAAATCCGTCGGCCACCACAGTTCAGATGTCACCCATTAAGCCGCCGGCAAATGCATGCGAGCCGAGAGGACCGCCGTCGCCGCAAGCGGTTCCTGCCATCCTTCTCGTGGCAATTTTTCACCTCCTAATGATTATTTACTCCCGCTTGCGCTGTCAAGATTTTGGGAGAAACTCTTATTTTTGAACACGAAATGGAATTCCTCACGCATTCTGCTTCCAGCGCGCTCTGACAATGATACGAGTCGCATCTGTGTGTGCATCCTGTTGGCGCTGACAAATTGCGAGGCGCGCGACGTGCTCCGGGGGCGAGACTCGGGGAGTCTGCTTTTGGGCAGAATTCGGGTATTTTTTTCGGATTTTCTTGTTTTTTTTTGTTTGGATTGCCCGGGACGCGAATTGGTTTGTTATAATTGGTAGACGCTAATTTATGATTGTTTGACAACGCTAATTGGCGTGGTGTGCTGGTTCGAGTCAGACGGCAGCCTCCCTGCTGGGGGCAAGGAGGCTTGTGGCCATAAATTTCTGAAGTACACGTCCATGGCTGGGTGTTGTTTTGTGTTTTTTTTTGGGAATATCGGTGACACTTTGGGGGTGACATCATTCCGCGATCGGTCGAATGCAATGAGTCAGAAGTTTGGTGCATTCATTTTTAGGGCTGTGGAGGGGAGGAGGAGCAAAAGTTGCAATGGAATAGTTTGGAGGGTAATTGGAGAACACAAACAAGTTGGTAACCGTATTTTTTTTTTTTTGGTTTCACTACGAGTGTTTGGAGATCTAATTGGGGGCCTGTCTTTGCAGTCTAGACTTTGTTTGAGTTTCTCCGCTTGTTCAAAAATATCCTTGAGCAAGATTTAGTTCAGAATTCACTTGATAGCCGAGCTAACATCGGTGTGGCTATGTTTTCCTCCCTATTTGCCCTCCTCGCGAACATGAGCAAATATTTGATGCAGAACTTTTCTTCGAAGGCACAGAGAATGAACTCCGCGGTCTTGCTTGTCATCACCCTTTTTCGGCCTTCAGAAAGCTCAGCTGACAGGATAAAGAGCACGATATTGGTCCTTCAAGTCAAGCGGCTTGAACAGACAACGGATCTTATGTCGGATCTCCTCTAGGAATTTTGGGCAACTCTTGTCTTTGAAAGAAAATTTCTCACGCATTCTGCTTCCACTCACATATACTCTTTAACTATCTCTATGGGAGCCCAGTGACTAATTGAAAGTGTTTGGTTAAGTCAGGTAGGAGTCTCTGTCTGTGACCCTTGATGAGTCCTCGGCGATATCACATAATCGGTAATCGCTGAACGCGAATAAATTCAATGTCCTGTACAGGGTGGGCCAAACACAAGTTTCTTTTTAAAACTGCAATAAAATGAACAAAATTAAACTTTTCCCATGCAGACTGACTTCATTAGTAAGAACAAATATTCCCATTAATTATAAAAGGCAACATCGTTCAAGCGGCTGCCTTGGCTTGCTTCGCAGTAGCGCATTCTATCACATTCCTCCACGATATACAGAAAATTAAGGATCATAGGCGCTCCAGCTTGTACGCACCTAGACCTTCCTAGCGTAAGTCCTTGTGAATGTTTTCCTCATTATCCTCGCCACTACAACCGAAATCTGGTAATGGCCTAATTGCAAGCTGATATCATCGATATGAGCTTTTCTAAGCTCCAATCCAATTTCCAGTTTTCCAAGGCCTTGTTGATGGTTTCGAGCTCACGAATTGCTTGGATAATATTGGCCTTAAGTGCTTGAATCCTGTCCAAATCATTGGCATATCGGTCATTCACGGTTCCCCACAAAAAAAGTCCAAGGGGGTCAAATCGCAGCTCCGAAGCTGTCAATTGACATCGCCCAGGCGGCTGATAACACGATTTGGGAATTTGGTGGCCAAAATATCGATTGTGGCATGGGCTGTGTGGCATGGCGCGCCATCATGTATGAACCAGAGGTCGTCTAAATCCATGTCTTCAATTTCTTAAGGTGGCGTTAAAGTCCGGCGTGGACTTGGGCCGCAACCAACAAGCGTCTCCAGCCAGCTCGATCTTTAGCTAGCTACCTCCTGTTTCGCACGCACAATTGGTTGAGGTCCTTTTCCACTTACGTGCGCCACCTGAGTCGCGACTTTCTTCTACTGCGCCGTCCCTCGGGGGTGGATTTGAAGACTTTCCGGGCTTCAATTTCAGTAAAGAATAAAGTCGGTTAACATGGCTCTGTGACGCCCACCTTTAACCGAAACGTTGTTCCCAGTTTCATTTTCAAAGGAAAATGGTTCAATTATGCCACGATTCCACAATCCGCACCAAATTAATTAAATAAATTGTCACTCTCTGTGGACGCATTGGCTTCTCGACAATAACGTGCGAGTTTTCCGCATCCAAGCCCCAGATGCGGCAATTTTGTTTGTTAACGTAGCCGCCGAGATGAAAATGCGACTAGTCAGAAAAGATGATTTTTCGCCCAAAATCGTTGTCCACTTCAAACTGCTCTAAGGCCCAAGCTATGAAACGATAACGAAGCGGACGGTAGCACGTCTTCAATCGCTGAGTCAACTGATCCTTGCAAGCGAATAGTCCGAGATCTTTGTGCAGGATTCTCCTGAGGCTAGTGCGTGAAATGTTGAGCTGTTCGATGAGAGATCGATGGCGAGATGATGTCCGCGGATTGAGTCTCACACTCTCGGCCACAGCAGTCACATTCTCATCTATGCGCAGCATACGACTACGGGGACCATTAGTGTTGTCCACTAGCACACCAGTCTCATCTCATCTCATCTCATGAGGCCGAGCATACCAGTTTCACGAACTTGCGTACAGCAGCCGCGGAGGGTGCTCCATTTCGGTCAAAAGTTATTTTCAAAAAACGCACTGTTTGAGCACTCATTTTGGAAGTAATTTCTCAACGTTATTTAAGCGTAAAGCGGCTCATTTCATTTCGCGGAGGTATGATACTGAGTTTCTGTCAAGATTTCGGCTGGGAAACAACTCTCATCTCATCTCATCTCATTTTCAATGACCCGCATGTTCCACTAAAGGGGTCGCGGGGGCAATGCACGCACGAGAGATCTCCAGGCCACTCGATCCTCCGCCATCGACTCTAACTCATCAGGAGCTATGCCCAAGCGCAACCAGGCGAGTGTTTGGACTTGGTCCAACCATCTCATCCTAGGTCTGCCAAGCGGTCGCCTACCTGATGGAATCGCATTCAAGGCACGCCTCGGAAGTCGTGATGATGGGGACATTCGTGCCACGTGACCAAATCATCGAAGTACAGCCCTTTCCGTTCGAAGAAGCAGCTGCCCAACATTGAGTTCCCCGCGCACTGTCGTGTTTCTCACCCTATCCCGGCGAGTAATTCCCACAACAGCACGAAGAAATCTCATCTCGGCAGCTTGTATTCGCGATCTTATTCTTTGGGTCATTACCCAAATTACATGACCATAGGTGAGAGTTGGAACAAATACTGCGTTAAAAATCGCTAACTTGGCTTTGACACCAAGCTCGGCCTTCCTGATTACAGATCGACCAAGCTGTTTCAAAGTTGACCCAGCTTGACCAATCCTACAGGAAAGCTCAGCATTATTCCTCCCATCACTCGTGAAGAAGACCCCGAGATACTGGAACTTCTCCACCTGTTTCAATGGGACTCCACTAACATGTAGAGTGCATTGAACAGGGGTTCTGGAAACCACCATAACCTCGGATTTGTCCACGTTAACCCTCATCCCAGCATCAGCACATACGGCCACAAACCTATCTAGCGCGCGCTGGAGTTCCATCTGGGAGGATGTGAGGATGACTAAGTCATCTGCAAAAAGAAGATGACTTACCCTCAACTCTCCCAATGTGAAACATTCCTCGCCTCGACTGCGCTGTAACATCCAGTCCATATATATAATGAAAAGGAGAGGTGACAAAACGCATCCTTGGCGAAGTCCAACGCCCACGATGAAAGGTGTTGATTTACTACCGTTAACCCGAACACAGCTACTACAGTTTGTGTATAGAGACTGAATGGCCCTCAACAAGGAACCATCAATCCCATACTCCTGCAGAACACTCCAGAGTTTACCTCGAGGAACTCGGTCGTATGCTTTTTCCAAATCTACAAAACAACTGTAGATCGGTTTGGCGTACTCCCAAGCCTTCTCAAGTACCATTCTTAGAGTGATAAGCTGGTTGGTTGTACTTCTGCCGGGACGAAAACCGCACTGTTCATCTCCCATCAACCACAGCTCTAGAACGCGCCTCCAACACCTTAGCGTAGACTTTACCTGGGAGACTTAAAAGAGATATGCCCCTGTAGTTGGAGCACTCTTTCTTGTCCCCCTTTTTGAAGTGAGGGACAATCACCCCAGTCTGCCAATCGCCAGGTGTCTCACCGCATTCCCAAGCCACCTTAATGACACGAGAGAGCCGTAAACTCCCAATTTACGCATAGCCTTAAGCATTTCTGGCCGGATTTCATCCACACCGGCGGATTTGCCAACTTTCAGCGATTCAATCGCCAAAATGCTTTCCTCCACCGTTGGACTATTCTCCGCCCCACTCAAGACTACAGGTCTGTCACCCTCAGTGCCCTGTTCGGGATTGAGCAGCTCCGAAAAGTGCTCGCTCCATCTGCGCAAGATGTCCACCTCATTGGAAAGCAACGTGTGTCGTGTGTGGGAAACAACTGCCAGTGTCAAAATAACGTATGATTTAGGAAAAACCACTAGATGGCCCACCCTGTATATGGAAATTCCCTTTTTTCTGTTTTTATGTCGGAGGTTTTTAAATACTACACTGGAGCACTCAGACTAAAATACTGATCCATTGTACTGCCACGCAGCAACCTTCTTTTAATGGAATTTCATCAGCAAGCGCTTCTGTGATGAGGAGCCTCCATCATCAGCTCTCTGGGCACAATAGGTCTTGAAGGTAGCGGTGCAATATACCCTTAACAACAATCATCAGCTCTCATCTCATCAGCACCGAATAACTGCCACCTGATCCGAGCAAACGCGGGACTATGGCAGAGGAAGTGCGCTGCAGTGTTGCAGCTGCAGCCTTCTCCACAGGCGTCGCAGAGGGTTCCGTCGCTTAGGCCAAGCACATTTAGGTATTTGGCGAAGGTGCAGTGGCCCCTTAGTTCGCCGGTAAGCCGTCTGCAGTCTTTTCTGTCAAGAGATAAAAAGAACGCCGCGGATTTCTTACAGACGTTGGGGAGCAGGCTCTTAGTCTGTCTACATACTGGAGAGTCATGCCTCCGGTTGTGCTCTCGAGAGGTCCAACCATCGGTGGAAGCCCTAACCAAGGATGCAGGCAACGACTGGATGGCGAAGTTGGTTAAGTGTCTGTCCCAATTTAGAGAGGTCTCAGGTTTGAATCCCAGTGAAATCGAATCTGGTCCAATCACCGTTTGTCGTTGGGATCAAATTAACGGCACTGGAGTAGGTTGCTACCTGGCAGTGCAGTGGACCAGTTTTTGAGTCTGAGTGCTCCAGTGTAGCGTTTCAAAAACCTCCGACGAAAAAGATGCAATTAACAGTCGCTACCCGTTTCAACTTCCTCACGGAATCCAGTCTCTAACTCCCCCTTGTTGTGACAGAAACACACATCACGTCAAAACACACGCTTGTGCCGTAAACAAATCATCGGTTAGACCCGAGATGCACGTCCCATCTTCTCCGATACTCGGTTATCTAAGTCCCAAGCCCACTTTCTTCGCAACAATTTGCTCAAATCCCGTGGTGTAGTCGGAATGGCCACTAGCGTAAGTCCTTGTGAATGTTATTCTGGTTTTACACGCGCATTATCTGGGTCGTAAAACAGTTTCGCCTAATCAACGCCAACTCGATCCCAAATTGTCCCCGATGACCGTCCACGAGCGTATCCTGTTGACCTTTTTGGAACCTGTTAACGACACACATCGCAACAGCCCATCAATGCCACAGTTTACGTGCGCTTTTAGGTCCCAAATCCAAGATCCACAAATCCACCAGTCAATCAGGTTCAGATGTTATCGCTCTACCTGTCGACCTTAGCCAGTCGCTGCACGGGACAACGACGACAATAAAAACTGCTGTGTCGATTATAATTTCTCCCGATTCACTCCGACTCTTATCTTAATTCGTTCATAAATCCTCCCTGAATATCCTTTGTTTGCTGTCGTCCTGACAATCGTGTCATTAAAACCCTCACTTAACCAGACACATGCAATAAAAGTCCACCCGGCGACGGCAATCGACACACACACACACACCCACCCAGGGACACAGAGAAACTTCACAGCCGTCGGAACGACCCCAAAAAACGATAATCGAACTCGGGGCATCGGGAGGGAGTTCGTGAATTTGCATCGACGGGACGACACCCAAAATGACAACGACAATGACGACGACGCGACGAATTGAAATTTATCGGTCGTGAGCAAGAGGCACGTTATTGACCCTCGAACCCCGCCGCCGCGGAGTCCGCGTCCGCGTCCACCCGTGGCCGTGATGACGATATAATTTGGCCCAGCCACGGCGTCTTAAGGTGGCCACGCATTGCCGTCGCACACAAACACACACATCCACGGATGTGGCCGCGAAAAGTCGTTTCTGACCGTTTTTCTCCGTTTTTTTTTGGCGTTTCTTTCGGCGGCGGAGGTTTAATGGCCGATGTGTCTCGGGAGATTGGGGTTTATTGTCATAGCCTCTCGGATTTTGGGCACTCACCTCCCGCCGCCGCCGCCGGCCGGAGTCGCACACTAACGAAGTGTCAAATGCGGCAGAGTGCTTTTTTACGACTGGCACACCTCTGGGATTAACTGCGCCGGCAGTTGGTGGTAACTGATATGAAAAAGAGTCTCCGAGCGAGTTTGCAGCTTTTACGACTGACTCTGGCGACACGGGTCGGCTTTTGGCGAACTGGTGTGTCGTAGAATCGTGCGACGTGCTCTTAATTCAATTGACGGCGGCGGTGGCGGACAAATTTTCATCGTTAAAAAAGTTGAAAAACTGTTTTCATGCTTATTAGCTTCAGTTTGGGGTTGTGTGGCATGGACCCTCGAGGGGGTTGAGGGTGCTTGGGTTATATGGGTTTTTAAGCGATTGTCAAAGGACGTGTGGGTACTGTGGCGTGGTTACGTGTGGGGGAGTGAGTGTTTTTATGTGATCTACTGCAAAGTTTTGGGGTTTTTTCTTGACGAGGTACTCATGGGTTGTCAGGAGATACAGTTTCCGGATTACGACTTCGTCAGAGGCGTAGACTGTCAAAATCGTATGTACGTATGTTCTGACCTTGGTTGATTGCGGAGAAAATTAGGTCTTAAAATACTGTACTGGTGGTTCAATACCGTGGGCTTAGTCAGAAATTTACGGTTCCAGTACTAAGATGGCTAAGCCAAATAGACCGTGCACCACAGCTACGGTCTGAACACTCTTTGAGTCTAATGAAATTGTACAACGCAGTAGAGGGCAACCACGAGAACTGGTAGTAGAAAATTTTGCAACGCCACTGCAGTTAAGTAGTGCTAGATGTTGGTCAGTGCCCCAGAAACGAAGATTTTGTTTATTGACGTAACCCCTTAAGTGGAAATGCGTCTTGTCGCTCATGATGATTTTCGACACACTTTTTGCACTTTGTACGGGAATATGTGTAAGTCTTTCACTAAAATTCGCTTCAGACGGACCGTCTGGTGATGCCCAATTGCGTGGCCCGTAGTCTGGTTGGTGTTTCTTCGTTCTCAGCGACATCAGCAGCCACAGCCGCGATATTCTCGGCCGCGACCTGCATGGTTTCCTGTGGTTCCAGTCTATTCGAGTCGAGTAGCTAAGCCCTAGAATGTTTGCCCAGTTGGCGCCACACGATTAGGAAATCGACGTCGAAATTCACGCTGCGCTAACTCAACCGACCGATTATTGGTTAAATTGCGGAGTATAGCGTTCCATTGCCTGTCTGGCAAATAAAAGGCAAACTCACTCGAGAACGAATCTCCACAACAGCTTTATTTTAACAGAGAGCGCTAATAACATCGATCAGTCTTTTTATAACATGCGTATAACAGAATGCGTATAACAGAGCTATGTAAATGAGAGAATATATAGATGAGAGCTTACATATTTGAGATCATACGATTACATAATTGAGAGGATTATAGGAAGTTGATTGCAGAATTGCGTTAAGAATATTTGTGTGTACGTACGTGGAAGGGTGCAGGGTGACACGATATTTTAATTTATTTTTAGCTTTCGGTAATATATCAGATGCTTACATACTGCAGCTGTCTAGTTCACAAATGTCAAATACGATTGAGGTACGACGCCATTGGCAAAAATTATAACATCTTCCGATAGGATGATTAAGTTTGCGTCAAAAAGTTCGTAAGGCGCTCGGCGTCATAAGATGAGATGAGATGAGACTGGTGTGCTAGTGGTCCCCGTTGTCGTACGGTGCGCACAGATGAGAATGTGGCTGCTGTGGCCGAGAGTGTGAGACTCAATTCACGAACATCAACTCGCCATCGATCTCTCATCGAACAGCTCAACATTTCACGCACCAGCCTGAGGAGAGTTCTGCACAAAGATCTCGGATTATTCGCTTACAAGATCAAGTTGACTCAGCAATTGAAGGCGTGCGATCATCCGCTTCGCAGTGTGGGCCTTAGAGCAACTTGAATTGGACAACGATTTTGGGCGAAAAATCAGCTTTTCTGACGAGACGCCTTTTCATCTCGGCGGTTAGGTTAACAAACAAAATTACCGTATCTGGGACTCGGAAAACGGAAAACCCACACGTTATTGTCGATTGTCGAGAAGCCAATGCATCCACAGAGAGTGACTGTTTGGTGCGGATTGTGGAGTGGTGGCATCATTGGACCATTTTCTACGAAAACAAGGCAGGGAACAACGGTGGGCGTTACAGAGTCATGACTATTAGATAGGAGATTGGGTGCCCTTGCAACTGGGTCGCGGTAAACAGAGACCCAGAGTTGGGTCCATTGTGCCCTATGTGTGGGGGGTTGTACCGCGTGAGACCGACACTTTTGCTGCTTATTAGAACCACCCCGATTGTTGTATAAGTCTCAAGAGGTGCCTCAGCTCTTTTTCTTCAGATCCTCCAGCTCGTCGAAGAAGTTATTGCATAGTGTTAGCAGTCCCCTTCCCCGTAGGGCTGCACTATCGCACAGCAGTTTGCGGTAAAGCGACAATAGTCGCTATGGGGGGTGTACCTAACCTTGTGTCATGGGTGCCTATCGAACAATGGTGAGAAGACAGAGCCATGTTAACCGACTTTTTTTTTACTGAAATTGAAGGCATGGATTTGGACGATCTCTGGATCGTGCAGGATGGCGCGCTATGCCACACAGCCCATGCCACAATCGATATTTTGCGCACCAAATTCACCCAAATCGCGTTATCAGCCGTCTTGGCGATGTCAACTGGCCACCTCGGACTTGCGATTTGACCCTTTTGAACGTTTTCTTGTGGGGAACTGTGAAGGACCGATGTTATGCCAACAATCCGGAAACGATTCAAGCACTTAAGGCCAATATCATCCAAGCAATCCGTGAGCTACAACCCGAAACCATTGGAAAATTGGGGTTACAGAATGCGCTACTGCGAAGCCAGCCGAGGCAGCCACTTGAACGACGTTGTATTTCATAATTAATGGGAATTAAAAGTTAGGGTTAGGGACGTAGGTCCATTGTGATACCCACAGTCAGACTACTGACACTGATCGACCGCGCCAGTGATAAATAATAATAATAATGGCGGCGCTACAGTCCGAGGCGGACCTGGGCCTAGCTTCTCAGCAACCACTCGTGTTGTGCGTGCTATTGTTCTTTCACGAGTAGAGGGGACCTACAGTTTAATGCCGACTCCGAACGGCGATTTTGAGAAGCTTTTCCTAGACAGTTATACTCTTTGAACATTGTCAGTGACTCGAAAAAGGTGGAGCCGTGAAAAAAAATGTTTGATGTTTTTCCGAGATTCGAACTGACGACCTCGAGCGTAGCAGTCGACGCACCTACCCACTACGCCACGGCGCCCCGCTCCAGTGATAGTGCCGTTTATTTGATCCCAACGGCAAATTGTGACTGGACCGGATTTGAAAAACCGGATAAAAGCGTATTAACTTTGCTTTCGCTGGACCCCTCTAACTTAGGGCAGGCCCTCAACCAACTGCGCCATCCACTCGTCACACGGAAAATTAAAGATCATCGGAGATCTTCTTCCTCATCATACTCGGGACTACATGCGGGATCTGGTCCTGGCCTCCTTCAAAAAGTCTCTCCATCGATCGAGAGATCGCGAGCCGATATTATCGATTTGGGCATTACTAAAGTCCAATCGTTTTGGTCTACGCTATCCTTGAGACGCAAGCAAGATCTCCCCCGCCGGCGTTCACCATAAAATCTGTTACAAGGGCCTTCCCAGCTGGCTCCTCTTCGCCCATACGGGCTAGGTGGCCAGCCCATGGAAGTCTATGCTTCTAGGTCGACAGCGTACACCTGCTGGTTGTGGCGTCTCGGGAATTGCGGGTCCAACAATTCTCTGCCCACCAAGCATTCGAGTACGAATAAAAGTTCTGAGCGCTTCTTGCATCTTGATTTTGATTCATCTGAAATCATGGCATGGAGAAACGGTTGCATACCGACTAGGACTCAGTTGGACTCAAAGGGCACCCATGAGCTCACTCTCATGTCCACGACTCTCGACGTCCTCTTACTCTGAATCCAATTGACAAAAAAAAATTCGAAGTCAATTGGAAACTTCGATCCCCATCTCCTCACACCATGACTCACATGTGCTCGTGCTCGCCGCAACTGCAACTGCCCACGTGGACCAAGATCCTCATCCAACAGCGGAACGACCATCGCCTGCGTCTGCGAATCCAGTTACCCCGCTATTAATAGCCAATAAACTAAACCATTCGCTAAAAATAGATCGGCCCAGACGTCGAGAAATCGTTATCGATATCCGCTCAAAGCACCGTTCTTACAGTTGTCCCCAGACAGCAAGACTGACAGTCGAACCAGCCTGCCCCCAGCCGGGCGAGTGTGTCTCCGATTCCCGCACACCAAGCATTCCAGTTCGGCCGAGCGACGTCGTCGACCACTCGACCAGCCAGTCCACTCCGCGGATCCAATAAATTAGCAAACGATTGACAAAAGATTGTCATCATGTTGCGCGTCCATTTAAGGATAACCGTGTCGCATTTCAACTCGGGCTCGTACCCACGTACGGTCGTGTGTACGACGCGGCCGTTGCTTGTGGGATTTTTCGAGACAGTTTTTCTTCTTTTCCGGAATCGCCGCTCCGCGTGGACGTGGTGTGAGAAGTCATTCACCACACGGAGCACTTGCGTCGCCTGCTGGTCTTCCAGCAGTGTGTCTGTGGGGGGGGGGAGCATGAAAAATGCATGAACGCTGTTTTTTCCACTTCGCTTTCAGCCCCATTCCGCCGCACGGGCGTTCCCAGGGAGAGCGAACGCCTCGTTGGCCCAAAAATACAGTTGACCACAGTTCTGCACTTAATAAATATTTAAATTTGGTAATTGTCGCTCGATTAGGCCGCGCCGCGCGTGTGACCCCCGACAGCCGTCCCCCCCCCCCCCCCCGGCCGTTGGCTGGGCTCGATTCGTGGCTAGACAGTTTGTCTGGCGGTGTTGCCGGTGGTTTTTCCACCGCGCACAGCGCATTCCGGGCGAGCGTACGTTGACCATTTCCCGCAGAAAGTCAACCGAGCTTAGCGGCGGCGGCGGCGGCGGCGGTGGACTGCCGGGGGGGGAGGGTGCAAAAACAACACAAAAATTCACGCCGGGAAGCCCACCACATCAGCTGTGGGGGCCTCCGTGCGAACGGTCTGCGAGCCAATTGACATGGCACAAGCGAAGCCTATGGCATGCATATAATTATCCCGCGTGTCTCAGTGTCTCGGCGTGGATTTGAATAATTAATCGCGCGCCAGCCACTCTTTTTTTTTCGGCCCAAAGTGTGTGTCCGACCGAATCGGTTGTGTTTGCTGGCGATTTTTTGCGCAAATATCTGTGTGCGGAGCCGCAGAGTGTTATGAACGAAATATAAATAAAGCACGGGGAGGATGTGCCGCAGACTGCATCACTTAGCAGGGCAGCCATGCACAGTACCGGCCGTGATTTGTGGGGTTAGACGGCGGATGGATGCAGCGTCTGCCAAAATGCGCAGACTTCAAGCTCAAATTGGAGGCGTGTACAAATCGAGCAGACGTTTTCTAGACCAAACGATGCGGCTGAGTGCTTTCGTGTTGATTGTAACCCACTTCCATTTTTCTGGCCGCCCTCCTCTCCCCCGCGCCCCGAGTAATTACTTCTGATGGATAATGGCAGCGATCCGTGTTCGTGTGTATCCGTTGCATCTCTTGTCGGATCCTTGTCGGCGCATCCATTGACCTCGTTCCTAGACTCTGACGAGCATCTTGACGAGCTCCTCCCGAGAGCAACCACTCCACCACAGTAACAAGCACGCAAACAGTTATCGCAGCCCGAACGCGGTCCTTCAAACTCCGAAACTGGGTTAACATGCAGGCCCCTCCAGACGAGCACAAGCGATTCATTGATCGGCGGGCCTGCGTGTCGTGAACCTTTTGTGCCGAGGAGACGACGCCACAAAGTCAAAGGAACTAAGTAATTACCACGAGAGTTCATCACGCAAACGGGTGGGGGGCGGATGCACTTCATGTGGCACACTTTGAGCGAAATTAAAAGCGACTCCGCATTCGAGTCCTCAGCTTTGAGGTTCAGCAGAGGTCCTCTGCAGTGGGATGGCTTCAAAGGGGGGCTTTGTGCGCCGGAGCCCTTTGGAACGCAAACGGAAACAAAACGGGGAATTAACCCTCGACACACATGCACCCGAAGGAGCACCGGGTTTCCTTTGAGGGATAATGTCTAGCCCCAGTGTGGTCCCCACCAGGCAGGGACTTCAATTTAAATTTGGTCACCCACTCCCGCCCGCCAAGACAGATGTGCTCCTTCGGGGGGAAATGATGCGCCTGAGTGCCTCCCCAGACGACGACCAACTATTTCGTCCCCCAGTCAATATTCGAAGTTCATGCTCAATGGAATTTCTAGGTGATGTCTGGAGAGCTTTCGGATACAATGGAGTGTCGGCAGAATGGGGGGGAACTTATGAAACTCTTTCTAAGCAAACAGCTCCTGTGTGCGCGTGTGTGCGGGAAGTTTTCGCTCCCGGTCGACGTCGTCGGTCGTCTGTGTTCTTCGATCGGAAAGTGAGTGAAAAATACTTTTTGTCTAGACAGGCGGACGAACAAAGTTGGCTTCCTTTTTGCGTCTCCGTGACGCTGTAATGAAGTCGCCTTTGGACTTCGCTGCTGCCTCGACTGACGGTGTACCTCGGGGGAGAAGTGCAACATCCTGAAGAGGAATTGATTCCATTTTCTGGGGAAAAAATATCACAAATTTCTGTGAACGGTTGAGTGGGTTTTATGCAATTTTCTCCACAAAAATCAACCATCTGCCGGCTGTAGTGCGTTCGAAATCTCAAACGTCATTTACTCTCATTCTATTCGTTGGTCCTCTGTTTTTTATTTTTCAAAGTTTTTTGATTGTGTGTCTTAAATGACAGTTTCTGGGTTCAATCTCATCGATTGTGGACCTTTAAGTTCATGAGAGTGAAGCCGATGTGAGTAGGAGAACAGCAAAAACTCTGGAATTGTCAATTTGGCGTAGAATTTGGCCTCTTTCTCCGTCCATTCGCTAATGCCTTGGCCTACCTAAATTTGGTATAAGCAGGAACTTAAGCCGATGAATTGCAGTTGGATTCTGAACCCGAAACTGATTTCTGCTCTGCAAAGTCGTTGGTTAAGTGTCTGCCCCAAGTCAGAGGGGTCCCAGGTTCGAATTCCAGTGAAATCGAATCTGGTCCAGTCACAATTTGCCGTTGGGATCAAATTAACGGCACTGGAGTAGGTTGCTACCTGGCAGTACAATGGACCAGTTTTGAGTCTGAGTGTTCCAGTGTAGTGTTTTAAAAAACCCCCGAAAAAAACAAAAAAAAAGGTTCGATTTTTTCTGAACAAAGCCGAATTCGAATGAGACGAAAGTCAGAAAAGTTAACCGTCGGTAATGGCAAAAGGATTACCAGAATATCTTGATCAATACAAAATCTTGAACAAAAACCATTGTGGGCTCATAAGAAACGCCAACAAACTGCTAAAAGAATTGGCCAATATCATCAATTCCAATCTTCTGAATAAGAGCGAGTTCATTACTCGCTGATGAGGATTTTCGATTTTCGAAAAGGTTTTGACACATGAAAAGGTTATTCAAGTTCTGGAAAAAATAGGTATTCGATGTCAAGGTATGGATTTATTTGCACGGTTTAAAGTAAGAATATCAAACGGCTTCAGGAGTCTTCAAAATGTTGAGATGGGAGTACCACAAGGATCGATCTTAGAGCCCCTTCTTTTTATTCTGTCAATGAAATGACATCCAATACGCTGATGACACCGATGTGCTTGTGACTGACAAATGCATTAACTGCGGGCGCTGTGGGTATGTGCATCGACCTCTACCCAATAGATTTTCAGCCCAGGTTCAAATCCCAGCACAGACAACCTCTTTCGAGTCACTGGCATTTTTCTGCCCGTTTTTGCTTAATTGCGGCTGTGTTCTCGAATAATATCTCTGAGATTTTCTTCCGATGCATGGATAGCCGATTAAGCGTTAGCGGAGACGCTTAAGCATATACCCAAAGGATTAAATCGAATGATATTAAGTCGCACGACATCAACGGCAAATTAAAGCCTCCTTTCAAAAAACCACAGGTTCAAGAAAATTGTCAAGCGTTGAAGTTTTTGTTTCACAAAAACGTGGCATATGTTGTCGTCTTGCTGGATATAAATGTCGTTAGCCACTAAATTTTAGGCATATAAAAGATAGAATCAATGAAATCGAGCTCATCTGCATTATTTTCTACAAAAATATTGACCAACAACACTTCCAGTACAAAAACTCCATCATACGTTCTCCCCCTGTGGATCTCGAGATTGTTCAACTATTTGTCTTTAACTGTGAGAGTTTAGTTTTGCAAGATCCAGACAAATGAATTCGAGTCTCATCTTTTTTTTTTGCTCTGTTGATGCTGGAGTCCTTGATGGACCTGAGACTCGACTATGATGCCTCTCCAGCTGCCTTCAATTGCACACACCTATTTGGCTGAGATCCTTCTCCACTTGTTTTCAAAGGCTTGCTAAATTGAGTTGTCCCACACAGGCGCGAAGTCGAATACTCTTCGGGCTGGAGCCAAGTTGAACATGCGTTCTATAATACATGGCTCAGCTACCTTAGGCGTTGAATCTGTTGACGCGTGGCTAGACTAATGCGCCGCTCTACGACCCATACACGAGAAAAATTCCGGAGTTTACAAGCCCGCAATTTAACGGGGTGGAATTCAAACTCTTAAGGACAGCAAAGTGTATGGGTATTACACTTGATTCCAAACTAACCTGGAAAGAGAACATCGAGGAACGTACCAAGAAGGTAGCTTTCTACACATGTAAGAGGGCCTTCGATAACACCTGGGATCTTAGGCCACGTGTGGTATACTGGGTATACGCAGCGGTAGTGAGACCCATCTTAACTTGCGGATCAAAAGTCTGGTGGCAAGCGCTGGAGAAAAAATACCTTCTTTCTAGCTTAACGAAGGTGACGGGTGCCTTAAGGATAACGCCGACAGCTGCGTTCGAAGTCCTACTCTATCTTACCCCTCTTTACATTTTCTGTAGTAGAAAAGCTACTATAACCGCAATGAGACTCAGGGAAGTCAATATGTGGAAAGACAAGCCACATGGGCACGCGTCCATCCTCTCACAGTGGAGCATCATATCTGCCACCAACCCTGACTACCATGGGGAAGTTCTCTACCCGAACTCCGGACAGGAGAGGTTGGAAGAGGTTTTCGATGGCTCGAAAACAGGAGCAGAAGCAGGAGCAGCAGTCTTCTATGATCTCTTTGAAAGATTCCTAAACCTCAGCCACGAATGTAGCGTTTTCCAAGCAGATGTGGTAGCAATAAATGAGGCGGCGCTTACGCTTAAAGAACTTAGTTTGACTGATAAAAACGATAACCATATACTCCGACAGCCAAGCGGCTATAAGAGCTATAGCATCGTTGTAAAGTCAAAACAAGTCAAGCTATGCAGACAGAACATCAACGAAATCTCCAATGTAAACACAGTAACTCTCTGCCAGGTACCGGGACACACAAGAGCTCATGGAAACGAGAGAGTGAGCGTGTTAGCAAAAGAAGACTCTGGGTTAAGTAAATCTCTAGCACTACCTTATGTCAACATGCCGTTAAGTATCCTGAAGTACAATCTGGGTGGGTCTAATCAGCGGTGGAAATGTAGGTCTCACGGGATGTACCCCTCATATCCAGTGCACAATGGACCCAACTGTCGGTCTAAGTGAGCCGCGACACAGTCGCAAGGGCGGAATTCTCTTCCCCTTCCTCTATCTAGGCAGGATCAAAGATTAAACATAGAACTTTCCTCTCGAAAAGACCCTGACCCTCTTCATTTCATATTTTGTCAAAAGAATCTGAATATTATTCATTCATTTCCACTGCCCAATCCGCGGAAGTATGTATGTACGACTGCTGGCTTCAGTTCTTGTGTCAAGTGGGCTACAGGCATGTAAGCCATAATCTTAGTGCAAAATGTAGTGCAAAGTGGTTGGGGACAGACCCAATTCCAATGATCGTCTCGCAATGAACTCACTGGGGTTTTCAGTCACACTCTCAGCTACGGCGGTTATGCTTTCAACTGGCCATGGCGGACGGAGCTGAAGTCTTCACACCACAAACCAGTGCGAGACATTCAAATTGATCGACTTAATTTATTAGAGCTGCGAAAGAAGGCCCTTTTTTTGTCGAAGGTTTTTGAAACTCTACACTGGAGCACTCAGACTTAAAAGCTGGTTTATTGTACAGCAACTTCCTTTTCTGAAGGAAGACCAGCAGCCGGTTCTGGGATGATGAGCCTCAATTATCAGCTCTCTGGGCACAATAGATCTTGAATGTCGCGGTGCAATATACCCTCAACAACAATCATCAGCTCTCATCTCATCAGCACCGAATAACTGCCACCTGATCCGAGCAAAGGCGGGACTATGGCAGAGGAAGTGCTCTGCAGTGTCATCGACTTCTTCACAGGCGTTGCAGAGGGTTCCGTCGCTTAGGCCAAGCACATTTAGGTGTTTGGCGGTTTGGTGGCCTGTGAGAAACCCGGTATGTTGTCTGCAGTCTTTTCTGTCAAGAGGTAACAAGAACGCCGCGGATTTCTTACAGACGTTGGGGGGCATGCGCTTGGTCTGTCTACATCCTGGAGAGTTATGCTACCTACGGTTGAGCTCTCGAGAGGTCCAACCATCGATGGAAGCCCTAACCAAGGATGCAGGCAACGACTGGATGGCGCGGTGGGTTAAGTGCCTGTCCCAAGTTAGATGGGTCCTAGGTACGAATCCCAGTGAAATCGAATCGGGGCCAGTCACCATTTGCCATTGTGATCAAATAAACGGCACTGGACCAGTTTTGAGTCTAAGCGCTTCAGTGCAGAGCTGAAAAAAACCCAACAAAAAAAAAGAAAAGAAAAGGACAGGCAGTCCCGAGGCACCAAGGGATCGCCGAAAATGAGATCGCCGATGAACTTGCTAGGCGAGGATCAGATAAGGCATTCTCAGGACATGAATCCTCCCCTAGCAAGTTCATCGGCGATCTCATTTCCTGTGATCCCCTGGTGCCCCAGGATCCAGACAAGTCTTAGCAGGGCCTAAATGATGACCTGAAGCAGTACGAATTTCACAAAACGTTTCCGCCATTTCGGAGAGTTATCCGAGGGAATCATGATCCATATTTACCTACCTCCTTCTGACCTGTCAAAAGTCATCGCAACGATAGCTAAATGTTGACAGCTCAACAATGACACCTCTTGCTTTTTTTTTTTTTTTTGTGCGGTAGGAGGTGGAAACCTTGCATAGGCACCAAAGGTCCGACGTCCTTTGATAGTGCCGGATACTTACCGGCTAAAACCACCCCCAGTCAATCTTCCCGTTTGTTTGCTCCCTCGCGGAACTACCGCTAGGTATTACTTCACGAGGGACGGGTTCGAGCTATTTGCTTCGTCACTAGGTGTTTAGCGAAATCGCGTTCCGCTGTCGTTCTGCGTTCCTAAGATCGCACATTATTCGTACTGCTGCATCGTTTACTGCAGCCCAATAATCTTCGCATTTTAACATATACTGAACTATGTTCTCTGGTGTCGGCTGTTCACCAAATTTTTCATGTAAAATATCTCTTTCGTTATCATAACGGGGGCATTCAAAGAAAACATGCTCCACATTTTCTTCCGCGTGTAGGCATCGAGGACAGAAAGGACTTGAATCACGGTTCCGCTTGAATAGGTATTCACGGAAGCCACCGTGACCAGTCAAAAACTGTGTAAGATAGTAATTAACCTCGCCGTATTTTCGATTTACCCAATTTTCAATCCTTGGGATTAGTCGGTACGTCCATCTGCCTTTTTGGGACACGTTCCATCGTTGTTGCCACATTTCTATGCTGCGACTTCTTTCTATTTTCTTCGCGTGGTTCACAGTGGGCCCGACTTGCACGCGTTGGTCATAAAGTCTTCTAGCTTCTAGAGCTAGAATATCGATGGGTACCATGGAGGATAGTACCAATATCGCGTCGTGGGATACCGTCCGAAATGCACTGCAAACTCTCAGTGCACATAATCTGTAGACAGATTTGGCGTCTTTCATGTGCGACTTTTTATTCGCGACGTCAGACCATATTTGTGCCCCGTACAGCTGTGTGGATGTTACAACTCTCGCCAGCATTAACCGTTTACTTTGCCTCGGTCCGCCGACATTTGACATGAGTCTCGAAAGAGCGCTTATCGCTTTCGACGATTTCTCACAAGCGTACGCGAGATGATGCTTATAATTAAGGCGAGCATCAATCATCACTCCCAGGTATTTAATAACGGGGCTGGAAATAATGTTGTGCTCTCCGACTTTTATCGTTATCGTCTCCCGTACCTTTCTACTCGTGATTAGCACGGATTCCGTTTTATGATCCGTAAGGTCTAAACTCATGTGGCAAAGCCAGTTTTTTATCAAAGCTATTGCTTCGTTGCAATATAACTCGATTTCTTCTAGTCGTTTCGCTGCTACAACCACCGCAATATCGTCCGCGAAGCCTATGATAGAGGCTTCTCTTGGAACCGGGAGTCGTAGAATGTCGTCGTACATCACATTCCATAGTAGAGGACCTAGCACTGAACCTTGAGGCACGCCCCCTGTAATTTTATGCAACTTCGTTCCGTCGTCAGAATCATAGAGAAGCAACCTATCAGTAAAATAGCTCCTAATTAATCTTAATATGTACTTCGGTACATTTAATCGTTCGAGACTTTGTAAAATACGTGTCCAGTTCGCCGAATTAAACGCATTTTTCACGTCAAGTGTTACCACGGCGCAGTAGTTTTTACTGCCTCCTCTCCATCGTCTACCTTCTATGGCTGTCCGGGCTTTGTCCGTTACAACTTTGATCGCGTCAATTGTCGATCGGCCCTTTCTAAAGCCATACTGGTATTCTGCGAGTCCATCATTGGCTTCGATGATGGGCTGTAGTCTGCTACATACTATTCTTTCTAGTATTTTGCCCATAGTATCGAGCATACAAAGTGGTCGGTAAGATGAGGGCTCTTCCGGTGGTTTATTTCCTTTCGGTAATAATACCAACCGTTGGTATTTCCATTGCTGCGGAAAAATTCCCTCATTCAAGCATGCATTATACATGCTGACGAATATGTCTGGGCGGGCTTTTATAGCTAGTTTTAATGCCCGATTGGGTATGACACCTCTTGCTGGAATTTGTTTTTTGTGCCCCACTGTATACAGACTAGATGTACATACGCCAGTCGACTAGACGTCTGATGTCACTTCTCCGAAATCCGCGTTCCAAAAATTGATTAAATTTCAAAATCAGTTCGATTTCAAGTTTCGGCTGAGCCATAAAACTCCATGACAGTTCCAGATTACGACGGGAAGTATTTGCGGTTTCGCCATAAATTTGATGGCACGATCCAATCTGAGTCATCAATAATAACTTCCACTTGCGTCTGACTACAGACGGGCGTCTAAAAATAGCCGCGGTCGCCCGCGCGTGCGCGCGCACCTTGCGCCCGTCGAAGAGATGGCGACTGGATTTTTTTTTTCATTTCCATTTGCATACGCGAAGCTCAAGAGCTGCGCTGCGAAACGAGAATGAGAACAGACCAGACCGATCCAATCACCAGGCGAGAGCTTGCGATATCGGTGACTGTCTGCAACCGGTAAGAACTTATCCCAACATGGCGTGTGTCTCCAGACAGACAGAGAGCAACAAGAACACCAACAAACCGAACAGCGTCCGACTTCCTTGTTTCATTTTATTTTTCCTGTTCGTCGCCACTTGGCATGCGGCGGTGACGGCGACGGCCGTAACTCATCGTTGGCCTTCACTCCGATGCACACACACACACACACACACACACACGCGCGCGCACCCCTTCTCCAGTGCAGGCCCACGCCGCCGCTTGTGATTGAATTTAATTAGTCCGGCGACAAAGTCTGCTGTGCTCGGTTTCCCGTTAATTAATTACAGAACCGCAAACAAAACACGCAATTCGCCCGCTCGTCGGCGAATATGGGTCAACCCCCCGCGCAGGTCACGTCGCGTGATGCTTCAGCCCGTCAATTTAATTCACTTTTAACGGCGAAACCCTGCCGTAGGCGGTGGTGAACCTGCCCCACCACCCCCGGGCAGAAAGAGTCTATTCAAAGGTAAACCCGAGGGCGATAAAAAGCGTCGAGTCTCTGGTGACTCGCTCGCTGACGGCCGCTGCCCCCCTTCCCACCCCCGCCCTTGGCCAATGCTGGCGAATTACCGTTTATTCATCTAATGACCTAGAAATTCTAAAAACGACAAAACCGGCGAGGAGCGCACAAAAGAACCAAAAAAAGAAGCCACCGCCACACACCGACACAGCGCAGAGCACACACACGCACGCTTCAAGGACACGGCCGGTGGAGGTGTGCTGCTGCTTGCTTTTCGGGGTACCCGCCGCCACCGCCGCTGCCGCCGCCGCCGTCGCTGCCTCTGTTGCGTAACGTCTTGGCTGTGCCGGTCGTTTGTTGTGCTAGTGTCTAGACACCGGTAGACTCTGTGCACTAAGGCTGACGCAGTTGGTCATGTCGTGTGACGGCGAATTTGTTGTTTTTGTTGTCGTCGTCGTCGTCTGGTTTCTCTCTTTTTTCGGGTAAATACACCTGAATGTGTCTGGCGAACGGGGGATAATGGTCGGTGCAGGCGTGTAAGGTGCTCCGAGGGATTAGACGACGTCAAGCGGTGCAGGAAGCAAAGCCAGTAGACCGAATGATTTTTTTTTCTTTTATTTCTTGTTGTTGTTGTTGTTGTTGTCCCGTGTGTTGTTTGTTTGTTTTTATTTTTTTCTTTGTTTTGTCGGAATTCCACTCGACGGCCGTTTTTGGAGGTGATTTACGGGGAATTTCGGAATTCATTGCATGAGACTGCCGCGTGGATTCTGTGAGGGCGCTTGGGACCGATTTCCATTTTCAGATCACATGTGAGGGCGTAATCGTTGAAGGATATGTATTCATGACTAGGGGAACTCATTCGACGGTCGATGGGAAGGCGGGAGGAACTGCTGAAGTGTGGGTTTGAATTTGATTAGGGAAAGCCTTCCTGACACACATTTGTCCAGTGCTGTTGATTAATCTCTTGTCAGAATGGTGATCAAACGTGTCTTTGAGTGAATCATCGTTGTACGAAGTGCTAAGCAACATTGGGGAAGGATTTTGCGGATTTATTGAGGCACAAAAAGGGTATGAGCGTTGAAACCCCGGCTCTGCATTCTTCTTCTTCTTCTTAGGGCGCTACAGTCCGAGGTGGACCTGGGCCTCACTCAACATGCCTCTCCAGCCAGCACGATCTTTCGCCAGCTGTCTCCAGTTTCGCACACCAAGCCGGCCGAGGTCCCCCTCGACTTGTGTGCGCCACCTTGTACGTGGACGTCCTCTGTTGCGTTGTCCCACAGGCTCAGAGTCGAAGACTGCTCTGCATTATTATACCAAAATTGTGGCGCTACAGTGGGAACCAAAACTGAACCTAGACTCGAAGTCGAGTGCTTACAAGCTAATAAACGCAGTCCTCAATCTCTCGAAATTCGACAGACAAACAGTTGCACACGCGGTTTTATGAACCCCTTTCACTGGTCCTTAGACAAGAAGGTTCATCCTCAAAATGCACGCATTTTACAGCGATATGGGCCTAGCAAGGCGTCTATACAGGGTGGGCCAAACACAAGTTTCTTTTTAAAAATGCAATAAAATGAACAAAATAAATTAATTTTCCATGTGTTATGGCTTCATTAGTAAGAACAAACATTCCCATTAATTATGAAATCCTATGTGGCTGCCTCGACTGACTTTGCTGTAGCGCATTCTGTCGCCCCAATTTTCCAAGACCTTGTTGATGATTCGGGTTGTAGCTCACGGATTGCTTGGATGATATTGGCCTTAAGTGCTTGAATCGTTTCCGGATAGTTAGCATAACATCACTCCTTCACGGTTCCCCACGAAGAAAAGTCGAAAGGGGTGTCAAATCGCGGCTCCGAGGCTGTCAATTGACATCGCCAAGACGGATGATAACAGGATTTGGGAATTTGATGCGCAAAAGATCGATTGTGGCCTGGACTGTGTGGAATGGCGCGCCATCCTGCATGAACCAGAAGTCGTTCAAATCCATGTCTTCAATTTCTTAAGGTGGCGCTATAGTCCGGGGTGAACCTGGATCTCAACCAACAAGCGGCTCCAGCCAGCTCGATCTTTAGCTAGCTACCTCCTGTTTCACTCGCACGGTTGGTTGTCCACTTGCGTGTGCCACCTGAGTCGCGGTCTTCTTCTACTGCGCCGTCCCTCGGGGTTGGATTCGAAGACTTTCCGGGCTTCAATTTCAGTGAAGAAAAAGTCAGATTACATGGCTCTGTAACGCCCACCGTTGACCGAAACGTTGTTCCCAGCCTCATTTTCGAAGAAAAATGTTCCAATGATGCCACCTCTCCACAATCTCCACCAAACGCTCACTCTCTGTGGATGCATTGGCTTCTCGACAATCGACAATAACGTGCGGGTTTTCCCAGCCCCAGGTTCGGCAATTTTGTTTGTTAACGTATTCGGTCTCTGTGCAAACGTTGTTAGAACGGGTTACTATTTTTTTCGCCGGAGTAGACTTGGGCCTAGCTTCTCAGCAACCACTCGTGTTGTGCGTGCTATTGTTCTTTCACGAGTGGAGGGGACATACAGTTTAATGCCGACACCGAACGGCGAGATTGAGAAGCATTTTCTAGATGGATATGCTCTTTGGGCGTTGTCAGTGACTCGAAAGAGGTGGAGTCGTGCGAATATTAGAGGTGTTTTTTTCGAGAATCGAATCCAAACTTCGAGCATAGGGGTCGACGGACTTACCCGCTAAACCACGGCGCCCATGGACTGGTTACTATGCATTCGTGACTTTGTTTCATCAGTTATCTCTTAATGTAATCCAAAGAAGAGTCGACTTTGTGCCGTGCTATGAACTAAACCCATGGGCTCAATGGTTTAAAGAAGCCCTTCAACTTTGCAAGGATGTGATACAAAAACTGTAACTGTCTGACCGACACCCCAAACCTATCAAATGTTTCCTTTTTTTTGAGGATTTTTGAAACACTCCTGGAGCACTCAGACCCAAAACTGTTTCATTGTACTGCCAGGTACTACTCCAGTGCGTTAATTTGACCGTCAACGGCAAATGTTGACTGCACCAGATTCGATTTCACTGGAATTCGAACCTGGGCCCTTTCTAACTTGGGGCAGGCACTTAACCAACTGCGCCATCTAGTCGTATTTAACTTCTGTGGGCTCACTTCCCGTAAACCTGCTTCCCAACGACGCTAACGAAGAAAGACAAACCGAGCCCTAACGGCCAACTGTAATAACCGTTCAAAAACTTCAGCTGATGTCAAAACCAAATCAAAAGTAACCGAAGCATCGTCAAATTTCAAAAGTGTTCATAATTTCTTATCGAATTTAGCTTTCAACTGAAATTTTCATACGTAAGGAGCGATCCATTTCGCTGTCACGTAAGAAGATAAAAGTGAACGAACTTAACGAAACTGAACGAATTCAATGAAACTGAACGAACTTACCGAAACTGAACGAACTTACCGAAATTGAATGAACTTACCGAAACTGGAAAAACTTACTGAAACTGAACGAACTTACCGAAACTGAATGAACTTAGTGACACTGAACGAACTTACTGAAACTGAACGAAACGGTTATTATAGTCGCAGTATATCATTTTTTGTCTTCGATTCTGAGCCTGTGGGACAACGCAACAGAGGACGTCCACGAACAAGGTGGCGCACACAAGTCGAGGGGGACCTCGGCCGGCTTGGTGTGCGAAACTGGAGACAGCTGGCGAAAGATCGTGCTGGCTGGAGAGGCATGTTGAGTGAGGAAGAAGTATCATTTTTGCGTATTTGCTCCTTTGCCTCAGTTCTCTTAACTTTCCTTACGGCCATTATAGTTGACGCTGTACTCCTGGAGTATAGTCAAGATTTTTTTCTCTTTTTGCAAATTGGAGGCGTTTGTTGTTATCCCCTCTAAAAGCACTTTGGTCATTCAGTTATTCATTCTCTACTTCAACAGTTCGGTACTAATTTGCGTGCTTCTGTGATTCCAGGTGTCACTTAAATGCCTGTAAGCACAATACGCCCTAAAGTCTCGAACAATCATTCAACAGGCTAAACCTTCAACCGATCAACCCTACTCCTTCAAGACACAAATTCTGTTGGAAAGCCCTTCCTCTTCGCCACTGGCAAGCATCAAATGCGAATAGAATCCCTCCCCAAGAACCCATACAAATTCAGCCGCGCAACAAATCAGCAGCCGAAAAAAAGCACTTCGCAATACAGTCTCCCACTTATTTGCAATGTATCGACAACTCCCAACATCTATGCACGTCATTAACCGAAAATTTGTTGGCTCATTGCACCCCAGTCACCTTTCAACCCTTATCTGGGTTAAATCGAAGCGAAAAACCAGTCCAATTGAAAATCCTCCCATGCCATTGCCCTCCCTCTCAGTCGCTCGGTGGCGTATGAGTAACAACTGCGATGTCGACCGGCCCAGTCCAGACCAGTTGTTGCCCTCCGAACGGATTCCGGTTCATTCGGTCGTCCAGACTGCTGTCAATTTGATTAGCACACTAACTTTCCGATACTTATTATCGTCACCTCAGTTTTAATTGTCTTGGGTATCGCCCCCCCCGCCTTCCGCCTCCTCTCTCCACACTCCCCGACTTTTGTCATGTCATTCTGCTCGAGTGATGGGAGTTGAGTAAACATTCATTCACTCATCCACCACTGATTGCGGTATCACGAAGCCGCTGTTGTCCCCGCCGCCGATGCGGATTTATCGTCCAATGACTCCCAGTGGCCATCGAGGGAGGGGCGAAGGGGGGCGCAGGCGGGTGCAGGGGGACGCAAGGGGGCACAGGCGGGAGCAGGCGGGTGCACGGGGGCGCAGACGAGCTCAGGCGGGCGCAGGCGAGCAGTCGGTCGGGTTCCATTGGCAGGCAGAGGTTACATCGAGTCACCGGCAGATATACGCTTTCCTGTCATTAAGTGAGTTACCCGCGACGCGTCGCTGCCATGTTCCCTCGAACATCGGAGAGGCGATGTATCCAAGTCTGTATCTGAATCTGAATTCGAGAACGGGATGAGAGAGGTAATTGAAATCGAAAAACGTGTTGTTCGCCCGCTGGTTTCGGTTGTCATCTGAGTGAGTGGGCGACCATCGACCGACGACCGACGAGCGACGAGCGACGGCGACGGCGGGGTGGGTTCTTTGTTTTGCTGTCGCATTCCGAGATGCATGTGGATGCATCATCAGACTCCGCGCCGAGCAAGTCACGAGACCAAACGAATGTCGTCTGTCTGTGCATTGGCCAGACAGGGTTCTTTGTTCACTGACTGACTGACTGGCTGACAGCAGGGGTTCATCTTCGATCATCGTCGTCTCCGTCTCTGTCTCCTCTCTGCCCCGTCCGTCTCTCGCCGTGTGCAGCGTCGTGTCGTTGTTCTTTTGTTTAGATCCAACGCGAACGTGTATCTCAAATTGGACAGAGATGTGAGCAAAAAGATACAAAAAAAAAAAAAAAAAACAGACGAACACAAACAGACGAACGAATGCAAATGCCGAACGGACAACCCACTGAGTTGCTGCAGCTACTGTGTATCTCCATATCTCGACCCCTCCCGTCGAGATTCACTTTTTTTGTTTTCGCAGACAACTGTTGTTTCGGCCGAGAACGAGGGAGAGACAAAAACAAGGCGAAACAGGCGAAGAACGAGGCAAAAACGAAGCAAAAAATTCGAAACGTATCTCAAGCGAAACAGTGTATCGAAGAAATTGCAACCGATAATAATTATTTTTATGGAGTCTAGTCTACGTCTAGACTGCTTTTTACTTGTCATTCGCTGTTGCTCTTCGTCGCTTTCGGGCGGATTTCCCCAACATCCGCGTGCTCGACGGGGAGTGCTTTGCGGTACCTGCACGACTCGGATCCGGGCGGAGGACTGTCAGGCGAAGTCCACTCCTGCACCAGATTCACAGCCGTCTGTGTGAGACTGGCCGCCCCTTGCAGGCGGACCTGTCAGCGCCACAGGCACGGTTATGACTCTTGGACCGGAGCCAACCCTTTGACGGGATAAAATCTATGCTGCCCAATTGTCACCGCACCGTTAAGCTGGAAGAGGGCTTTCTCTCGCCTAATAAAACCCGCATATCCTGGCATCCCGCAGGGGTGAGGTGTAGGTCCTCTTATTGTTTGTCGAGCGATTCGTTGTCTGGAATTTCGGGCCAAATGCAATTTTGTGCAGCAGTAAATATTCGTGGCCGTCCTCGTCCTCGGCAAGGATCCAGCCGAGATTGCCCAGACTGCAACTGAAACCCACTTCACATTCGCAATGAAATCCAAAATCGCATACTTCCGCATGAGATATCAAAGAGCTTAGCCGCCGCCACCACAGCGGCCATGCACAAGTCAAAGTCAGCCCGGCAGCAATCTGAAACCGTCGCGTCGTCGATGTCGGTTGGGGGGGCGACGATGGGGCGGTGGGGCGGTGAAATCAAAACAAAATTCCCCGACAAGTGTCACACTCCCTCCTTCAGTGTGTCGGCGTGTGCATTCAATCGAATCTCTAGATTCAAATGTGTATCTTCTAACCGCCCGGCCCCGCCCCGCCTCAGATACACCTGCAGTTGCAGGAGAGTGTGTGCTGTGCTTTGGGTTGGGAGGTGGGGAGTTATGTGTCGCAATCGTAAGCCACTACTGTGTACCTTTGCACAGCGAGTATCTTTTGCTGTTGAAGTCGTTCTGTTACTGACGGGTGTCTGTTTTTTTTTTTTTTTTTTTTTTTTAATTTTTGCTGCTTACGGTTGTTTTTTGTTACATTTTGCGTGAATGTCTAGACATTCAAGGTGCTGCGATAGCAGTCGCACAAGTCTGTGAGGCAATACACTCGCCCCTCGCTCGCGGGATGCGGGGGGAACGGCTGAATGGTGCAATTGTCTTGCAGTGAACGAAGTAATTGTTGCTGGCGGTGTTCGCGTTGATTGGATTGGCTGGGGTGGAGGCTTGAAAATTAATTGCGTTTCGGCGCGAGGCGAAACAAATGCAAAGCAAGTGGCGTTGGGTGCACTGTCTGGAAGGGGATTTTGCTGAGAAGTGGTGTCTCAAGGCGGTGATTGATCTCCGATCTGTGAAGGGAACGCAGTCAGATGTTCAGATCCGGCTCGATTTCGAACATGTTCAGGTGTCGAGACGGTGGGATGGGGGGAATGTTTGGGGAGGGAACCGCGTCTGGGTTTATGTTGGAAAAGGTCAATCTGTCTCAAGATATGCTCCATTCTCATAAAGACACTTTTTAGACGCATCTACTGAGCCACTGCACCAAAACTGTTGTCCTAAGACGATACAGTGGGCGCCGTGGCGTAGTGGCTAGGTGCGTCGACTCCTACGCTCGAGGTCGTCGGTTCGAATCTCGAAAAAAACATCAAACATTTTTTCACGGCTCCACCTCTTTCGAGTCACTGACAATGCTCAAAGAGTATAACTGTCTAGAAAAAGCTTCTCAATCTCGCCGTTCGGAGTCGGCATGAAACTGTAGGTCCCCTCCACTCGTCAGAGAACAGTAGCACGCACAACACGAGTGGTTGTTGGGAAACGAGGCCCAGGTCCACCTCGGACTGTAGCGCCGCCATTTTTATTATTATTATTAAGACGATACAGAGCCATCTATCGAGCTCAAGAGACAACGCAGTGATCCAAGATGGACCAGAATTGACTGCAGTTGGGCTTGGTTTTTGGTCCCATGTTTGCCCAAGAACAATTGATTTCCTGGTTCACCAAAGCAAGTTGCCTACGACTGGATGGCGCAGTTGGTTAAGTGCCTGCCCAGGTTCGAATCCCAGTGAAATCTAATCAGGTCCAGTCACCATTTGCCGTTGGGATCAAATTAACTGCACTGGAGTAGTACCTGACAGTACAATGAACCAGTTTTGGGTCTGAGTGCTCCAGTAGGGCTTCAAATATCCTAAAAAAGTTGGCTTTAGTCCGACGTTGATAGGGACAATACGCAGAGGGGCTCTGGAAATGGATCCTCTTGACTTTCAGTCTTCTTTCAAAATCCTCTCCCCGTTCCATGGGGTCTTTCTTACTCCGAATTTGCCTTAAAATTCGCCTAGATTTGTGGCGATTACACGAACGTCTGCTTGCCCTGATGAATCTGATTTTCGATTTTTTTCTTTCCCGAAGCATCTGTTGGTTTCTTTTTAAGCAGGCTATCAAAAAAACACCATTCAACATTTTTGAACGATTGTTGCTTAACTGAAAAGAGTAAACCTTCCGATTTATTGTGGGATAATATTTAACTCAAAGGACTACCTCGGCTAAATCGGCAGTAGTCCATTCTGTCGACCCACTTTTTCACTACATTTTCAATGCTTTTATGGATTTATTTCAAGCCTCCGGGCGGCGCGCATCCGAAACGTCAAATTTTCAATGACTCCGGCTCATAAATCAGGTTGAACTGCGCGACTTCAGAAAACCCCACAAGAAAAAGTCTAATTGGGGTCAAATCGCACGATCTTGGCGGCCAGCTCACATCACGTGAGATGACCATGTTCTCGAATCGCTCGTGCAGAATTTCCAATGTGGTATGAGCTGTGTGGCACGCAGTGCCGACCTGTTGAAATCACGTGTCGCCGGTGTCCATATCATCCAATTCAGGCCAAAAGAAGTTGGTAATCATCGACCTATTGCGCTCGCCGTTGAAGGTGACGTCGTTCTCAAAGAAATATAGGCTGATGACGCCGCCAGCCCAAAACCCACACCAAACAGTGATTCTTTTGGGATGCATTGGACGTTCTTGGTATCGTCCAAAATGGACGTACTCATCTCATCATCCAGAAATGGCCCTCTTCGCTAAAGACGATTTTTCGATGCAAATTAGGGTCAGTTTCCAAACGCTCTGCGAACACACGTCGTTGTCTATGGTCTGGTCGTCTGGTCTTCAGTTGAATTTTGTACGGGTGAAGGCCCAAGTCCCAACGCCTAATTCGCCAAGTTGTGGTCTGCCAAAGGCCAAGTTTTTGTACCCGACGCGAAATCGACTGCCTCGGGTTCTCCTGCATACTCTCACGGACAGCGGTGATAATTTCGGCAGATCTTGCGTTTCGTCGAAATTCCGGTGTTGGTTTGTCGTTTACTGAACCAGTGGACTCAACTTGACACACCACCCTACACGAAAGTCCTTTCGGTAGGACAAGTATGGTGACCGTAAAATGAACGAAGCGCGCGGAACGATACCCGAACAGAACACTCATTTTGATGACAGTTTTATCATTTTCACGCATTGTTGGACGCTATGTTCATCCATGATGATTTGGCAAAACAGACTGAATAAATGACAACCAATTTGGCAGATGTAGCTTCAGTAATACGGCCGCTATCAACTGTCAAAGCTCGGAAGTCCCTATTGGAAAACCCTTTAGAAGCTGGTGTACATGTCACGTTCTCTATAAGACTGTCTTGTGTCTTTTCTTCTCATTCGTTCTCTATAAGACACAAGACAGTCTTCAAGATAGTTCGTTCTCTATAAGGTACAAGACAGTCAAGGATAGCTCTAAAACGGACGATGGCATAGGCATGGGCACAGGCATGGGTCTTCGCTACTTCGGCGAGATGTTACAAAGCATTTCGTCTACCAAATCACTGGAGTGTGCTTCAAGCAGATGGTAAAGATCTTCTAGAGGCTTACTCTCAATGTATTTGATAGATAGAAAATCTATTGTTCTGTACATTGACAGCCAAGCCTTCATGAAGCCAGACTTTGGGCACACCACCGATCAAGTCCAATATGCAGTGAAACACAAGAGCTAGCGGTAAGATCCAATCTCACCATATGCTGGATTCCCGGGTGTATTTCAGGGTATTTCAGGCATCGAAGAAGCCGACGAGTTCGTGTGAATGGGGGCGAGATGTCAATCCGATAGATGACATCAAGCATGGTCTGGAAATGTGAACATTTTCTAAAAGATCTAAATTGTCTGCATCCAATGGGGTCCCTCTCTCCCCTAACGAGGCTTGTGAAACACATTCAGCCTTAGATCCCTTGCAAAGGGATCTTCCTCACAAGGCCCGTGATTGCGTCCCCAGCGCACTCACCTCCTCGAACAAAGAAAACAAGTTCAAACTCAAAGATGACCCCATCTACACAACTCTTGTTCCTGCACGACTCCCACCTCTGCCCATCCAGACCTAAACAACCTCTCTCTCTCCCCCTCTCTCAAAAAGAACACAAACATTGCATGCCAAGAGAATTGTGCAACAACTCTACCGTCGCGCGTTTTAAGAAAACACAAACAAGCCGAAGCGACGAGTACATGTCACATATCTTCTGGCACTCGCACGTAAATCACTTGCCTGCATTCTAAATATAAAAGCACAGCCAACAACAACAACCGCTCCCAATCAAAATGTAGTAACGTTGCTTAATTGCTTGCAACATTGTTGCCCGCCAATAAATTAACACAGGCGGCCAAACACACTGAACCTAGTCAACCGAGGAGTATGTCATTGGAATTTAATCGGTCCACCTCGCCGCTAGCGCTGCGGCTATCACCGCCCCGTCCCCGGGTCGGGCACCGCGGCACATCCGCGCGCACGCCGAGCCAGCAGCAGCAGCAGCAGCAGCAGCCCCCCAGAAAGAGTGCGGTGCAGCGATTCTTCCGAAAATAGTAGCCAAGTCGTTGCTCAGCGAATCGAAGTCGAAATCTCTTTGCCATGGCTCACCATTTGGCAGCGGTCGTACCTTGACTCGGCTGCAGTAACGCAGCCAAGACCCGCCGATGCTGACTCTCGGTTGTCTGGGAGAATTGATTGCAGCCACCACTCGCAGCCAGCGGGAAAGGAAAGTCTTTGTTTTCCGCCGTTCTTCGCCCGACACACTGCCGGTCGCCTCACCAGCAGTCTTGCCGATTCACCGCATGTGACAATAAACTATTTATGGTGCGACTGTGTCTCCCGTGCTCTCCGTCGGA
Organism: Myathropa florea; assembly: GCA_930367185.1. Taxonomy (NCBI): domain Eukaryota; kingdom Metazoa; phylum Arthropoda; class Insecta; order Diptera; family Syrphidae; genus Myathropa; species Myathropa florea. Next base: position 87,002,786 of record OV884004.1, read on the forward strand.
TATCTGTGCTACTGCTTAGCCAGACAAATGGCAGACTGAGGAATTGGCCGACGAAAATAGGTTTCCTTTGGCAGTGGCGGTGGCAGAACGTGCTTCCATAGCCAGCGTCGTTGTGGGTGGATCGACCGGGGGGGGGAGGGGGCTGTGCAGAGGTGAAGGTATCCGTTCAAATTATTGGCAATAACAAAACTCATTCGACCTCCCCCCACCCCGCCCACACGAGCGGCGGCGCGTCGGGAGACCGAGAACTTGTTTGTTTTCAGTCGTCTGGAGTTTGTCTGGCAATTAGGGGCATGAGTGAGTCTTGCGAGCATTTCGGGCGAATTACTCGATGAGTCAAGTTCACGGATACTTGCGAGACGTTATGTGGATTACATCGATATCTTCGGTGAGTGACGGTGATGCCAACTCTGCAGTCTCAAGTTGCGACTCTTGACGAATTCGATTCACAAGAAGTGGCTAGTCACGGCTAATTGGGGATTTCCGGGTGGGAACAGGTTGAACTGATGACAAAGGTGAATGGAGCGATGTCTCGATGGGGATTGACGTGTCGGTATGACGGCGAATGGAAGGGAAAATTGACGGGGAGAGATGTGCATACGGAGGACACTTTGAGGTGATCTAAGGGATGTCTAGAAATCTTCGCCAGGCCACTGGACCACTTAGCTCCAGCCCGAAGAGTCTTCGACTCTGAGTCTGTGGGACAACGCAACAGAGGACGACCACGTAGAAGGTGGGGCACACAAGTCGAGGGGCACCTCGGATGGAATTGGAGACAGCTGGCAAGAGATCGTGCTGACTGGAGATGCAAGTTGGGTGAGCCCCAGGTCATCCTTGGACTGTAGCGACCTAAGAAGAAGAAGAAGGGATATCGAGGTGTTGTCTATAGGGACTTTAAATATCTGGAGATCCTTGAAAGGGATGTGATTTTCTAGTGATTATCGCTCCCGTAGGGAATACAGTCGGAGAGGTGGTCCATGCTTTACGAATTTAAGGTGATCTAAGGCATATCGAGGTGTTACCCTTAGGGATGTCAAATTTTTGAAGATCCTTGAAGAGGATGTCATTTTCTAGCGGCTATCGATCTCTTAGATGGGAAAAGGGGGCATTGGATCATCTTGTTTGAGGGGAATTTGTCCAGGTTGCCGTTGGACTATGCAACCTCTTCAGGCACAGTTTCTTGTTTTCAGTGAAAAGCTTCTTCATCATCATCTTCAGTGACCCGCATGTTCCTCTAAAGGGGTCGCGGGGGTATGGCACGTACGAGAGCTCTCCAGGCCACTTGATCCTCCGCCATCGACTCTAACTCATCAGGAGCTATGCCCAAGCGCAACCAGGCGAGTGTTTGAACTTGATCCAACCATCTCGTCCTGGGTCTGCCAATCGGTCGCCTACCTGATGGAATCGCATTCAAGGCACGCCTCGGAAGTCGTGATGATGGGGACATTCCTGAAAAGCTTCTTGTAAACCATTTTTTGATGAACAAAAACACGATGTGGGCTTATCGGCTTACAAACCCTAAAATGAAAGAGAATGAGAAGGGGAGATTGATGCAGAGACCTGGAGTGGCCGCCGTTGTAGTAAAGTTGATAAGTGCGTTGTCTACCACGCTGAAGGTCCATGGCTCGATCCCAAACGCACCAACTCTCATTTTCACCACACCACCTCTCTGAAGTCGCTGAAAATGCTGAGAGAGTATAATTTTCAAAGAAAGTTTCTTAAGGCATCGCTGTTGGGAGTCGGAATGAAAATGAAGATTACACTCGTGAGAGAATAAAAGAAAGCACAAGCATGACTCGTAATCTGCGTCGAATCGATTAACCTTCTTAAGGAGTTTCTGGCAGGATTTGGCCAAGAATACGATCAACCCATTGCTCATAGAGCCTAAGACTGGGATCATTGATAGGAATAAAATGTTCTTGAAACTCACATAGTCTAGAACTTGAAAGGGGCTTGGGAATGAAAATGCTCAAAAAGCAAGCTTGATTGGTGTCGAAAACGGTGGACGATTCGAAGCAAAACCAGGACCTACAGAGGGTTGTGTGGTTAGTCCATGTCTGTTTGCACTATTTTTTGATGATATAATCGATGGTGAAGACTTTTTTAAAACACACCTGAACGCCCTGACGTTTGCTCAGTCATCAGAATCACTTCAAATGATGATCATAACGGAAATGGAGATAGTATTCGAATATAAGAATAGTGGTGACCAGATAAGAACGATAGGAAAAGAAATTTAAACAAAACAGGAACGATGTAAAACATAAAATTGATTCTGCCTTTATTTTGAAAGCTACATTTATGCCATTACACTTGAAATGGCACATCATTAAAATGGTCGCCTTGGCAGATCTGCCTGTGCTTCAAACGGACGATATAATTTTTGACGACTCGCTGCAATATGTCCGGTCTTATTCCGTCTCTCTATAGCGTCTCGAATGTTGGCCTCGAGTTCGTCCAAAGTGGTTGGCTTGTTAGCGTAGACTAAGAACTTGATGTAGTCCCGAAAAAAATACTCGAGTGATGTCAAGTCGAATGATCGCGGCGGAATTTATGCACGCTTGCAGTGGGATGACCCAATTGCCAAATCTCAGCTTTACAACTTCGAGCGTTGCCTCACTTGTATGACATGTAACGCCGTCTTCTTCGAACCACAGCTCGGACATATCGATGCTGTCGAGCACTGATCACAGAAAGTCCGTCGACATCGCTCCATAATGATGGCCATGGTGTCTCCTTCATCATTTGAAAAGAAATAATGTCCGTAATGATGCTTTGTCATAAACCGCACCAAACATCATTCATTGTGAACACATCGGTGACTGGTCGAACAGTTGTGAATTGTGTTCGCTCCAATTTTGTCTGTTGACATGGCTGCTGAGCCAAAAATGGGCCTCGTTCGAGGAGGTGATTTTTCGGCAACAATCCGCATCCCCTACCAACAGTTTCACTTCCAACTAACGTACTCAAGGAGTTGTCTATGATCGTCCAGCTTCAATTATTGTGCCAGCACAGTCTGGTACAGATGCAGTCCCAAATCCAACCTCAAAATGGGTTGACACTCTGACTCTGGAGTTTGTCTGCATTGGGGCAAAAGTCGAGTCCACAAACGAGATCTTGGTTGAGATCCGACGTAGAATCGCCCTTTGCAATCGCTACTACTTCGGCTCGACTTCACTCAAAACTCTTGACTCGAGTGCTGAACAAAACCCTAATTCTGCCAGTCTTGCTGTATGAAGCCAAAAGCTGTATGATAAGCAAGACGGTAGAGCTGATTCTTTGTGCCTTCGAAAGAAAAATTCTGGACCGGATATTTGGTCCTGTTTGTGATAATTCCCCCTCATCTCATCATCAGAGGAGCGGACAAAACCGCAAACTCTACGAGCTGTACAAGGACGTGGACACAGTCCGAAAGGCAAAAATCCGTCGACTAAACTGGCTCGGCCACGACGTGGGCATCGTGGCATAGTAGGTATGTAGATGCCTTGACTCCTACGCCCGATGTCTAAGTTCGAATCTCGAAAAAACTCCTAATATTTTTTTACGGCTCCACCTCTTTCGATTCACTGACATCTTTCAAAGAGTATAAGTGTCTATAAAAAACTTCCCAATCTTGCCGTTCGGAGTTGGCATTAAACTGTAGGTCCCCTTTACTCGTGAGAGAACAATAGCACGCACAACACGAGTGGTTGCTGAGAAGCTAGGCCCAGGTCCACCTCGAACTATAGCGCCGCCATTATTATTATTATTATTATAAACTCGCATGGCCACATCAAGCAAATGAACCCCAATGCTCCAGCCAAGAGTGTCTCGAATCCGAAAGAAGAGAATGACGGAACGTCCGGTATAAAGACAAACTGATAGTGGATGCAATGCAACTTAATCTTGATGACTGGAAACAGCGTGTCCGGGACCGTCAAAAGAGTGTCCAAAAGAGTGTACCCAAACTTTTCGCGGTGCAACGAAGCCATAATGACAACTGAGCTCACGACAAAACTTACGTTGCGTATTTATAACTGAAGCGAAACTTCGTTAAATTTTTTTAATAATTTCTGCACGTTTGACAAACTTGAAACAATGCACGATAGAATGGCAAGCGCTGCTGAATATTTTGACAGCTGAATGCCATTGATAACCTCGACAGCTGCTGAAACATAAGAATTTGAAAAACTATCATTGCTATCTGGCCACCGCTTATCAAGCTGATAGAAACATATCAGGTTGTCGGCGACCGGTTTTAGGCATTCACTCATAACTTTCTCCCACTACCGAACCTCATTACCATTTATAAATGCGAAATGAACGAAGTCCATGGTAAACTTAACGAACTGAACGACGATTTTCAATTTATTTTCGTACAATTCGCTTGCGCTGATCTGGCGTTTTAAACAAATTAGCCACCACCTGTGGAATTGGCTGTCGCGTGAACATCAAATTTGGAAGCAAAACGCCCTGTTTCCCAAACCAAAGTCGAAGTCACCACGGAACCCCTCTTACTTCGAATACTCGACTGAACACTGATCTCAGTCAAACTCCCACAAGAAAACAAAACGATTTGACTTCGAGATGGATTCCTGTGTCAACACGAGCGTGGATTGACGTGGACTCCACCTGATTCACTCGCACACACACACACACACACCTGTTTGCATTTGCAGAAAACTCTCAATTCAAATTTACATTCACGTCCCCACGTCCAATCGGGAGAGTTTAATCCCTGCAAACACACAGACACACACGCGATACATCAGATCCCCGCCTTGACCCCAGCGAATGACTCCATTGTTACGTGTATTGACACAACAGAGCCATTTCGTCTGGAGGTGGATTATAATTACACCCAATCGTACGGATACATCTGTTCGTCCGTTCGTCCTGTCGTGCCCTGGCTCCGTGGCCGGTCGGTCAGTCTTCGATGCACTGGCCAGCAGTTTGCATTGGTCAAACAAAAACAATGGCCGAGTGGAATTAAATCAATAAGGATACTTTAATAATAAGTACCGACACCGGGGGAGCACGACCGTAGGGCTGGACAATTGGCGATGATAGTTGGTGGGCCATTGTTTGCCGGCTCGAGCAAGGGTGCAAAAAGGATCAACTGTGCGCCACCGGTGGAGTGTGTTTACACTTTGTCTGACGAGCTCTAAGAAAATATTTAGTCTATCGATGGTTTGTTGTAAATTTCGTTTCTTGGCTGGATTTTGTCGGCTCAGCTTTGGCTGTGGGGGGATGGAAGGTTGGGTGTGCATTAGAACAGGGGGTGGGGAACTGCATTCGAGACAAAGGCAGGTGAATGAACGAGGTTTTGTCATGGGCGCATGCAGGGCTGCTTGCGAAAATTACTCCGTGGATGGGAAATGCAAAGCAAACAAGGACACGGCAGGACATGAGGCTGTGACTGAATGGGGGTTTGCTGGATTTTATCGCAGTCGTTACGGAAATCGGAGGAGATCCTTGCGGAGGTTGGTCCGAATCAATGCTGTGTTCTGGATGGATTTGTGGATTTGTGGATTGTGGACAAGATTCAGGCGGAAGATGGATTTGCGTGCAGGAGACTTAAAGGTAATCAAGTATGCATTCCATTTCCTCCAGCTCTTCATGATCATCTTCTTCTTTCTCGTGTGACGCTATGGTCCGGCGTGGAAATGCGCCTCAAATAACACGTCTGTTTAGCCAGCCTGGTCCATCGCTAGCTGTTGCCACTTTTGCGTAGAAAGCAGGACATAATTGATTGGCTGGTTATAGGTCGTGCGCCACTTAGTGCAACGACGCTATTTCGACTGGCTATGCAGCTTCCAAAAAAAACTTCCAAAATTGCTTCGAAATTGTCTTCAAATTGTACCAAGATGGATCCAAAATTGTTCCAAGATTCTCCCAAGACTGTTCCAAGACTGTCCCAAAATTGTCCCAAAATAATTTCAAGACTGTCCCAAGACTGTTCCAAGACTGTCCCAAGACTGTTCCAAAAATGTTCCAAAATTGTTCCAGGACTGTCCCAAGACTGTTCCAAAATTGTCCCAAGACCTTCTCAAGACTGTTCCAAAATTGTCCCAAGACTGTTCCAAAATTGTTCCAAGACTGTTCCAAAATTGTTCCAAGACTGTTCCAAAATTGTCCCAAAATTGTCCCAAGACTGTCTCAAGACTGTTCCAAAATTGTCCCAAGACTGTTCCAAAATTGTTCCAAGACTGTTCCAAAATTATCCCAAGACAGTCCCAAGACTGTTCCAAAATTGTTCCAAAATTGTTCCAAGACTGTCCCAAGACTGTTCCAAAAATGTTCCAAAATTGTTCCAAGACTGTTCCAAAATTATCCCAAGACAGTCCCAAGACTGTTCCAAAATTGTTTCAAAATTGTTCCAAGACTGTCCCAAGACTGTTCCAAAAATGTTCCAAAATTGTTCCAAGACTGTTCCAAAATTATCCCAAGACAGTCCCAAGACTGTTCCAAAATTGTTTCAAAATTGTTCCAAGACTGTCCCAAGACTGTTCCAAAAATGTTCCAAAATTGTTCCAGGACTGTCCCAAGACTGTTCCAAAATTGTCCCAAGACTGTCTCAAGACTGTTCCAAAATTGTTGCAAGACTGTTCCAAAATTGTTCCAAGACTGTTCCAAAATTGTTCCAAGACTGTTCCAAAATTGTCCCAAAATTGTCCCAAGACTGTCTCAAGACTGTTCCAAAATTGTTCCAAGACTGTTCCAAAATTATCCCAAGACAGTCCCAAGACTGTTCCAAAATTGTTCCAAGACTGTCCCAAGACTGTTCCAAAAATGTTCCAAAATTGTTCCAGGACTGTCCCAAGACTGTTCCAAAATTATCCCAAGACAGTCCCAAGACTGTTCCAAAATTGTTCCAAGACTGTCCCAAGACTGTTCCAAAATTGTTCCATGACTGTTCCAAAATTGTTCCAAGACTGTTCCAAAATTATCCCAAGACAGTCCCAAGACTGTTCCAAAATTGTTCCAAGACTGTCCCAAGACTGTTCCAAAATTGTCCCAAAATTGTCCCAAGACTGTCTCAAGACTGTTCCAAAATTGTTCCAAGACTGTTCCAAAATTATCCCAAGACAGTCCCAAGACTGTTCCAAAATTGTTCCAAAATTGTTCCAAGACTGTCCCAAGACTGTTCCAAAAATGTTCCAAAATTGTTCCAAGACTGTTCCAAAATTATCCCAAGACAGTCCCAAGACTGTTCCAAAATTGTTTCAAAATTGTTCCAAGACTGTCCCAAGACTGTTCCAAAAATGTTCCAAAATTGTTCCAAGACTGTTCCAAAATTATCCCAAGACAGTCCCAAGACTGTTCCAAAATTGTTTCAAAATTGTTCCAAGACTGTCCCAAGACTGTTCCAAAAATGTTCCAAAATTGTTCCAGGACTGTCCCAAGACTGTTCCAAAATTGTCCCAAGACTGTCTCAAGACTGTTCCAAAATTGTCCCAAGACTGTTCCAAAATTGTTCCAAGACTGTTCCAAAATTGTTCCAAGACTGTTCCAAAATTGTCCCAAAATTGTCCCAAGACTGTCTCAAGACTGTTCCAAAATTGTTCCAAGACTGTTCCAAAATTATCCCAAGACAGTCCCAAGACTGTTCCAAAATTGTTCCAAGACTGTCCCAAGACTGTTCCAAAATTGTTCCATGACTGTTCCAAAATTGTTCCAAGACTGTTCCAAAATTATCCCAAGACAGTCCCAAGACTGTTCCAAAATTGTTCCAAAATTGTTCCAAGACTGTCCCAAGACTGTTCCAAAAATGTTCCAAAATTGTTCCAGGACTGTCCCAAGACTGTTCCAAAATTGTCCCAAGACTGTTCCAAAATTGTTCCAAGACTGTTCCAAAATTATCCCAAGACAGTCCCAAGACTGTTCCAAAATTGTTCTAAGACTGTCCCAAGACTGTTCCAAAATTGTTCCAAGACAGTCTCAAGACTGTTCCAAAATTGTTCCAAGACTGTCTCAAGACTGTTCCAAAATTGTCCCAAAATTGTCTCAAGACTGTTCCAAAATTGTCCCAAGACTGTTCCAAAATTGTTCCAAAATTGTTCCAAGACTGTCCCAAGACTGTTCCAAAATTGTTGCAAGACTGTTCCAAAATTGTCCCAAGACTGTCCCAAGACTGTCCCAAGACAGTCCCAAGACTGTCCCAAGACTGTCCCAAGACTGTCCCAAGACTGTTCCAAAATTGCTCCATGATCTGTTTAAATTAGAGGTTTCATCTTCAAGAGATGTTCAACCCTCCCTGTGTTCCCCACTTGAGGAAAGTCTTCAAGGAGCGAACTCATTGCAAGAGCGTACTCACCCAGCTCCACCCACAGAGCCACCATCCCTAAAGCCTCTCACGACAGAGGAAGCAGAATTAAGGCTGTTTACCCAAACGACCACAGGAGCGTCGGCAGTAAGGCAACCAATCAAGCAGCAGCCCACATCTTAAGGTGAAGGATGAAGCCGCGCTCAAAGTTCAGATAGGGACCAAAGTTCCCACGGACACCGTTCTCCCCCACTTCACCGGCGAGACACGATGCATACCGAAAGTAAATCATTTTTATGACATCCTGCCAAGTGGCTACTAAACCATGGCCACCTCACCGTCCCCGACGTAACCCAACAGGTCAGGCATAAAATTCAATACAGCCACTCTGCGGAAAAGTCCAAACAGTGCCAACAGGGCACTTGCACCACCGCATGTCCCCAACAGCCACTTCAGCGAATCTGGGTCAGTTCGTGAGAGAACCACGAGGAGGGCATCAAGAGGAGAATGGCTTCGAAGCAGGGGCATGGACGAGGAGTGCGCCTCCCTGCGAGTGGGGCAAGACTTGAAACTAAAAGCAGAGCAGTGCAGTAGCGATAAAATAAAATTAAGTTCCAAGAACCGACAAACGACACCCATGGGCGTTGTTCTTTTGGCAGCAGCGCCTTGGACCCCACCGCCCGAGGAGCAACCGACAACCGCACACGAGCCTGGGACGGTCATTTGGCAAATACTCGTACTCTTCCCGTCGTCGTGGTCGTCTTTTATATTTATTTCATTCTCTTCTGGCTCTGGTGCTGGGACCACGAGCAGGAGAACATGCCAATGCCTCAAGTCTCTCGTGCAGTGGCGGCGACGGCGGCGGCGGATCGATGGTGGTGGCCAGACACGATTCTTGTTGATGTGAGGCCACCACTGTTGTCGTGGGTTTTTGAGTTCCAAATGATGTCTGGAATGGATTATGGCAATGGGGGCTGTGGCCAGCGTCCATGTGCTGTGTTGTTCCAGTTTCGGTGAGGCGTGAAATTGGTGGCCAACAAGAAACGTCTTGGACTCGATGTTGATGGGTTCTGTTGTTTGCTTTGCGGCCATAACAAGTAATGGGAAGTGACCCAGATCGGGCAGCGTAAATATCCCAAAATTGATTGGACAGCAGTGGGAACGGGCACCACGCAAGTGGTTGGACATGATGTCAACTTCGGTTGCGTATACGCCCCAGTGACCGACATTTCGTGACAAATTTAAGGGGTTTTTCTGTTTTTGGAATGTCAACTGTCACGACGGGTCAGTGCGAGATGGGCGACTTTAAATCTCGGTTGTGATTGAGTGTCCCCTTGGATGTGCGAGGAGGGGCGTGATTTTGCCGTCGAGGAGTTTACGACTCGCACATAAATCCACAACCGGAGACGAACGGCTTTTAACGCATCGATTGTCGATTGTCTGGCGGCATTACAGCGAAAATTCATCAAATAATCGCTCGAAGACGGATAAAATCTCGGGCGGTTTTTGATGATTCATCAAGTTGGAGTAAAACTTTGACCAGTGGACTGTTATGTGGGGTGCTGGGCGGTGTCACTGATGGCCGGAGAGGCGTTGAAATCGAAGATTTTATCCTTTTTTTTTGTGAAGGATTCGGAGGACACTTTGGTCATAAAAAAGTTCAGAGACTTCAGGACTGTTCGTGATGTCGGAGAATTATAGTTGGCTTTAAGCCAAGTCAAGGTATGAGTAAGGGCTCCTTACTTACACGACTGGATGGCGCAGTTGGTTAAGTGCCTGCCCCAAGTTCGAGGGGTCCCAGGTTCGAATCCCAGTGAAATCGAATCTGGTCCAGTTACCATTTGCCGTTGGGATCAAATGCAGCAGCTACAAAAGCTTTGATATGCGCATTTGGCTCCTCTCTCTCATACTCATGATTTATGTCAACTGAGCTCTGGTGTTGAAATGGTGGCTTCTTTTCACAGAAGACTCCATTATTCAAGGCGTAGTCACATCGGTTGCATTTTCTGAAGAACTTCGACCGATTCCTCTTCATTGCCTGGGAGATATTACGCAGAGTGCCAGGCCAAGATGCTCGCTTTGGCTCATGTGCGAAGGAACCTGTAACCTGTTCATAACCATGTAACCCCTTAGCCAGCGGATTAACTTGAGAAGCTTTGTTTCATATGTGTACTGGAGCGCAATGATGGCACATCCCTTATTCAGAATCAAGCAACAATAGAATCGAAGACAGAGAAAACGGCGTCTTGGTGGATATGAATTTCAATCTTCAACCTTTTGTCCTGTTTGCTTTGATGGCATCTGGAGAAGAAGACTCAACCATGAACGGCAGGGACTCTACAGGGACAAGAGTCTAGCTAAGCGTCTACAGTTTCAACGCCTGAGATGGCAAGGCCATGTAGAGCGCATGGGCAACACTGCTCTAGTCCGAAGACATCGCAAAAGGGGACGCCAACGAAACCGATGGCTCACACAAGTGGAGAAGGTCCTCAGCCAACTTGGCGTGCGTAATTGGAGGCAGCTGGGTAAGCATCGAGCCAGCTGGACGGCCTTCTTGGTTGAGGCCCAGTTCCACTCCATCGGAAGAAGAAGAGGACTTGAGAGACATGAAAGAATGGAATAAAATGAGGATGGAGATGAATATGAATTCAAGTTCCCGATGAATTAGTAAGCTTTAAGGTAGGCTCTAAGAGTAGGTTGCTACCTGTCAGTACAATGGACCAGTTTTGAGTCTGAGTGCTCCAGTAGTGTCTAAAAATCCTCCGAAAAACAAAAAAAAAATCTCTAAGGAAGGCTTAGATATTTGTTTGTATTTTTACTTCGGCAACCTTGCGCAGTGTTCTGAGAATTTGCAATGGTTTGTCATTGAAATTCACGCCTTTGTTGATGGCTCAGACCTTAGCTACATAAGTTCGTTCCACTTTAATGACAAAACCCTACATTTTCCCTGCCTTCCGAAGAACACGGTTTGCTGTTCTCCTCATTCAGCAAGGGAAATTTGATAGGGATTGTACAGGGTCGCCCAATTACAAGTTTCTTTTTAAAAATGCGATAAAATTAGCAAACTTACATTATTTGTATTGTATTGTGGCTTTATTTGTAAGAGCAAACATTCCCATTAATTATGAAGTACAAGGTCGCCCAAGTGGCTCCTTTGGCTAGCGTCGCAGTAGCGTATTCTGTCACCCCAATTTTCAATTTTCCAAGCCCTTGTTGATGATTTTGGGCTGTAACTCACGTATTGCTTGGATGATATTGGCTTTAATTGCTTGAGTGGTTTCCCCATTGTTGGCGTAAAGTCTCTCCTTCACGGTTCCCCACAGAAAAAAAGTCCAAAGGGGTCAAATCGCAGCTCCGAGGCGTCCAATTGACATCGCCAAAACGGCTGATGACACGACTTGGGAATTTGGTGCACAAGAGATCGATTGTGGCATGGGCTGCGTGGCATGGCGCGCCATCCTGCATGAACCAGAGGTTGTCCAAATCCATGTCTTCAATTTCTTAAGGTGGCACTACAGTGCGGGGTAGACCTGGGCCTCAACCAACAAGAGTCTCCAGCCAGCTCGGTCTTTAGCTAGCTTCCTCCAGTTTCGCACGCACAGTTGGTTGAGGTCTCTTTCCACTTGCATGCGTCACCTGAGTCGCGGCTTTCTTTTACTGCGCCGTCCCTCGGGGGTGGATTCGAAGACTTTACGGGCTTCAATTTCAGTGAAAAAAAAGTCGGTTAACATGGCTCTGTAACGCCCACCGTTGACCGAAACCTTGTTCCCAGCCTAATTTTCGAAGAAAAATGGTTCAATGATGGCACCACTCCACAATCCGCACCAAACTGTCACTCTCTGTGGATGCATTAGCTTCTCGACAATAAAGTGCGGGTCTGGTTTTCCGATCCCCAGATGCGGCAATTCCGTTTGTTAACGTAGTCGCTGAGATGAAAATGCGTCTCGTCTGAAAAGATGAATTTTCGCCCAAAATCGTTGTCCAATTCAAGCTGCTCTAAGGCTCGGCTCAAACTGCGAAGCGATACCGAATCGGATAATCGCGCGCCTTCAAATAAATTAGACAAATGAATTATTCAATGTATTGCCCATCGCTAGTTACAAGTTTTTTCCATTTTCTGGCAGGGCTCAAATATCGTAACGGTAAAAGTGTTCATTTTTTGACGCTCTCCACAATTCAAGCCATTGTTTTATGAATTCATATGAGCAGAACAGCTGAGCAGTTAAACCATGTGCCATCGAACGAAACAAGTAATAATCGGATGGCGGAATATATCGGGAATATGGCGGGTGGGGTAGACCTTCCCTATTGAGCGTTTCCAGGTAGCTTTTAACGGGCTTGGCAAAGCGAGGCTGAGCGTTTTCATGGTGTAAAATTACTATTTCGTGCCTCTGGTCGTGTTGTGGCTATTTTTAGAGCAGTGCTCAGCTCAACCTCATCAATTTAAGTCGATACTGTTCCCCAGTGATTGTTTTGGTGGGTTTCAACAGTTCATAATAAATGACACCGACCTGGTTCGACCAAATACACAGTATAACCTTTGCAGCGTGAATAGCCGTGCCGTGCCGCCGACGTGAAAGAATGACCGGGCAGTCTCCATGGCTCTCTTTTCTTTGGGTTGCTGTAATGAATCCAGTTTTCATCACCCGTCACGATACGATGAAAAAACACTTCAACAGGCAAAAAAATGAAGCTCATCTTCCCTTGGCTTCAAATCATAAGGAACTTGAGTTTCCTTGTTTTTGAATAACTCCTAACACATGCAATCGCTTGACTGTATTGGGTAAGTGAGCAAAGGGGCTGAACTATTTAAGAAAAAATTGGAAAATAAACTCGGATTTCAAAGGGACTTACATCGAAATGGGGCCCAACTTGGCCCAATTTGGACTATGTGCAGCCTGTGACTCATAAGTGAGTTAAACGACTGCGGAATTAACGTTTCAAATTGCAAAAAGAACTGAAAAGTGTATAAAATTCCAAATTTCTTCTTTCTCTCATAATCCGGACACGAACAATGCGAACATTACCTAAGGCTTTAATCGGCCGTATTTCCATAAGCCTATCGAATATCTCGACTAAGGTGACTACCTCAGGTAAACTGCCTTCAGTTTGTACTGGGAACTGAAGGCAGTTTAACCAAAAATATGCCGGATTACAGGAATAAAAAAATCAAAAACTTAAAAATTCAAATTTAAATCTAAAAAATGTTCATCCACAAATCGTTTATTTTTTCATTCTCGGCCACCGTCGAAAGTAGTCACAATTGAGAGACTAACTTCGTCACGAAAATAATAAGAACGGGCAATGCTCCCGAACGTTATCTGACATCGCGGATCAATTTGACCGCAATCGGCCAGGTGAATGCCCCCGAAAGCCACCTCTGATGACACATCGCCCAGATTTGTGGACAGCGTATTTCCGTGCATTTCCCTCACCAAAAAGAGCCCGAGGCTCGAAGTTGAAAAAATTTTAATTACGTTCCAACCGCACACACAATCCCGGTCGACGGCATAAATCTCCCGCTCAACGATGATATATTCCGCCACGATTTTATGTTTCCAAATTGCGATACAATTTATAATGCCCCTCATTAGCTCGTGGCACAGATAAAAAAGGGCAAACAAACAAACAGAGGCACACACACGCAGAGACACCGTCCGTAGGTTCATTCCCATGCGGGGCACAGCAGCGACAGTAACCAGAGTCGATGACGACGTCGACAACAACGCTCGGGCCGGCCAGCAGTGTCCAACGGCATGGCCTCCTCCTCATAAATCACCAATACTCGGGCCGCACTAGACAAATTTATGTGAATCGGAGAAGCCCATAAATACGCAAATATCCAACCATTCATTTTGTGGCACCTTTGCGCACACAGACTCTATCGAAGTCATCTCTCTTTTCCGCAATCCTATGAGCTAGATACTTTCGCTTCACGCCCGAGTGCACGGCATCCCCATGCATCCACTCACACAGGCAGACACGACTCTGCCGGGTGGCAAAAGAGGAGATTTACGATCTTGGCCCGACCGTCTTTGGGCTCCCCTTTCGGCCGCGGGCGGGCGCAGGCAGGCCGTTGGAGGCACGTTTCTTCGCAGCACTACCGAAAAATGCAAATCCTCAGGCTATTTGCTAAATTGCACATCGGCCGGGGACCGCAGCTCCTCCTTTTCAAATGTCAAGATACGAATCAGTGGTACAGCGGCGAGGCAGCAGGGATTAACCACACATCACGATGGCACCTCCAATCGACCGCAAAACGTGATGGTAATCTATCACACGCGCCGTCCTCGTAGTCACAGTTTCCAATTTGCCTTCCTTCTGTTCCCGGCCATTTGTCACGCCAAGTTCGTTCGACACGTCGCTGCACGGAGCTCCTGGAGAGTGGTCAGGAAAGATAAATTCCTTCGCAGGAATATGCGAATTAGCCGAAGCGCAGCGCTCCCGAAAGCGGGCGCGTCGAGAGAGACTGCGGCTGGCGATGGGGAGAGTGCTTCCACCTTCGCAAGGATTGATTGAATGCCAATGTACTGTGAATGAAAAACGATGTGTGAAACGGATGGCAATGAACGGTGCTGGGGGGATGTCTATCCGTCAATCTGTGCTCCATCATCGCAGACTTTTGACTTCGATTAGGGGGAGGCGAGTCAATTGAAGGGGAAAAAGCATGATTCGTCGGTCTTTTGTTGGCTCCGGATGGGCGGAGATGATTTCCTTTGTGGACTCAAGCAGTTGGGCCTGGGTAATGGAATTTCATTGAAACCTTTGATCTGTCTGATGGATTACGCTGTGGAAGGGAATTTATTGCGTAATCTTGTCGCGAGAAGGGACACAGTCAAAGTGGACACGGCAACAAGCTTAGGGATCACAACACAGTGGGGAAAAGCATTTTCGTACCAAAAACAAAGGGACACAAGTCTCTAGGCCTTGCCTTAGGCTATGAACCAAATTTTCGCGTTATTCGTGTCCGGATTCTAAGAAGAAAGAAATAACTGAGAATTGTACACATTTTCCAGTTGTTTTTTTTTTTAAATTTTATACCGTCTTATACGAGTTGCAGGTTCAAGTCGGGCCTAGTTGGTCCCACTGCCCTGTAGGTTAGGTTAGGTTGAAGTGGCTGACTGTAGAAAACAGTCACACTTAGGCCAAATTAGGCCCATTGTGATACCACGCGGATCTTGTGTTCCTTTATCCGAAAAACCATTTAGCGATTTCAACGAAGCTCTTTAATTGATTGATGCCGACGTTGTGCAGTTCGCTCAAGTCGTTAAAGAAGTAGGCTCCAAGGTGTTTCATCCTGCGAGAGGAGAGAGCGCTACAAGTGCAGAGAAGATGCGTTATGGTTTCTTCTTCTTCTTCGTCTCTGCAGCTGCTGCAGAAATCATTATGAGGGAGTCCCATTCTTGAGGCGTGAGTGCCAATGGCACAGTGTCCTGTGATAACGCCAATGAGAATCCTTAGGGATGACCTGCTCATTCTAAGGAGAGTGAACGTTTTAGATCAAGTTTAGGCCAGATTTGCTTTGTAATGAGGCACGTAGTGCCATCTGACCATCTTGAGTTGGTGTTTTTAATGGTATGATTCTTTAAAAGAAGTTTGGCTGTAGCGAATGGCATAGGCGGAGGATCCCCACTAGGGAGGTTTGTGGAAATCGTACCGCTCCTGGCGAGATAATCAGCTTCACAATTCCCTGGAATGTCACTATGTCCCGGCACCCACATGAGGTGAATGTTAAAATGCTCAGCCATCTCGTTAAGAGATAGGCGGCAATTTAGGGAGGTCTTAGAGAGAAAAGTGACCGAGTTCAGGGATTTGATTGCTGCCTGGCTGTCTGAACAGACGGTGATGTCCTTCTTGGATATCACGTTGTTCTTGAGCCAGGACAGAGCTTCTTTTATTGCCATTGTCTCAGCCTGGAAAACGGTACAATATTCTGGAAGGTGGAGGGATATACTAAAATTGAGATCCCTGGAGCAGACACCTATTCCTACTCCCTCGTCCGTCTTGGATCCATCTGCGAAAATACGCAGAGGACCGTCCAGCGTCTGAGTATCAGACTTCCAGTCTGACCTGGAGGGTATGCTGGTAGAGAAGTTTTTCTCAAAGACAAGATGAGGCAGTATGAGGTCGGTGTCGTGCGGTAGAAACTCGAGGTTATCTAGAATGGTGGAATGACCCGTATGGTGGTTATTCCACAGGTGAAGTGTTCTGAGTCTTACCGCTGTGCAGGCTGCTACTTGTCTGGCAAACAAGTCAAGTGGAGGGAGATACAGTAGAATATTTAATGCTTCGGATGGTGTCGTCCTTAGCACTCCACTGATGCATATACTTGCAGTTCTTTGCACGCGGTTAAGAAGGTTGCGGTTGACGGCTGTGCCAAGAGCTGTCCACCATACTGAGACTCCATAGAGTAGGATTGGTCTGACTACGGCTGTGTACAGCCAGTATGCTATTCTAGGCTGAAGGCCCCATTTACATCCGATTGCTTTTTTGCAGCAATAGAGCGCAGTGGTGGCTTTCTTGATACGCTCCATGATGTTGGACTTCCAGCTTAGTTTGCGATCTATGATGAGACCCAGGAATTTGGCCTTATCTGTGAGCGTAAGTTTTACGCCACACAATGAGGGAGGGTCAAAAGGGGGAATTTTATATTTCCTCGTGAAGAGTATTAGTTCCGTTTTTTGCGGATTAACTCCAAGACCGCATGCACTGGTCCATGAGGTTAGTCTATGGAAGGCATGCTGCATGATGTCCCTTAGTGTCGAGACAAATTTTCCGGAAACTGCAATAGCAACATCATCCGCATAGGCAATCACCCTGCATCCTACCTCCTCTAAGTTCAGTAACAGTTCATTGACCACAACATTCCATAGAAGAGGAGAGAGTACACCACCTTGCGGGGTTCCTCTATTAACTGTTCTGCGGACATTGGATTCACCGAGTTTAGAGTTTATTACTCTGCTAACCAGTAGCTGGTGAATAAAAGCCACAAGGGACTTTTCAATACCGAGATTGTTAAGCGCTAAGGTAATTGCCTCGGGAGTGGTGTTGTTAAAGGCTCCTTCAATGTCAAGGAAAGCTACCAGGGTAAATTCCTTGTATTTTAGTGATTTTTCAATCGTACCTATGAGGGTGTGTAGAGCTGTCTCCACTGACTTACCCTTATTGTACGCATGTTGAGCATGCGAGAGTCTGCCAGACGCAATACTGCTTCTGATGTGGTGATCAAATCAGCTTCTCAAGTGTCTTTAGGAGAAAAGAAGAGAGGCTGATAGGTCTAAGGTCGTTAGGCTTGTTATGTGAGGATTTGCCGGCCTTGGGAATGAAGTTTACTGTAACCACTGCTCTGTAAGTCTCTTTGAAATATGAGTCAAAGGCATCTTTATAACTTACTTACTTTCAACTCTCCCAATGTAAAAAATTCCTCGCCTCGACAGCGCTGTAACATCCAGTCCATATACATAATGAAAAGGAGAGGTGACAAGACGCAACCTTGGCGACGTACAACGCCCACGATGAAAGGTGTTGATTTACTACCGTTAACCCGAACAAGGCTGCTACAGTTTGTGTATAGAGACTGAATGGCCCTCAACAAAGAACCATCAATCCCATACTCCTGCAGAACACTCCAGAGTTTACATCGAGGAACTCGGTCGTATGCCTTTTTCAAAACTGTAGATCGGTTTGGCGTACTCCCAAGCCTTCTCAAGTACCATTCTTAGAGCGAAAAGCTGCCGGGACGAAGCCACACTGTTCATCTTCCATCCTGGATTCGACCATAGCTCTGGAACGGGCCTCCAACACCTTAGCGTAGAATCTATCGGGGAGACTCAAAAGAACTATGCCCCTGTATTTGGAGCACTCTCTTTTGTCCCTCTTTTTGAAAAGAGTTACAATCACCCCAGTCTGCCAATCGCCAGGAGTCTCACCGCGTTCCCAAGCCACCTTAATGACACGAGAAAGCCATAAAACTCCCAATTTACCTATAGCCTTAAGCATTTCTGGCCGGATTTGCCAACTTTTAGCGATCCAATGGCCAAAATGACTTCCTCCACCGTTGGACTATTCTCCGCCCCACTCAAGGCTACATCTCTGTCACCCTCAGTGACCTGTTCGAGATGGAGCAGCTCCTCAAAGTGCTCGCTCCATCTGCGCAAGATGTTCACCTCATTGGAAAGCAATTCCCCATATTTTCATTTGACTCCTTCGATGACGTTGTACTTTCTTCCTCTAAGCCGGCGAATGGTTTGCCAGAACACCTTTTTCGCAGATCTGTGACCGCTTTCCAATTTCTCGCTGAACTCCTTCCAAATCTGCTCTTTAGCTGCTCGCACAGCCAATTTGCAAGTTCTTCGCGCCTCAGTGTACCGGTCACGAAAATCAGAGTTCCCCAAGAGAATCCAGTCTCTGTATCTTCTTCTCTCTGATGGCTTCTTGAACTCCGGGTGTTTTAAGCCACGCAGTTCTTTTCTATGAGCTGTACCAGGATGCGGATGTAGTCCGGAAGGCAAAAATCCGTGGCTCGGCCACATCGGGCGGATGGACAGCAACGCTCCAGCTAAGAGGGTCTTCGAATCCGAGCCTCCTGGTTCGAGAAGGAGAGGAGGACGGAATCTCCGGTACAAAGACCAAGTCATCGCGGACGTAACACTGCTTGCTCGTGATGACTGGAAGCAGCGTACCCAGGACCGTCAACGATGGAAGGCAACGATAGCTCAGGCTCAGACCCTCCATGGGTCGTGCCTCTGGAAAATCGTGCCTCTAGTGCTGGCCAGTGAGTTTAGCACAACCTTCTCAATAACGATGTTGAAGAAGTCACATGTCAGCGCGTCGCCGTGTCTAAATCCTTTCTCGGTCTCGGTGAATTCGTTACCGACCTCTATGAAGCAGCGAGAGTTCTCCATCGTCATCTTGCTCAGTCTGACGAGATTGCCAGGAATGCCAAAACTAGACATGGCGCTGTATAGCTCGTCTCAAGCTGCAAGCTGTCGTATGCGGCCTTGAAATCAACGAATAGGTGGTGGGTGTCAATTTGCATTTCTTGGGTCTTCTCCAGGATCGAAGGTAGTACGAAAATTTGGTCGAGGATGAACAGTAGCACTGATAAGGACCTATGAGTTTGGTGATGAATGGTTTTAGGCGTTTACAAAGAGTGACAGAAAAGATCTTGTACGCGATTATCCCTCGACAGTTGGCGCAGTCAAAGAGGTCTCCTTTCTGGTGAAACTTGCACTCATCGGACAGCGAAATACAGCAACGATCCATTCATTCATTTGGCCCTTAACTGGGTCTTCGACCCTAAACCAGTGGAACAACGCAGCAGAGGACGTCCACGTCTAAGGTCGCGCACCCAAGTGGAGAGAGACCTTCACCAACTTAGTGTGCGCGGTTGGCGACAGCTAGCAAAAGATCACGCTAGCAGGCGGGGTTTATTGGTTGAGGCCCAGGTCCACTCCAAACTGTATCGCGGCAAGAAAAAGTAAAAGAACTGGTTTTTCATACGTTGTTTGAAGCTTCAAAGCTCTCTAAAACCGACCGCAGCCAGGCAATATTTTCCATACACTTTCAAATGAACGAGTTCCGTGATGGAGCCTCAATTCATTCCAAACGATCGATTGTCCTTTAGTGACTTCCTTGATGCCGCATCCAAACAAAAGTCCCTTCTCCCAATCATGCGATAGTTGATAAATCCCAACCCACCCACGACATCCTTCTCAATGCACTCGCTCGTAACTCACTCACCTTCACCATAACTTAGGATTATCGAGGAAAATTTAAAGTCATCATAAAGCACACAGACATACCGCCGCATCGGCCCACATTCCCTCCTGATTGCCCGGACCTGTAGGCATCCGCCCGAAGTTCCGTCCCCATCACGAGCACCTTTCACCCGGCACAAGCGCACACAAATCACTCCCCATGTGCCTACACACGAATCAGTCAGTGAATTCGAAGTGCAATGCAAGCAATTTTCACACCTCCAAAGAGAGCTGCCGACCTCAGAGCCATTTACCAGCCCACGTCCGAGGCACCAGACGCTGGGGAGGAATCAAACCGAACACACATCATTAACACAATCGACCAGCCCGGGGCCACCAGGCGCACGGCACCGGGCCAGGCCACAAATAAAATAAATTCCGAGCCAAATCCCTAAACAATCCTAATGGAGGTGTAAATCTTTCCAGGTCCTCGCCTATTAATCATCGAATCAAAGGCGCTCGCCGGGGGTGGGTGATGCCTGCGGCACCCGGAAGCGCCTGGAATTGGGCTCCACATGTCTTTGAGATCAGCATGCAGGAGGAGGACTTTGGCTAGACACTGACTGCGCATCGGGACACATCCTTCCCCTGGAATGGGGGACATGCTGCACGAATGCATCCAGCGACGCCAGATGATTGTGTGCATTGCAGCGCACAACAAGTCAGCTCCCCCGCGCTCTCTAATCACCGCCATGCCAGGCATTCTCTGTCTATCCAGACCGACTTTGCCTTCGACTACGACAACGACAACGACAACGACGCCGAGGATGACGATGATGGCGGCAGAGGCGATGTCGTCCTCCTCTGGATGTCAGTGCATTTTCCAACTCAGTGGGCTAGCAATTGCATTAATTTGGTTGAGATGGTCTTTTGTTGTGTCGCAGCTCGGTGCAACAGCAGGAGAGCCATTCATTCCTCACACGACATGACTGTGTGTGTGTGTGCCTGTGCGTGACTGTGTTTGAGTGGGTTCATCGCTTGGTGTTGCTGTGGTCGGCACTGGGAGCTGGTTGAGTGCTTTACCAGTCGAAGTTCAGTGTGATTGGGTCTTAGTCGAGTCCTGGTCCCATTGCGTTCGATCGATGTTCACAGGCCGCAACGCCTTTAGATGACTCTCCGTCAAGAACAGGGTGACAAAACAAGCGTGACTGGGTGGAGTTTCCTGTGAAGTTTCATTCTTCAACGAAAGTTACTTCTTCCCCCAGAGCCGTCGGGTATTTTTTGGGCACCTTCCAGATTGCAGCAGGATACAGACCTGGTCTAGGTGAAGATTTCTTTGCGGCTTCCAGGACGTCTTAAAGCACAGGATGAGTTCATGAACAAGCTAAATAACCATTTCCAGAGGGAGACAAATTCACAAGCGAGTGTACGACTGAGTCAAAGTGGACTGATTCGTGTGGTCCTTTACATGGCACTGGTGACGAAACATAGGCGATGAGAGTGACGAACTCTCCTTGAAAAAATGCAGGAAATTGATTCATACTACACGTGGTTCAACTGGTTGACCAGATAAGAACGATAGGAAAAGAAATTCAAACAAAACAGAATTGGTGTGAGATATAAAATTAATTCTGGCTTTATTTTGAAGCTACATTCATGCCATTATGTCTGAAATAGAATGTCAATCAAACGGCCACGTCTCTAACAGTACTTCAGAAAGCGATCAGTCCAACTTTTGCTGACTCAATCCATATTCGCGGCGTTATTCTGGAAACAGGGCCTCGAAAGTGGGCTTCGAGCTCGTCCAAAGCTCTTGGTTTGCTAGCGTAGACTAAGGACTTGACGAAACCCCGATCGAGTGGTGCCAAGTCGTGTGATCGCGGCGGTCAATTGATGAACGCTCATCGTGAGATGATCCAGTCGCAAAATTTCTCCTTCACAACTTCGACCGTTGCGTCGTTTGAATGGCATGCAGCGCCATCTGTTGGAACAGCTCGATATCCTCGTATCGATGTTGTCGAGCTCTGGCCACAGAAAGTCGGTTAACATCCATCGCTCTTCACCTGAGACCATTGACGACAACAGTGTCTCCTTCGTGCTTTCGAAAGAAATAAGGTCCGATGATGCCGCCTTGACATGAACCGTACCAAACAGTTGTGGATGCATTGATGCTTGGTCGCACACTTTTGGCCTGTGTTCACTTCAATGAAGACAATTTTGCTGGTTGACATACGAGTAGCTACTGAGTCAATAATGGGTCCCGAGAAGATGATTTTTTGGCCAAAATCCGGATCTCCGGTCAATATTTCCAGCGCCTAATTGGCGAACTCATCGACTGTGAACCAGTGGGACAACGAAACAGTGGACGTCCACGTCTAAGATGGCGCACCAAATTGGAGAGGGACCTCAACCATCTTAGTGTGCGCAATTGGCGACAGCTAGCGAAAGATCGTGCCAGCTGGAGAGGTTTTTTTTGTTCAGGTCCACCTCGGACTGTAGCGTCACAAGAAAAAAGAAGAAGAAGAAGAATTAGCGAACTCACGACGTTGTCCATGGTCGTCCGGCTTCAATTCTTGTGTCAGCGCAATTTCACACGGATGTAGACTCATATCCAATCGCAAAATCAGCCGGATTGACTCTCTTGAGATGCCCAATTCAGCTGATCGACGCCGAATCGACATTTCGTGGTCTTCTTCTACACTGGCCGCTTCGACGGCTATGTTATATTCATTTAGCACCAATATCTGTCTAGTCGATGGCTTAAGGTCCAAAAGAGTGTCCTCACGGTCTAAATTTTCACCGGACGACGAATTTCCAGTGTACTGAAACCACAATGACAGCTGGCTTCATGACGAAATTCACGTTAACGTTGCGTATTTACAACTGAGCCAGAGTTTCGATCATATTTTTTAATAATTTCCGCACAATCAGCAAGCGCAAAATGATGTGCGATAAAATGGCAAACCTTACTGAATATTTTGGCAGCTAGATGCTATTGGTAACCTTGACAACTGCTGGAACATACAAATTGAAAAAAACTATCAGTGGTATCTGGTCACCCTTTACAGCCACTATTTCCTGCGGTCAAGTTTGCCCTGACAATTCCGAAAAGTCTGGGTGCCTTTCTGAAGACTGTTGCCACAATTTTGGCCCATATTCTATTTATCCCTAGATGCTTCGATATCCTTGAGCTGGGAGGTTGCGAGAAACCTTTTCTTTTATCACAGCAGCTTCTTCTCCTTTCGTCTTCTGGCCCGATTCTTTTTTTGCGCTACACTGTGTTACCGCACGATTTCCCAAAATCGATTGGAGTTGGGCGGAAGAACGCCGGGCCGCTCAATGGAGGGTGGCCGTGAGTAGAGGTGTTATTATAGGGCGCCACGCAGTTGCCCTTCCGCTCAACGTACCTCTTCCCTAGAACTGCGACACGGGGGAGGTATCCAATTCCCAATAGGAGAACCCGATCCACAAGGAAGGATAGGTACAAACAAAAAAAAGGGACAGAACAACGGACACGACTTGCCAATGTAAAATATAAATTCTTTTTTTTTTTTTTTTTTTTTATTTTATTTTTATTAAAGTTAACTTAATAACTACCTTAACAATTATAGTAATTCCTGGGGCCTTGTTTTCTTTATTACAATTTTCGATTTCAAAGTGTTCAAAGGCAAGGATTCAATTTTACTTCAAACTTAAGCCTATCCTATGCTGAGACACCACAGACGGGACACACTAAACAAGAGGAAAAATAAAAAAAAAATAAAAAAAAGAAATCCAACCCCATACACGCCCGATACTCGAACCCGGGCCAACGCGCACGAACCGGAAACTCGGATTCGCTCCAGATAACTACGCCAAGTAGCCGCTTGGAAACCGGTAGTTAATAATAATATAACAAGGGTCAAGAGGTATCTACCTTTTCACACGAATTAAAAAAAAAAAAAAAAAAAAAAAAATGTTCAAACAGCCGAACATGACTTAAAAAAAAAAACATTTCTTTTTTTTGTCTCTTTTTTTTTTTTTTTTTTTTTTAAATAGATCCACAACTATAAATAAGCAAATGCAAAAAAAAAAAAATCCAAAGAAAGAACCAAAATAACAACAAAGAAATAATAATTCAATTAAAAAAAAAAAAAAAAACCCCTCTGGAAGGAGTTCACCTGGAGTCTTCCTGGTCTCGCTCTCCTCCCGTTCTGCTCCCGCTCCTGCTTACGCCTGCTTCTCCCTTCGTTTGCTTCACGCACTAACACAACTTCGTTGAGTTCTAAACACTCCTTTTTTTTTTTCAATAATAGTCTTTTTTTTGATTATTGGTTAGAACAGATCTAGCTTTAAGCTCTTTTAATTTTTCCACAGCTTCATTCAAACTATAACCTATAAATGTGACATAGATCTACCACTTGCATTCACTGCACTTTTGTATTTATTTTTTTTTTCTTTAGTAACTAAGGTTTTTTTTTTGTTATATCTCTGGCAGGTTGATTTTCACGGACGGCAGACCATCTTTTTATGTACTTCACTTTCTTTTTTTTTTTTTTTTACTCGATATAATTCACTGAATTTTTTTTTTCTTAGTTTTCCCTCAACAATAATTGTGGGTTACACCCGCCTTTTTTTTTCTTTTGGCTCAAACCTTTTTTTTTTCAACTCGATATACTTCACTGATAATTTTTCCTTAGATTTCACTCAATGACTATTTTTTTGGTCATCACGCCTTATTCTTCACTCGCTGCACTTTCATCTTTCTTTTATCTACATTTATCAAGTTCGTATATCATCTCACAGACTAGTTTCTTTTAACACTTTAACACTGTGCGAGCCTTGCACTCTTTCGAACTGTATCGACCAACTTTTGACCATTTAAGATTCGCACTTCCCTATTCTTTCGTTGCTGAATCTCGATTAGATGTCTTTCTTGGCACCGAGCCCGACTTTCCTCGCGAGCCTCGTCTTATTTTTAATTCGGTTTCGTTTCTTATTCTCTCGAACGGATGGATAGAATCGATATATCGTCAGTTCTACCGACTCGATACACTTTTCGAACTTCGCGGCCAACCCACCGAGAAATCCACGTCCGCACTCAACCGCTGACAAAAACCAACTCTCTGTTCCAAAGCCAGCTAAACCCCTATCCTACCCAGCCACGTCGTACATCGTTGATCGGATGATCAGATCCTTCGTCCAGCTCGCGGTACGATCGCCTGATCGACCATTCCCCTTCCTAAGGAACCCGCAATCTCTCCATCGCGCCACCCTAGGCACAGCTAGCATCACGCCCAATAAGGAAGAAGCGGAACAAAAGCTAACCACCCGAAGTCAAAATGCAAGCAAAAAAAAAAAAAAAAAAAAAAAAACTGAAAGTGTTGGGGCGGTACTCGAACCAGCATTCCCAGTCTCATGGTCGAACATCCAACCCACTAGGCTACCAATTTCACCTGACTATCCTGGGGAGGACAACGACGCCATGATCAAGCCCCCATACGCCCACCTACCATGACGAATCTCTAGCATATTTCTAGGCGAAAACCTTTCAACAGTGGAAACCCATAATATTCCTCCCTTCCTTTCGAAAGGTTTTCGCCGAGGAATATCCTAGAGATCATCGGTCTGGCGGTGATATGGCTTCAGATCCTTGGCGTGCCATATCCCCGCTAACTTCCCCTTACTGTCCGCCAGTTCGTAGGTCCAGGGGGACACCTTCCGCGTCACCTCAAACGGTCCTATGTACTTCGGGGCGAGTTTGGCAGTAAAATATTTCGCCGCGTCGGACAACACAAAATTCCTCCTCAGAACCAGGTCCTTCGGGTAGTAACTGACGTCCCTCCGCCTCAGGTTATAAAACGTCTTGGACTTCTGCGCAGCGGCCTGCAACCGACATCGTACATCGGCGAAAAGTTCCTTCAGCGCTTCAGTGCGGGCTTCCACGCCTCCTGTCCGATCGGTCCTATAACCGTCAGCGGGAATAGGAGAATCCCTCCCATGAACCGTCATATCCCTACCAAACAGCACGAAGAACGGAGTAGTTCTGAGGACTTAGTGCGTTGAGTTTCGTATAGCGCACGCAACCTTCGGCAGGAGTGTGTCCCAAGTGCGGTGATTATCAGACACGTACGCTCGAAGCATTGTTTTCACCGTCTGGTTGTAGCGCTCAGCAGGGTTGGCCTGTGGGTGGTAAAAGGCCGTGAAGTCTAACGTAACGCCGTACGTAGTCGCTAACTCAGACATCTCCTTGCTCTTAAACTGCACGCCGTTGTCACAAACAATCCACCTTGGAACACCAAACACCAGGAACACCTGCTCCTCCAAAATCATCCTCAACGATTTGGCCGTAGCCGACCTAACAGGGAAGAACAGTGGAAATTTGGAGAAATGATCCACCACGGTAAGGATGTACTGAAATCCCCTCGTGGATCTTGGCAAAGGTCCCACAAAGTCCACGCACACCATCTCCCACGGCTTGGTTACATTGCACCGCGACGCCATCAGTCCTGCGGGTTTCTGCAGTTCAGGCTTGACTGCTTGGCAGACCGCACACCCCCGCACGTAACGCCTTATACTCTGCCTCATTCGTGGCCAATAGTACCGACGGGATACCTTGTCCATGGTCTTCTGGACACCGCCATGTCCGCTTAGGACGTCGTCGTGGCACTCCCGGAGGATCCCAGCTCTCCCTTCCTTTGGAATCACGCGTTTCCACTGCTCTTCCTCTGACACTAGCTTCGGAAATCTTGTTGCCACATGTTTAAAAAGAGCTCCTCTATCGATGCGCCAATCCGGGTACTCCTCACCACTCTTATTGACCATCTGTAGCATCTTGAGGTACTAAGGATCATGGGTAGCAACGGTGACCGTTGCCGCTTCCTCATTTGCCCTAGATAGGGCATCGGGTACCAAATGCTCCTTACCTTTCCGATGAACGATGGTGAAGTCGAACTGCTGCAATCTGACCGCCCACCGGGCCAACCTACCCTGTGGGTCTTTCAAATTGTTCAGCCAGACCAAAGAGTGATGATCGGTCACTACCGTAAACTGACTACCTTCCAGATATGGGCGAAGCTTCTCTATGGCCCAAATGACAGCAAGACACTCTCGCTCCGTCGTAGAGAAGTTACGCTCAGTTCTGGTTAGCGTACGGCTCAGATAGCTAACCACCTTTTCTCCCTCGCCAGGTACCTCCTGAGTAAGCACAGCCCCTATACCTACGCCAGATGCATCGGTATGGACAATGAAGGGTAGGTCAAAGTTCGGACAAGTTAGGATCGGTGCACGTACCAACCTGTCCTTCAATGTGCGGAAGGCTGCCTCACACTTATCGGTCCACTCGAACTTCCGTCTCTTCTTCAACAGCTCAGTGATCGGGGCAAGAAGGTCGGAGAAGTTGTGGACGAATCGACGATACCAGGAGACCATACCGATGAACCTCCGCACACCCGACACCGTCGTGGGCCTTGGATACTCCACCATACACCGTACTTTCTCCGGATCGACCAGAAGACCATTCTTATTTACAATGTATCCCAAGTACTTCAACTCCGACTTGCAGAACTCGCATTTTTCCCGGCTTAATACAAGCCCTGCCTCCTGGATACGCGTCAACACTTCCCTTAGCACTTCGAGATGTCGCTCAAAAGTCTCCGTGACAATAATGACATCGTCGAGGTACACAAACACGTTCGGTTTGAGGTCGGCTCCGATGATTGTATCAATAAAACGCTGCCACGTCGCCGGAGCGTTATGAAGCCCAAAGGGCATGCGGCAAAATTGATACAACCCCTTTCCGGGAATAGTAAACGCGGTGTACCTCTTCGAAAACTCGGCCATGGGTATCTGCCAGTAAGCGGACTTAATATCCAAGGAGGAGAGAAATTTTGCGTTTCGTAGCTTGTCGAGAGTTGCAGAAACGTATGGAATGGGATACGCATCGCGTTCGGTCACCTGATTGAGCTTGCGAAAATCAACGCAGAAGCGATACTTCCCATCCTTCTTCTTAATAAGAAGGATAGGGGAAGACCAAGGGCTGGACGATGGCTCAATCACCCCAGCTCGAAGCATCTCATCCACTTCCTTGTTGATCTGCTTCTGGACGATCGGAGAAACCGGATAGTACCTTTGTTTGATGGGTTCCGCGTGGGTTCTGATGACGTGCTCCACTCGGTTGGTACATCCTAGATCTTCACCCATGGTTTTGAAAATGTGGTCCACCAAGACTTCTAGCTCCTCCCTTTGCGTTGAAGACAGTCTCTCCTGCCCTTCACTGGCGCACACCTCGTCGGCGAAATTCCAAACTCTCTTGGAAAGATCTGGCACAATGGCGAACTGTTCCCAAAAATCGGCCCCCAGAATAAGGCTGTGCGTTAACTTCGGAATGATGAGCACCTCCATCACCTTCACGTTGCCCTCCAGCCTGAGAGGAACGCTAACTGCCCCTAACACCTCAACCCCATCCCCATTCGCTACTGTCACAGACCCTACGTCAACCTTGAATATAGAGCAGCCCAACGACCTCAACGATGCCCAACCCGGCCCACCAAGAATCGTGCGGGATGCCCCAGAATCCAACAACCCCAACAACTCCACTCCATAGATGTCGACCTTCAAATAAGGACGGCGATCTCCTCCTCTGCTTTGTAGCATAAAGTCAAGCGCCGCAGGTGGAAAGAGCGCTTGACATGCGGATTCGGACACCTGACTCAACGACCCGCCTGTCCTTGAGTCCCTTCCCCGTTTCCCGCTGCGAGCGTCTGAGGAGAGCAACGTGGACAACGACTGCGGATGACCCCCGGCGTGTTACACCCGTAACACCGAACCGGTTGTGGGCACCTGGCTGCGATGTGGCCCTGTTCCTTGCATCTGAAGCAGGAGAGTGGCGTCGGAGCCCTGGATGATGTTCCGGCAATGGCCTGTGCCTCCTCTTGGCCCGTAACCCCGACGTAGGCGAGATCGGGCTCGAGCAGAGCCGTTCTCCGAGTCGGCGGGGGTGCGAAACTTTCGACTAAAAAGCGGGTAGCTTCGAGACGATGCCCCACCTCAACGAGCTGATCCAGGGAATTAATGTCCACCAAGGCCATTTGCGACTGGTAGAATGGGCACAGGTTTCGGCGAATCTGCTTCAGCTTCGTCTCGTCGCTACACGGCTCACTTAGTCGGGCAAAAAGGCACAGCATCACACTTACGTAGATGCCAATGGTCTCCGTCTGCCCCTGGGTCCTACCTCTGATCTCCGCCCACAGTCGTTCCTCGTAACCCGGCGGTAGAAACTCGGCTCGCAAACTACCTACCAGCCCCTGCCAATTCCGGAAACGGAGTTTATTCGCCCTATACCATACGGCCGCCTTCCCCTCAAACAAATCGTACGCGGAACAATAGACCTCCTCATGCGTGAACCCCCTGGCTTCTCTCAGCTCCTCCACTTTTTCCAGGAAGCTAGTGACCGACTGGCTCGTATCGCCACTAAACGTAAGGCCCCATTTCATGACCGGTACCCTCTTTGTCGCTGGTAGGATCGGTGATGACATCGGTGATGACGTGGCTCTCGGGTGGGCTGGGTAGATGACTGGGCTTACTGGAGCGTTATGCCCTCCGTCAAGGTTGAGAGCTAGTGGTCCCTGCGCGGGTTCGGCCGTACCTCCTACTTCTACCGCTGCCTTAACGTCCAGGTTCGATAGAAGGCCTACTACCTGCTGCCTAGCGTCTGCCACAAATACCTTGTCTTCGACAGACTCGCACACTGACCTACCTAGACGACGTAACACCCACTCGGTTTTCGAGACTATTTTTTTGTAGTCGCCTGAGTTTTCGTCGCCTACAAAATCTCCTATCAGCCTTAGAATCTCCTCTAGCTTGGCGGTAACAGCCGCCTTATCCTCGTCGAAGCTAAAAGGATACTCCGGTAGAACGAAACTTGCGTCTCTTCGCATAGCTGTACGCAGCATCTTCCTCATTTCGTCTACCGTAGTACCCTTTAGCCCCCGCACGTCCAACTCGTACGTCAATTCCTCCGCGCTTAACCGGTTAACATCCATCTTACAATTTCTTTTGAACGAGACCAGGAAGACCGCAGTGATACCCTTCGGAGAACAATCAACAAAAAAAAAGCAATTAATCGCTCGCGATAACGACCTTGACAATATAATTTCTACTTATAATATTTTTCTTATCCAGGCCCCACGTTGGGCGCCAAAATGTTACCGCACGATTTCCCAAAATCGATTGGAGTTGGGCGGAAGAACGCCGGGCCGCTCAATGGAGGGTGGCCGTGAGTAGAGGTGTTATTATAGGGCGCCACGCAGTTGCCCTTCCGCTCAACGTACCTCTTCCCTAGAACTGCGACACGGGGGAGGTATCCAATTCCCAATAGGAGAACCCGATCCACAAGGAAGGATAGGTACAAACAAAAAAAAGGGACAGAACAACGGACACGACTTGCCAATGTAAAATATAAATTCTTTTTTTTTTTTTTTTTTTTATTTTATTTTTATTAAAGTTAACTTAATAACTACCTTAACAATTATAGTAATTCCTGGGGCCTTGTTTTCTTTATTACAATTTTCGATTTCAAAGTGTTCAAAGGCAAGGATTCAATTTTACTTCAAACTTAAGCCTATCCTATGCTGAGACACCACAGACGGGACACACTAAACAAGAGGAAAAATAAAAAAAAAATAAAAAAAAGAAATCCAACCCCATACACGCCCGATACTCGAACCCGGGCCAACGCGCACGAACCGGAAACTCGGATTCGCTCCAGATAACTACGCCAAGTAGCCGCTTGGAAACCGGTAGTTAATAATAATATAACAAGGGTCAAGAGGTATCTACCTTTTCACACGAATTAAAAAAAAAAAAAAAAAAAAAAAAATGTTCAAACAGCCGAACATGACTTAAAAAAAAAACATTTCTTTTTTTTGTCTCTTTTTTTTTTTTTTTTTTTTTTAAATAGATCCACAACTATAAATAAGCAAATGCAAAAAAAAAAAAATCCAAAGAAAGAACCAAAATAACAACAAAGAAATAATAATTCAATTAAAAAAAAAAAAAAAAACCCCTCTGGAAGGAGTTCACCTGGAGTCTTCCTGGTCTCGCTCTCCTCCCGTTCTGCTCCCGCTCCTGCTTACGCCTGCTTCTCCCTTCGTTTGCTTCACTCACTAACACAACTTCGTTGAGTTCTAAACACTCCTTTTTTTTTTTCAATAATAGTCTTTTTTTTGATTATTGGTTAGAACAGATCTAGCTTTAAGCTCTTTTAATTTTTCCACAGCTTCATTCAAACTATAACCTATAAATGTGACATAGATCTACCACTTGCATTCACTGCACTTTTGTATTTATTTTTTTTTTCTTTAGTAACTAAGGTTTTTTTTTTGTTATATCTCTGGCAGGTTGATTTTCACGGACGGCAGACCATCTTTTTATGTACTTCACTTTCTTTTTTTTTTTTTTTTACTCGATATAATTCACTGAATTTTTTTTTTCTTAGTTTTCCCTCAACAATAATTGTGGGTTACACCCGCCTTTTTTTTTCTTTTGGCTCAAACCTTTTTTTTTTCAACTCGATATACTTCACTGATAATTTTTCCTTAGATTTCACTCAATGACTATTTTTTTGGTCATCACGCCTTATTCTTCACTCGCTGCACTTTCATCTTTCTTTTATCTACATTTATCAAGTTCGTATATCATCTCACAGACTAGTTTCTTTTAACACTTTAACACTGTGCGAGCCTTGCACTCTTTCGAACTGTATCGACCAACTTTTGACCATTTAAGATTCGCACTTCCCTATTCTTTCGTTGCTGAATCTCGATTAGATGTCTTTCTTGGCACCGAGCCCGACTTTCCTCGCGAGCCTCGTCTTATTTTTAATTCGGTTTCGTTTCTTATTCTCTCGAACGGATGGATAGAATCGATATATCGTCAGTTCTACCGACTCGATACACTTTTCGAACTTCGCGGCCAACCCACCGAGAAATCCACGTCCGCACTCAACCGCTGACAAAAACCAACTCTCTGTTCCAAAGCCAGCTAAACCCCTATCCTACCCAGCCACGTCGTACATCGTTGATCGGATGATCAGATCCTTCGTCCAGCTCGCGGTACGATCGCCTGATCGACCATTCCCCTTCCTAAGGAACCCGCAATCTCTCCATCGCGCCACCCTAGGCACAGCTAGCATCACGCCCAATAAGGAAGAAGCGGAACAAAAGCTAACCACCCGAAGTCAAAATGCAAGCAAAAAAAAAAAAAAAAAAAAAAAAACTGAAAGTGTTGGGGCGGTACTCGAACCAGCATTCCCAGTCTCATGGTCGAACATCCAACCCACTAGGCTACCAATTTCACCTGACTATCCTGGGGAGGACAACGACGCCATGATCAAGCCCCCATACGCCCACCTACCATGACGAATCTCTAGCATATTTCTAGGCGAAAACCTTTCAACAGTGGAAACCCATAATAACTGGTCTTTCGGTGCAGCGTCTTTTGGTTTGCCTCGTTTCCGGTAGCATTTTTTCTGCTCACAATCGCTATCCTGTTACGAGTTTCTTGTCGGTGGTGGGAGCCAAAGTTTTTTGACAGCAATGCAGCGTGATATTGTTGTCGTTTGTGTCTGACATAGGCATACCACAGAGTCTCTTCATAAGTTACTCTTCGCATGCTCTGGCGATCTCCGGTGTGCCCAGGGGGCCAATGTCGAAACTCCTTTTTGTTGGCTGGTGCAGTTGTCTGACATTGGACAGTCGAGCTCTGAATAGTGGTGGAATCAGAATATGGTCAGAACCGATATTTGCTCCTCTGGATGCTCGCACATCCAGGATATTTGACGCGTGTCTTGCATCAATGAGCACATGGTCGTTTTTTTGGCGGTTCGACCATCCGGTGATTTCCAGGTTGCTGCATGGATTCTTTTGCGGGGATATCTCGTTATGCTTATTGCCGTAGTACGATCCGTCCCAAAATCCGCGAGTCGGAAGCCATTGTCTATCGTCATTTCCTGAAGGCTGTGCTTTTCGATGACTCTGCCGAAGATGTTTTCCTTACCAAATTTGGCGTTGAAGTCCCCGAGTAAGACCTTACCATCGTACTCAGCGTCTAAGGGATTCAGGGTCTCAAGGACTCATGGTCTCAGGGACTCATGGTCTCAGAATCGCAGGATCTCAGGGTCTCAGGGTCTCAGGGACTCAGAGACTCAGGGTCTCAAGGTCTCAGAGACTAAGGGTCTCAGGGTCTCAAGGTCTTACGGGCTCAGGCTTTCAAGGTCTCAGGGACTGAATGTGTCAGGGTTTCAGGGTCTCATGGACGCAGGGTCTTAGTATCTCAGGGTTTCAGGGACTCAGGGACTCATGGTCTCAGAATCGCAGGATCTCAGGGTCTCAGAGACTCAGAGACTCAGGGTCTCAAGGTCTCAGAGACTAAGGGTCTCAGGGACTCAGGGACTCAGGGTCTCAGAGACTCAGAGACTCAGGGTCTCAAGGTCTCAGAGACTAAGGGTCTCAGGGTCTCAGGGTCTCAAGGTCTTAGGGGCTCAGGCTTTCAAGGTCTCAGGGACTCAATG
Organism: Myathropa florea; assembly: GCA_930367185.1. Taxonomy (NCBI): domain Eukaryota; kingdom Metazoa; phylum Arthropoda; class Insecta; order Diptera; family Syrphidae; genus Myathropa; species Myathropa florea. Next base: position 87,036,279 of record OV884004.1, read on the forward strand.
TGTCAGGGTCTCAGCGTCTCAGAGACTCAGGGTCTTAGTATCTCAGGGTTTCAGGGACTCAGGGCCTCAGGGTCTCATGGTCTCAGGGATTCAGGGCCTCAGGGTCTTAGGGTCTTAGAGTCTCAGGATCTTAGAACAGGTTACATAGGCAGCGTCCGAGAGGTCTCAGAAATCTTCTTTGATGGAGACTTTAGCCCCGTCGTTAGGAGCGTGTGGACATTTGAGACTGACGTTTTAGAATATACCTCAGATGCGGATCACAGCCAGGCAGTCGTTTATCGACTTGAAGTCGATATTTTTCGACTTTAGCCGCTTTCCCTCGACGAATCCGTATCCCAGTAGGTGCAGCCTTCTGTGACATGTGTCATAAATGTATCCCCCTTTTTTCTATCACAACACTTAAGCTCCACTTGACGCGAATGCTCACCATAGGTCGAACACGGTCTCATTTTTGTCTTTCAGTGTCCCCAGTCTGAACACAGGACACAAAATCCGTCATAAATTGAAAGGAAATCCGCCTTTACCCTTTCAATATCCGAACTCCGAGGATAATTGACGCATTCGGACAATGGAATGACCCTCGTTATGAACACCTTTCTCGAAAACCAGACAATGACTGGTTCCCAATCAGATCATCGTCAAGATGAATGTGCAACACTTCATTCTCCCTGCCAGCCCCGTCCAGCATCTCCTCACCCACCAAAGTCAGGGTGCTCCCTCAATCCGAGACCCGTTCAGTTCGAAATGTGAAAACTTTTCCACTAAACTATCCATCCAGGCGCCTCCAGCTTCCCCCGGGGCTTGCGAGGCGTTCACCGCCACCCATTCGTCGCGTTCGAATGTAATTGCTAATTAAGAAATCCCAAAAAGTTTTGCACCTGGCGACACCTTCGCGACAGCGTCTGCCAGTGCAGCGGTGTTCACTGCCGCAGGTGACAAGAGGCAAACGCCGATGACGACGACGAAGGAAGGAAAAGTTTTGCGTCTCCGCTCTGGAAACTTCGGCTGCACGTAACGAAGGAGAAGGGGGCCGTCTGACACAATCCACAGAATCCGACACGGCGGCGAGTTCATGGATAATTGTTGAAATTTAATTTTCGCAACGCGCACACGAAAGTATCTGGATTTCCGCCGGTGTTTACCGAGCGAATACCTTTGCACAAGATAAAGAATGCAGCTGCAGCTGGCCCCAAAGTGGGACGGAGCGGCGGGATTGTGAAATGATTTGTTAACTCTCATGTTCAGGGTTCATTGCTCTCTCGCGCGCTTGCCTCTGATGCAACCTCTGGCCGGTGTGTGTGTGTGAGGAGAACGCTCCGCCGGCCGTCGCGGTCGTCCTAAACCAATGCAAACGCATTTATCTTTCCTGGTTAAGGTCTGCGCGAGATAATGCATCCAACGGTCAGTGGAGAGCTCCGCGGTACGTACGAGTACGTATTTATTATGTCGGCCGAGGAGGAAGACGTCGCCGTCGTCGTCGTTTTGACGATAACGACACACGGCACACGGTACACAGCACACGGCAAACGGCAAACGGCGCACGGAACATCCAGGACGGTCCGGTGGTGGTGTTGCTGGCAATTTCTGCAATCAAGGCAAATAATTCGAAGACTCCACCGACGAGGATAATAATTACGTGAATAAACAAATTGCACGGTTCAGTGCATCTGCCGTTAACGACGACGACTGCGACACGCGGCGACTGACTGGCTCCGCGGTGTCCCTTCTCAGACAAAAATCTGCGGGCTGCTGCACTAACCACGACCTGGACGGCATTGTCTGCTGCAGTTGAGAAATGGACTTGGAGACGGAATGGATCGCTGCACTCCTTCGGGACAGTCAATTGCGGATGAAAAATCGACGGAAGCCATCTGAGTGTGTTCAAAGCGGTCTTGGAATGGTACAGGGTGTTCATTTGGGTACAGGGTATCAATGCGAAGGGTCGTGATGGGCTTTTGAAACTATTCTTCTGACGTGAACTGAAGTGATCCTTAATCGTGTTTCATTGGCGTCTGGTGAACTTATGGTTCCTCTGGGCTGCAGCTTCATGAAGAAAGGATGTCTTTGGAAGATAAGTTCGCCGACCTAAGAGTTCGATATGCGCTTCAAATCACGTATTTACTTACTTATCAGACCAACAGACCCCGGGGGGGTCTGAGCCTGATCAATTTCAGCTTTCTATCGCGTACAGTCCATACTTTTTTAACGAACTTCCATTTGGACCTTGAGGCGGCTTACGATGTGTCCCAGGATTAGGAAGTGAAGGCACGAGAGCTCGGCTTCTTAAAATCAGATAATCAGAATTAGAATCCACAGGTTTCAAATTTGACAGCTGTAAACGTCAATTTGACAGCCGATTCTTAGCTTGTGCTTTGTTTTGCAAGACAACTGAAAATGATGACTGAAAGCAACGTCCCAATGACCATTACGGATGGAAGATAGCTTAAGCTTAGACTCAAACCCTTCATAGGTCGGTGCCCTGAGAAGTAAATGGTTAGAAGGTAGTCCATTTCCAAGAAATAATGCCGTCAAATCAAGCTGAACACAAGACTGCTCTTGTATTTAAGGCCCAGTTTTTCGAAATTTGACACAATTGGAGTTGACTAATCTCCTCAAATCATATCGCTATTGTGATGTGCTGGTGAATTCAATGTCCCCTGGTCTGATGCCCGTCAGAAAGTTACAGTCAAAAGACTCGTATCTTTTTCTCTCCCTCATTGAATGACGGAAATCGAAAAGAGCTGCGGTTTCTATAAGACAGCGCAAGTTGATACGAGAGGTGCGTCAAATTTCGTTCCCTCCTTGTTATCCCTAGTAAGAAGTGCAGAGAGGGAGAGGCTTGTTTTTGCTTGTTTTTTTTAAGTCCATCGCGGACTTAATCGTCACAAGAATAAGAAGAAGACGTACAGGCACAAATTTGTGGAGGATCACTAAAGCTGCGTCGGTAGTTGTGCGGTAGGATTAAGTTATTCGGACGCGGGTTAAGGGCCAACTGTAGCTAGACTGAAGTTCAGGTCAAAACCAAACGAAAAGTACCCAGAAGAATTATCAAATTTCAAAGTGTCCATAATTGCTTATAGAAACTCAAGGAGAAATCAGCAGTAGCTGACATTTACATACGAAGAGAGTGATTTATTTCGCTCCCGCGTAATTAGGCAAATGTGAACTAACTTATCAAAACTTAACGAAGCCGTTTATCTGTATCCGCTTGGTTGATATAGTCCTCCTTGGGGCCCGAGGCAAGAGCTTTGATGGCAGCTTAGTTGTCACTAAAAATTACTATATTTTGGCTTTTTCCGGTATTCAGTTGTAAACTTATTTGACGACAAGCTCTGCGCTTGGAAAAGACTGTCGAAGTCGGGGAGACTGTAGACCTCGAATATGCTTTAAAGTTCTGAGGATATATCCGCGCCAACTGCCAAGTTCGTCTTTGAGCCATTTGTATAAATGCTAATGTCTAAATTGAATTCAATGCGCCCACTTGAAGCAACTGTGATCCTATGGTCTTGGATGTCCACAGCCCAGTCTCGCTCTTTCCCTCTCTCTCTCACTCTCTCTCTCTCTGAATGTGCTATGCGTTAGATTATTTTGGACACATCCATAGATCAATTGGCACAAGATGCAGAAGGATAATCAGAGCGTCTGAAGGAGTTGAACTTAGAGGGCATGTGATTCCTATGCGTATCATTGAATTCCGTGAATGCATTGATAGACGCTTAATTTTGATGTATATTATATTCTTTCGGTGGGCCCCCACCATATCAATGATCCACAAGTAAGAATTAATCTTACTTTGACTGTGTACTCTCACAGAATCAAATTTGTTGGAGTCTTCACATTTTTTCGAAGACATACACATGAGTACACATGTGTTGATGATCTGCTGGTTAATCTTCTAGCTGAGCTTAGGATTTAGATAGATCCTTAAGAGAAAGTGGTTAAATGGACTCGAAAAGGCAATTAAGTAACAGGGCTGTTGCACACAAATAGAGACGAACCTCATAAAGGTCGTAGGGAGTCCTGGCCAGGCATTCTCGATTTTATTCCACATTCGTTCATGTAGTTTCCCGAAATCTACAACAGCTAGTTGCTAGAGATACTTCAACGTAGGATACACTCCAGTTTCAAGATTTTTGTAGGGTACTTTCCTTACTCCTGCACTTTTGGTCGTCGGGATGGGATGTTGTCGGTCTCAATACACATTGTCCTCTTACTTGCGAAAACTCTCTTCTTCTCCTTTGCCTTTTTAGAGCGCTTCACCTCGTTGGGACCAGAGCTATTGGCAGTTGCCTATCCAGTTTCCAATGCAATGGAGTTCCTCTCCTTTTCAGTAAATGACGTGGATTCCCTAGTCAGAAGAAAGTCTTTGATGTAACGACTTAGAGAAAATCCCTTTGCCGACGTAGACCTCCAAGAGACCTACTTTTTGGACGCTGACTTGTCTACAGTACTCTCCTCTGGTTCAGCAAATAGTTCCTCCGCCAGATCTGTCGAGATATCCTCTCTGGGTTCTTCACCGTTCAGGCTTGATATAGAAGAAGCAACCCGAGACTATCCGCCAGCGTCATGTCTACTCGTATCTCTGTGAATCACTTTGAGAGGAAGATTTCTTGAATGTTTTTTCGTCTTCGTTCATAAATTGTTGTTGTGTCTTTTTTTGGTATTTTTTTGTGGTTCCACGAGTAAAGGGCCACATGAAATGGCCGTACGGAAACTTAACACGTTGAGAGCCACCATACAATCAGACAAACTGTCCTCACAGGCCACAGTTTTTTTTTTAATGACACTTCGAATGTACTCTAGTCTCACGTGGCACAGCAAGCCCAAATTCGTGTGAGACCAAAGTTGTTACCCGGGCAACCGAGTACTCGGGTGGTCTCTTGTGGCACTCAACGTGTAAAGAGAACAGAAACAATAGAGCGAATACTCAAAAATGAGACACTGGGACTCTAATAACCGCTTTGTTCAGTTTCGTCAAGTTTCGTTAAGTTCGTTAAGTTTCGTTAAGTTCGTTAACTTTTACCTTCTTGGGTATGAGTGATGTGAACTGCTCTCTAAGTATGCAAATGTCAGTTATTAGCTGAATTCTCCTTAAGTTTCTACCAGCAATGAGCTGCAGAAAAAATTGGTTATAAAAACCTTCAAGGGACTGACGAATTTGGTCGTTGTAAACGATTTATTATGCTATTGGATAACGAATAATGGAGCTCAGGCGGGACTTAGGAATTTTATCGTTATAACCGAAGTCGTTGTATGCAATTTTGACTATACAGCCTTGGCCAAATGTATTAGGCACCCTTATCTTCTTGTCTTTCCTGCACTTATAGGAAGTATTTAATTTGAAATTTATGGTTTTCGGCGACACTATCTGAGGTTGTATCCGATCTTATCTGTTTCTTCTCATTTCATTAATTTTTGTGCTTTTGAAGATATAACGAATCTTAAAGGGTGCCTAATACATTTGGCCAAGGCTGTATTTGAAATTTGACGATGCTTTTGGTAACTTTTCGTTTGCTTTTGACATAAGCTTAAGTACTCGTACGTCTATTATAGTTGACTCTTAAGTATGAAAAGGAAAAGTGAACCCAGGCACTTTCTGGGTAAGGCTAGATACAGCAGACTTTCGCCATGGCGTCTGAAAGAGCTTGTTCGTGGTTTGGTTTCGGATTTCAAATTAACCTCAGTCATCCTTTCACTGGAGGTTCATTAGCTCTGGCACAACGATAAGGCGCTTAGTCCCAGCGGGAACAGAATGCAGTGCATGCCCTCTTGGTCTCCTGGTCCAGATTTATCTTCCAGCTGATTTAAGGTCTTGATAGATAGATAGGATCGTCACTGGAAGTGTATAAAATTCCCGTCTTAACTGTTACCACTTAAGCCGTCCGGTGAGCTACGAAGCCCTTAACAGAAGAAGACCCTCAAAACATCCAGCGAACTCGGCGCATTTTTCCACTCTCTGTGAAAAGCTGCAACGTGTACCGCACATACTTAAGCGTTACTTAATCTTTTAATTTTCTCGTGTTATTGCGTTCGTTTTGGGGTCACATTCATGTACGTACGCGAACTTAAAAGTCTTCTCATCCCCCGCTGATCCCGTCCAAAGACGAAACTGTACTCCGTGGAGGCAACGTCCACGTTCAGCAATTAAGTTAATTGCATTAATTAAGGGCGATCAGAGTTCGCGCCACAATTACATTACACACGCAGAGTCCATCGCAACTTCCACTGCAATCGCCGCACCGCACAACGGGCAGGAGAAGGAGAAGAAGAAGAAAAGAAAGGAAAGCGAGCTCTTAACCGTTGTCTTGCTTTGGTTTCACTCGCCGGGAGATGATCCCATTTGACTAATCCGCAGTCACTCGGGGATGTGTCCTCAATGCCACGCCATACGAGCGACCATCCAAGACGTGCACATCTCCTTTCATTGAAATTGAGTGCACACCGAGAAGTGGCCAGAAGCGTGACGGGCCGGGGGTGGGTGGGTGAGCGCGCAAAGGGTGGCTTCTCGGTTCTTGGGTGCAGTTGTTCTCTTATTTGCCTTCACCCATCCGTCGAGCGAACGCAGCTAAACGGATTGCCGGAGCATAATGGCTGAGCTCTCGGTCGGGGGGGTGGTATTTATGCATCTAATGCCGTTGCACCTTACCCACCGGGCTCACTGCTGGGGTTGTTTGCATCCAGTCTAGACGAGGGATAAAAATTCCTGTATGTGGTGAAATTTTAATTCACGGTAGATAAACATATCTTCTCCTGTGCCAGTGGAACCAAAACCGCCACCACCCACTCGACTCGACTGCTGCTTACCTAACGTTCGTTCGCCACTGGAGGAGTACTTCGGGTGAACACAGTTATTCCATCGCCCTCACCAGTCGGCGACGACGCTGGTGAGCTGCTGAGCTGGTGAGCTGGAGATATGCTCGGGTGATGTCTGACTTGTGGGCGGCCTGCCGGCGGCTCGGGGTGGGTAAGCTATGGAAGAGGAATTAGGATCGAACTTCTTAGTCCGTCAGTCAGCGTGTATCCGGTTGGGAGGGGTGTCGCCGGCAGAGGACGGAAACGAGGCCATACGAAGATACCAATTCAATTAGGCTTGATTATTCTAAACTGTTTGCTATGCACTGCAGTTGTTTCTTAAGGAGATGACACCGTGTCGAGACACTTTCCACTTTCTGTGGGGTTGTCCAAGCGATTCCCCCATGGCTCTGGACAGTGGAGGCGATTGCGAAGTTTCAACACTGAAATAGAGCGCTGGTGGGGTAAGATTTGAATTTTATGACATCCCTGCCTACCTTCCGGCCCTTAGAGGCTGACAGGATATTGCGGCACTTGACTAGAGCTCTTCATTTCACTCAGATAACACTGATCTCATCGATACTCCGGGTATCCGGGTACCCGAGACATGCGGGTAGGCACCAAGTTGACGGGCACCCGACAACGATATCGACCCAATAGCTTACGGGTACCCAACCTTTTAGTACTCGGGTAGTACCCGAAAATGTGGGTACTCGGGTGCCCGGGTGACAACTTTGGTCCCCGAGTACTCGGGTGCCCGCGTAACGACTTTGGTCCCCGAGTTCTCGGGTGCCCGGGTAACGACTTTGGTCCCCGAGTACTCGGGTGCCCGGGTAACGACTTTGGTACCCGAAAACTTGGGTGCGCGGGTAACAACTTTGAGGCCCGAGTACTCGGGTGCCCGGGTAACAACTTTGAGTCCCGAGTACTCGGGTGCCCGGGAACCGACTTTGCTACCCGAGTACTCGGGTGCCCGGGTAACGACTTTGGTACCCGAGAACTTGGGTGCCCGGGTAACGACTTTGGTACCCGAGTACTCGGGTGCCCGGGTAACGACTTTGGTGCCCGAGTACTCGGGTGCCCGGGTAACGACTTTGCTACCCGAGTACTCGGGTGCCCGGGTAACAACTTTGGTGCCCGAGTACTCGGGTGCCCGGGAACCGACTTTGCTACCCGAGTACTCGGGTGCCCGGGTAACGACTTTGGTACCCGAGAACTTGGGTGCCCGGGTAACGACTTTGGTACCCGAGTACTCGGGTGCCCGGGTAACAACTTTGGTACCTGAGTACTCGGGTGCCCGGGTAACGAATTTGGTACCCGAGTACTCGGGTGCCCGGGTAACGACTTTGGTCCCCGAGTACTCGGGTGCCCGGGTAACGACTTTGGTACCCGAAAACTTGGGTGCGCGGGTAACAACTTTGAGGCCCGAGTACTCGGGTGCCCGGGTAACAACTTTGAGTCCCGAGTACTCGGGTGCCCGGGAACCGACTTTGCTACCCGAGTACTCGGGTGCCCGGGTAACGACTTTGGTACCCGAGAACTTGGGTGCCCGGGTAACGACTTTGGTACCCGAGTACTCGGGTGCCCGGGTAACGACTTTGGTGCCCGAGTACTCGGGTGCCCGGGTAACGACTTTGCTACCCGAGTACTCGGGTGCCCGGGTAACAACTTTGGTGCCCGAGTACTCGGGTGCCCGGGAACCGACTTTGCTACCCGAGTACTCGGGTGCCCGGGTAACGACTTTGGTACCCGAGAACTTGGGTGCCCGGGTAACGACTTTGGTACCCGAGTACTCGGGTGCCCGGGTAACAACTTTGGTACCTGAGTACTCGGGTGCCCGGGTAACGAATTTGGTACCCGAGTACTCGGGTGCCCGGGTAACGACTTTGGTCCCCGAGTACTCGGGTGCCCGGGTAACGACTTTGGTACCCGAAAACTTGGGTGCGCGGGTAACAACTTTGAGGCCCGAGTACTCGGGTGCCCGGGTAACAACTTTGAGTCCCGAGTACTCGGGTGCCCGGGAACCGACTTTGCTACCCGAGTACTCGGGTGCCCGGGTAACGACTTTGGTACCCGAGAACTTGGGTGCCCGGGTAACGACTTTGGTACCCGAGTACTCGGGTGCCCGGGTAACGACTTTGGTCCCCGAGTACTCGGGTGCCCGGGTAACGACTTTGGTACCCGAAAACTCGGGTGCCCGGGTAACAACTTTGAGTCCCGAGTACTCGGGTGCCCGGGAACCGACTTTGCTACCCGAGTACTCGGGTGCCCGGGTAACGACTTTGGTACCCGAGAACTTGGGTGCCCGGGTAACGACTTTGGTACCCGAGTACTCGGGTGCCCGGGTAACAACTTTGGTACCTGAGTACTCGGGTGCCCGGGTAACGAATTTGGTACCCGAGTACTCGGGTGCCCGGGTAACGACTTTGGTCCCCGAGTACTCGGGTGCCCGGGTAACGACTTTGGTACCCGAAAACTTGGGTGCGCGGGTAACAACTTTGAGGCCCGAGTACTCGGGTGCCCGGGTAACAACTTTGAGTCCCGAGTACTCGGGTGCCCGGGAACCGACTTTGCTACCCGAGTACTCGGGTGCCCGGGTAACGACTTTGGTACCCGAGAACTTGGGTGCCCGGGTAACGACTTTGGTACCCGAGTACTCGGGTGCCCGGGTAACGACTTTGGTGCCCGAGTACTCGGGTGCCCGGGTAACGACTTTGCTACCCGAGTACTCGGGTGCCCGGGTAACAACTTTGGTGCCCGAGTACTCGGGTGCCCGGGAACCGACTTTGCTACCCGAGTACTCGGGTGCCCGGGTAACGACTTTGGTACCCGAGAACTTGGGTGCCCGGGTAACGACTTTGGTACCCGAGTACTCGGGTGCCCGGGTAACAACTTTGGTACCTGAGTACTCGGGTGCCCGGGTAACGAATTTGGTACCCGAGTACTCGGGTGCCCGGGTAACGACTTTGGTCCCCGAGTACTCGGGTGCCCGGGTAACGACTTTGGTACCCGAAAACTTGGGTGCGCGGGTAACAACTTTGAGGCCCGAGTACTCGGGTGCCCGGGTAACAACTTTGAGTCCCGAGTACTCGGGTGCCCGGGAACCGACTTTGCTACCCGAGTACTCGGGTGCCCGGGTAACGACTTTGGTACCCGAGAACTTGGGTGCCCGGGTAACGACTTTGGTACCCGAGTACTCGGGTGCCCGGGTAACGACTTTGGTCCCCGAGTACTCGGGTGCCCGGGTAACGACTTTGGTACCCGAAAACTCGGGTGCCCGGGTAACAACTTTGAGTCCCGAGTACTCGGGTGCCCGGGAACCGACTTTGCTACCCGAGTACTCGGGTGCCCGGGTAACGACTTTGGTACCCGAGAACTTGGGTGCCCGGGTAACGACTTTGGTACCCGAGTACTCGGGTGCCCGGGTAACGACTTTGGTGCCCGAGTACTCGGGTGCCCGGGTAACGACTTTGCTACCCGAGTACTCGGGTGCCCGGGAACCGACTTTGCTACCCGAGTACTCGGGTGCGCGGGTAACGACTTTGGTACCCGAGTACTCGGGTGCCCGGGTGACAACTTTGGTACCCGAGTACTCGGGTGCCTGGGTGACAACTTTGGTACCCGAGTATTCGGATACCCGGGTAATAGCACGGGTTTCCTTAGGCTTTTTTAGGCTTTGTTAGGCTTCCTTAGGCTTTCCTATGGTTCCTTAGGACTCAGGGCTCCTTTCTAAGGCTTCCTTAGGCTTGCACGGTCTTGAGACTTTTTTTCTCTGCTCCAATGAATGCAGCAGTCAAGGACACCGGCAAAGGTGTTCCTCTGCAAGTCACTCTCAAGCCAGTTGCTGCCCGCAAAGCCTCTCATCCCCTCGTAGGTTCCGTGAATGTCCCCCTCTGCGACCTCCCTTCCACCGCGTTGCAAGTTTATGAGTGAAGAAAAAACCCCTCGAGTAATTCCAAGCCAACAATCACCGCACATCATGCATTCCCGACACGTTGACAACATTTTTATGTTCCGTCCGAAAAGGCTCATGTACCTCTGCCTGCCGCCAGACGAGCGCGATATTTTGCCCAGAGATCAACAAACCCCACAACCGGCAGAAGCAAAAAAGCAGCAACGTTCAGCGTCTGCTGTAAAACTCCACACAAAGTGCACCGCGCGGTCAATCCAACGAATCGCGTGTCCATTCACCTCAGCCGGATCGTATCGCGCGCGCATACACACATCGTCGCCGTCCACCAGCCTCACCGCCTGCATCATCAGAACCAAAACAGCATCACGGAGATGACCAATTGGACGGGAAGCCGAAGCTGTGGCCCCCATGCCGCCCGTGGACCCGCTGCCGCGCCGCTGGTGCCTCCACACCGCGCTCCATTGTGTTTCGGAGTTCGTTGCTGCAGCACCGCAGATAAAATGGATTAAGTTACTGGAATATCCTTAGGTGCATTTATTTTTAGACCCGGACCAGAGAGCGCGAGAGGGGGAGCGAGAGCGAATGCGAGAGAGAGGGAGTCATTAACCCAGCTGCATCCAGACGTTGACTCTGAGCTCGCGGCTTGCCGACAAGATCCCGCGACAGACGATCGAAGGAGAGGCTCTGTCGGCGGCGACCGGCGTGCATTTTCCTTTCTGTTGTTGTTGTTGTTGCTGTTGGAACGGCTATCGTGTGCAGCACCGCAGACAATCGATTGGGTTTGGGTTTGATTTTCGAAATAACTCCTCGGTTGTTGTTGCTTTTTGGTAATTTGTTGGTGTGTCTCGGGATGTTGCAGAATTTTTTACGCGGCGGACATTGACAGGGCGGCAGCGCGCCTCCAGAAGTGGACGGACATTCACAAAGTTGTTAGCAATTTTCTTTTATTTTTTCGCGTCGAAGTGCTGCCACGATCGGTGCTCGACTCGACGGACGCTCTTGAGGTGGTATTCCGCCAAAGGAGCACCGACCAACGTTTGGTCTTTTTCCGGGAGTGGAGCGGGCACTGGTCCAACCAGTTTTGAGGTTGCATGCGGAGTTCAAACGAGTGTCCTTCAGATGGGATGCGATGCACTTGCACGGGGCGGCACTCGCATAATCTTCGTCCGTATCGTCGTCGTCGTCGTCGTCATCATCGTCGTCGTCATTGTTGTCTGGAGTGGATGCCTGTTGGCCAGAAAGTAGCGATGAAGTTGAAATTTTATTGCACGCCACAGCGCAAAGCAGAATTATTCTGATTTGTGCCGATAGTGTAGTGAATGCATTTTGCAAGGATAATTGCGATACACGGCGTAACAATTGCGATCAGTGCCGCAGATACTGACTGCCATCAGGTGATGGGATGGGCTCTCTAGCAGATGACGTTGAACTTGTGCCAGACGCAAGGTTTCGTTGCGATGAGGCAAGTGGCTGGAGGCGATGAGTAACCATGGTGATCCAGTTTTACGTGACATCTGGATGCTTTGAGATCACGTTTTGTTTAGATTTTGGAACAGTCTAGGGTTACTGAATGGAGACTGAGACTTTTAAGTCCGGCTTAGTACCTTTAAACCAGTTAAAGACTCCTGCTAGGCAATCAGCAAATAATTAGCTAGAGACCAAATATAGGCGAATGCACAAAAATGGCCCAAATCACCTTCAACGGGTGGATGGCCCAGTTGGTTAAGTGCCTGCCCCAAGTGAGAGGGGTCCCAGGTCCCAGGTTCGAATCCCAGTGAAATCAAATCTGGTCCAGTCACCATTTGTCGTTGGGACCAAATTAATGGCACTGAAGCAGGTTACTACCTGGCAGTACGATGGACCAGTTTTGAGTCTGAGTGCTCCACCAGAGTTTCAAAAAAAATCCTTCGAAAAAAAAAAAAAAAATGGCACCTTCATGTTTTCAGAAAAATATTTGGATCAAAGCGGGGTTTGAAACCAAAAGTGACCCGCCCGATCTACACTTCCATAGTAAGGCTAATCTTACTGTATCAAGACACAGACACACTCGCGGGACTCAAAAACTCTACATCGACTGCCTCACTGAACACGATTCTGAGCATGGTGCCTGCTTTCTCGCGTCGAAAAGAACGCTCTGACGGCCTAAGACGGACGAACAGCGGTGTAAACCTTTCGCAAGTTCTCAATTTTTAAACCAGCAAGAGTACATCTCGCCATCTCGGACCGAAAACATTACACTACAGATTAAGCAAGGATTGCCAACCGTGGCTTATTGGTTTAATGAGTTGACGTCTGTCCATGGTTCGAATTCTGGTCAACACGCCGACATTGACAATTCTCAAAGTAGTTAAATTTTGTGAAACAGGGACAAAAAATTACCCAATGCGACGGTGTTAAAATCCTTGAAGTGAAAGATGGAAGTGAGCTACTCTGTTCAGAGTCCGTGAAATGCATGCACATACACAGGATCAGCCGATGCTGTGTGGTTGTTCTCATGTGCGTTAATCTCCTCGCACAGGCTCTCATTCAACAGACACAGAATATTAAAAAAGCAGTCTGGTTCAGCACCCCTCGATTAAACTAAAATAAGTAAGGGAAAGTATCGCCTCTCGCAGATCGATGTACGACTACAAAGAACAACCAACACAGAGCCAAATTAGACCGGCTCAAAAACGAAATATAAGTATTCTAATATTGTCTCGCTAGAGTGGAACATACAAAGGGTGGGCCATCTAGTGTTTTTCTTTTAAATCATTATTTTGACACTGACAGCTGTTTCCCGCTCGAAATCTTGACAGAAGGTCAGAATCGTACCTCCGCGGCTCATTTCGTTCCGCGTTTGAACAACGTTTGGAAATATTGAAAACGTATTTTTAAAGTGAGTGGGGTGTAGCCCAAACAGTGCGTTTTTCGAAAATAAATTTTGGCTGAAATGAAGCACCCACCGCGACTGCTGTACGCAAGTTTGTGCAAAAAGTTCATGAGTTTGGTGTGGTGAGCTAGTGAACAACACTCATGGTCCCCGTCGTCATACACTGCGCACAGATGAGATTGAGGCTGCTGTGCTGTGGCCGAGAGTGTGAGACTCAATTCACGAACATCAACTCGCCAGCGATCTCATCTCAACAGCTCAACATTTCACGCACTACCCTGAGGAGAATTCTGCACAAAGATCTCGGATTATTCGCTTACAAGGTCCAATTGACTTAGCAATTGAAGGCGCGCGACCAACCGCTTCGCAGTTTGGGCTTGAGTTAGAGCAGCTTGAATTGGACAACGTTTTTGGGTGAAAAATCATCTTTTTTGACGAGGCGCATTTCCATCTCGGTGGCTACGTTCTCATCTCATCTCATCTCATTTTCAATGACCCGCATGTTCCACTAAAGGGGTCGCGGGGGCAATGCATGCACGAGAGATCTCCAGGCCACTCGATCCTCCGCCATCGACTCTAACTCATCAGGAGCTATGCCCAAGCGCAACCAGGCGAGTTTTTGGACTTGATCCAACCATCTCATCCTAGGTCTGCCAAGCGGTCGCCTACCTGATGGAATCGCATTCAAGGCACGCCTCGGAAGTCGTGATGATGGGGACATTCGTGCCACGTGACCAAACCAACGAAGTACAGCCCTTTCCGTTCGAAGAAGCAGCTGCCCAACATTGAGTTCCCCGCGCACTGTCGTGTTTCTCACCCTATCCCGGCGAGTAATTCCCACAACAGCACGAAGAAATCTCATCTCGGCAGCTTGTATTCGCGATCTTATTCTTTGGGTCATTACCCAAATTACATGACCATAGGTGAGAGTTGGAACAAATACTGCGTTAAAAATCGCTAACTTGGCTTTGACACCAAGCTCGGCCTTCCTGATTACAGATCGACCAAGCTGTTTCAAAGTTGACCCAGCTTGACCAATCCTACAGGAAAGCTCAGCATTATTCCTCCCATCACTCGTGAAGAAGACCCCGAGATACTGGAACTTCTCCACCTGTTTCAATGGGACTCCACTAACATGTAGAGTGCATTGAACAGGGGTTCTGGAAACCACCATAACCTCGGATTTGTCCACGTTAACTCTCATCCCAGCATCAGCACATACGGCCACAAATCTATCTAGCGCGCGCTGGAGTTCCATCTGGGAGGATGTGAGGATGACTAAGTCATCTGCAAAAAGAAGATGACTGACCCTCAACTCTCCCAATGTGAAACATTCCTCGCCTCGACTGCGCTGTAACATCCAGTCCATATATATAATGAAAAGGAGAGGTGACAAAACGCACCCTTGGCGAAGTCCAACGCCCACGGTGAAAGGTGTTGATTTACTACCGTTAACCCGAACACAGCTACTACAGTTTGTGTATAGAGACTGAATGGCCCTCAACAAAGAACCATCAATCCCATACTCCTGCAGAACACTCCGGAGTTTACCTCGAGGAACTCGGTCGTATGCTTTTTCCAAATCTACAAAACAACTGTAGATCGGTTTGGCGTACTCCCAAGCCTTCTCAAGTACCATTCTTAGAGTGAAAAGCTGGTCGGTTGTACTTCTGCCGGGACGAAAACCGCACTGTTCATCCCCCATCCTGGATTCGACCATAGCTCTAGAACGCGCCTCCAACACCTTAGCGTAGACTTTACCTGGGAGACTTAAAAGAGATATGCCCCTGTAGTTGGAGCACTCTTTCTTGTCCCCCTTTTTGAAGAGAGGGACAATCACCCCAGTGTGCCAATCACCAGGTGTTTCACCGCGTTCCTAAGCCACCTTAATGACACGAGAGAGCCATAAAACTCCCTCTTTACCCATAGCCTTAAGCATTTCTGGCCGGATTTCATCCACACCGGCGGATTTGCCAACTTTTAGCGATTCAATCGCCAAAATGCTTTCCTCCACCGTTGGACTATTCTCCGCCCTACTCAAGACTACAGGTCGGTGGCTACGTTAACAAACAAAATTGCCCCATCTGGGGTTTGGACAACGGAAAAACCGCACGTTATTGTCGAGAGGCCAATGCATCCACAGAGAGGGACAGTTTGGTCCGGATTGTGGTGTGGTGGCAACACTGAATCATTTTTCTTCGAAAATGAGGCTGGGTACAACGTTTCGGTGTTCGTTACAGAGCCATGTTATCCGAGTTTATTCTTTACTTAAATTGAAGACATGGATTTGGACGACCTTTGGTTCATGCAGGATGGCGCGCCATGCCACACAGCTCATGTCACAATCGATATTATGCGCACCAAATTCACCCAAATTGTGTTATCAGTCGTTTTTGGCGATGTCAATTGGCCGCCTCGGAGCTGCGATTTGACCCCTTTGGAGTTTCCTTTTTTGTGGGGAACCGTGAAGGAGCGATATTATGCCAACAATCCGGGAACAATTCAAGCAGTTAAGGCCAATATCATCCAAGCTAAAGCCCGAAACCATCAACAAGGGCTTGGCAAATTGAAAATTTGGGTGACAGAATGCGCTTCTGCGGAGCCAGCCGAGGCTGTCACTTGAACGACATTGTATTTCGTAATTAATGGGAATAGTTGTTCTTACTAATAAAGCCATAATACGAGGGAAAAGTTTAATTTTGTTCATTTTATTGCATTTTTAAAAAGAAATTTGTATTTGGCACACCCAATTTTTTTCCCCCGGATTTTGAAGCTCTACACTAGAGCACTCAGACTCCGGCCCACCCTGTGCTTCTAACTGCATACCAGAACGGTAAAAAATAGAATACCATGGTTTGTTTAAACGTATGCGAGATCGAGACCAAAACTGGTGGTAAGTGAGCTTATTGATAGAAGTTTATGAGTTCATTCATCAGCCTTCACAATCGACTCTATTTTAAAGTTTGTTGAACCACTTGGTTCCAAAGCTCCAAACTATTAAGACGGAAGCCGTTTTCTTTAACACAAAGTCCGTCAGTCAAAGAATAGATGATCGGCAGAATGTTCAAAGAAAAAATCCTTAAGATATTTAAATGGAAGGAAAACACAACACGCTAGACGCGAATGAGACTATCGCCGCACAGATCCATTGATCAGATTACAACGAGTGAGTGAATGAAAGCGCTTCAGGGAAAGAAGTGTTCAAGCTCAGTTCAGCTCGCTCGGTTGAAGAAGAAGAAGATCAAGTCTCTGTTCCATTGATCCTCCCCCGAGATCTTGAAAAAAACCTGAGTTCCTTCTTTTACTAAGCAACATCGTGTCGTTTACTCAAAAGATTTGATGATCTGCTGTCGTAATCCTCGTAAGGTTTCGCATCGACACAGAGCTCATAACTAAGTTTCAGGCGCTTAAGTGCGTTAAAGTGGCTTAAGTATGCACTTAGTCCAGAGTAAGCCCATTGTGTTGCTTCAGGGGTATAGGTCGATCAGGTCGAAAAGGGAGAACCTTCGAAAAAAGCAAAAGCTGTGACATCGCTCGAAAAGGTGACGACTAAGAGGAGTATCGAGGTCAAAGGAGACTAATACCGACGTTGTAGGGATTCCAAGGCTGATTTCATCAGAAACAAAGGGGAAAAGGAGCAATTTTCAGCTCGGTAATGAAGACTATCGCTTCAAGTGTCTGGCGACACTGGACTGTGGCACATCTTCCCTACACGTGCCCTCTCCATCCGTTGGACAGCTCATCTGGGAGTTAATTAATTTGTTGACTTGAAGGAGCTGAACAACATCAGCATGCGTCAACTTAAGTGCTTTATAACGAGCATCAAATGGTTTTAAGACTGTACCCGATCTGCGGGGTTCAATGGGCTTATGTTAGCCTAAGTGAGACTGCAGTCAGCGATCTGAAGCAACCTAACCTAAGCTGTCTTTACTTACTTACTTATTTACTTAGCAGACCTACGAGCCTAAGCTATCGCTCCCTGCCATCGTTGACGGTCCTGGGCACGCTGCACGGTCTTTACAGGACCTCTAAACATCCCTGTCGATCTATCTGGTGCAAATGTATGAAGCTTGTGAACATGTTGAATGAAGCTTTTGATCCGGAGGAGAGTACTGAGTTCGATCTTTGGTTTGCGTTGACGATGATTCTAGTACAGGCTGTACAGCGTCATAGGTTAGGCAAGGGGTCTATGGATCCAACGTGTAAAGTGGTAAGGCATATCTAACCCGGAAGCACAACGCAAGAGAAGACGACTACAGACACAGTGGCGCGCTGTTATAAAAACGGGCCTCAACCAAGTCTGACATTCCAGGCAAACATAGCGATGGCTGGACAGGCATGTTAGTTGAGGCCCTGGTTCACCTCGGCCACTTAAAGAGGAAGAACGACTTGTGTGTTCTTCGATGCACAGGACGCTCTTTGATCAGTCTCCTTGTCATGCTTCAAGACTTGGCTTTCCACCTACTTTCGACTAAAACGCAGAACTGAACAAATTCTGATGAAGCCCTCATCTAAGCCCATAGAGACGAATGGATGGCGCAGTTGGTGAGGTACCTGTGGAAGGGAATTTATTGCGTAATCTTGTCGCGAGAAGGGACACAGTCAAAGTGGACACGGCAATAAGATTAGGGATCACAACAAAAGTGGGGAAAAGCATTTTCGTACCAAAAACAAAGGGACACAAGTCTCTGGGCCTTGCCTTAGGCTATAGGACTGGATGGTGCAGTTGGTAAGGTACCTGCCCTAGGTTTTGGAAGGAGAGTCAATTCAATTCAATTCAATTTATTTCGGTGTACAAGTAAGACTTAATGATCTTTTATAGTACAATTAAAAACAGAGTTAATATACATCAAGTATTTATACTTAAAATTAATTTTAGTTCAAGGAAAAGGAAAAAAAAGGAGGGAAAAAGGAAAAGGAAGAAAGACAAAGAAGAAAGATGTAAAATGATAATTAAACAGAAAAAATTAAATATTTCTCTTTTAAACTTTCGCGCTCCAATTGATTGTTTCACATGTATTGGAAGTGAATTCCAAAGTCTGACGACATGGACGTAAAACAAACGGGAACAGTATAAATATTTGGTAGACGGTGTGATAAGGTTGTAAGTCCTAGTGGATTGCCCAAATTGGAGTTTTTCAGAGAGATAAGGTGGTAGCTGTCGATGAATAATTTTGTGCATAAAAATGCAACATCTGGCGGACAAGAAATCACTTAGTGTACGACCAAGAACTAAACGTTGATATTGGGAAATATGGTCAAATCTACGAAGCCCAAAAATGTACCTTACCATGTCGTTAAATGCCACTGTCAGTTTATTATGCGACAACGAATCAAGCTTGCAATAGATTACTGCGATGTTATCAATGACAGGAAGTAGCAAGGTTTTGACAAGTTTGAGCTTGATCTTGGTTGGAGTAAAATCTGCAGATAGCCAAAGTTTACGCAGGGCAGCATAAATGTGACGGACTGTATAGTTGACATGATCGGTAGTAGACAGAGAACGGTTTATTCTAAATCCTAGACTTACCACACAATCGACATAAGCGAGAGTTACGCCATTAAGATATAAAGGCGGCATTGTATTAGTGTCATACATTTTTTTGGAAATTAATATGCAATTTGTTTTACTAGGGTTGATATCAAGTCCATTGCTAACAGACCAGTGGTGAATACGTGAGAGATCTTCATTGAATCTGCAAATTAGGTCTTCCATTAATCCAATGGGCCTGGAAAAATATGCTTGAACATCGTCCGCATATAAGTGAAGTGACACATTGTTGCACACTTTGGGCAGGTCGTTAATAAATAAACTGAATAAAATGGGACCTAGTATTGATCCTTGCGGTACTCCTGATGATATATTTAAAAATTGAGATGAGCATTCTCCAAACTTCACTTTTTGGCTCCTGTTACTCAAGTAATCTTTGATTAGGCAGACTGAAGAATCACTGAAACCAAAATAGAGCTTAAGTTTGTGACACAGAACTACGTGGTTTACCTTATCAAAAGCTTTAGAGAAGTCAAGCAAGCAGAGGATGGTAATTTTGTCTAGGTCAAACTGGACTCTGATATCATCCAGAACCTTAATCATTGCAGTTGAACAGCTGTGATGCGGTCTGAAGCCAGATTGAAAAGGATATAATAATTCATTTTCTTTAAGGTAGTCCAGAATTTGCATTGCCATAAGCTTTTCCAAAATTTTTGATAGGCAGGGTAGAATGCTGATAGGGCGAAAGTCAGCGGGAGACAACGGAGAGGGCTTTTTGGGAACAGGAGTAACAATAGCTTTTTTCCAGCTGCTAGGGAAAGTGCCGGAGTAAATACAAAAATTGATGATGTGCGTAAATGGAGAGATAACTGCATAGATAATCATTTTTACAAATCGTAAGGGAATCCCATCAACACCAACAGCATCAGACCGTAGCAATCTAATAACATCAACAATCTCAAGCTCAGTAACTGTACGAAAGTTAAAACTATCAGATGGCGATTCAAACAGCTCACTATTCGGAAGAAAGTTCACGTTTTCTACACTGGAGGTTAAAAACGCCTTGTTTAGAGAATTAACATCAACCGTTCCAGGAGTTGCGTCCCTTTTACCAACGCCAATGGTGCGCAGATTACTCCATAACTTCTTAGGCGAAAGTTGGGGATTAAGTTTCGAGAAGAAATACATTTTCTTGACTCTACGAATAATTCCATACGCTTTATTTCGAGCAAGGCAATAATTTCTCCAATTCTCACTTTTTCCAAACAGAGTAAGTCTTCCTACGAACTTTTATGGCATTATGCACTAAAAAAAAAACCAGGGAACTCTTTTATTACTAACTGTAACCATTTTTAGCGGCACATGTTTGATAAATAGGTTAAACAGATGAGATTTCAGATAATGAACTTTATGATCTAGATTGGGCATGTTGTATATATGGTGCCATGGTATAGAAGCTATGTCGCGTTGTAGCACATTGATGTTTGTTGCAGATAAATCTCTATATGAGAAGCTTGACGGGGAGGATGACCGAGAAAAATCTAGATTATAAGAACAAAAAATCACATCGTGATCGGATACACCTTCAAATGAAAGTTGATCATTAAGTAAAACATTAGAATGATCAGACACAATAAGCAAATCAAGTAAACTAGGAGCACAGTTTGGTGCAAAACGGATAGGGTATGAGTTAATCACAGTTAACCCAGTTGTTGCAACGCAATCAAGAAGTTGAAAGGCTCGTGAGTCCTTTTTGAGGAGATCAGCATTGAAGACACCGCAGATAATAATGTGTTCATAAGCAGCAGAGAAGCACTGAATTTCAGAGAATAGGAGCTCCGGCGAATGGCTTCGATCAGGGCAATAAGCAGTCCCAACAATACATTTCACACACCCATCACTAACCTCAACAAGAAGGTATTCAATACCTCCATTTACGGATTTCCCTACAACTTTACAAGACAAGGAGCTGTTACAGTAAATTGCTACCCCTCCCCCTGTTGTGTCTGTAACTCTATCATTACGAATTAATGAATAACCTGAGATATCATAATGGTTGTTGGGAATATAGGGCTTAAACCATGTTTCGGAAACACAAATGATATCCACACCAGAACCCACAAAAATATCATTCACATAATTTAGTTTGAATTCATTCAAACTACGCGCATTAAAATGGCAAATCTTAAAACCATCTCTAGCATTTGATAAAATATTAATGACTGTACGCACTGAAAAATCATCCATACCGCCAGGTGAAGCATCAGAGTGTGATGGTAAAAGCATCACTTCCACTCGGAGGCCATGGGGCCCAATGTAAATAAGTGACTGCCTTAAGTTAAAGGGGTCCCAGGTTCGAATCCCAGTGGAAGCAAAGTTAATACGCTTTTATCTGGTTTTTCAAATCTGGTCCAGTCACCATTTCCCGTTGAGATCAAACTAACGGCCCTGTCACTGGAGCGGTCGATCAGAGGCTGTAGTCTGATTGTGGGTATCACCATGGACCAACGTGGCCTAAGTGTGCTGGTGAATTCACTAGCAGCCCCCTAACCAAACCTAACCTAAGCCCACGGAGTGACATAAGGCGACCTGCTCTGCAACTGACTATTCACTTGTCTCCAAAATGGATTACCCTCTGATCTGCCGTCACTCAAGTTGTTGTCAGACACATGCCAGCCCGAGACACAGGCGTCCCTCACACTTTCTCTCCTCCGATGCAACGGTGATCCACTCGTTGTTTTTGGCGATGACTGAATCACATTTGTGTACGACGACATTCGCTAATTCATCAAGTCTCTCTCTAAACATCCTTCAGACTCTGTTTCGCAGTCCAACTCAAACTGACGATCTAATCTGCTCCGCAAATATTTACCCCCAACAGAAGAGTGCGCGTCACCCGTTCGCCTCGCCACCGCAGTCGCCACCCATGCATTCAGAGATATAAATATTAACGATATATTTAACGCAAAAACCAAAATATGTTGAGTCCACTTAATATTTATAAACCCCGTCTCCGTGTGTCATTCTTTTCGTTTCAGGTAAGTGCTGTCGACTTAATCAACCCCGAGAGTGCCACTCATTCAAATTCCCCAGCCCAGGCGGGGCGCAGAATAAATACGAAAAAATAAGCAACAAATTCCAAGCGAACGGCACGTGTGCCCCGCCGAACCCCTGCGCCAGACGACCAGACGTCTGCTCTGTAACAGTCATCAGTTGCGAAGCCGGCCGCGGCCTAGACGAGACGAAGAAAGACCACCCCAAGGCGACGAGGCGACGCTAGATTGAATCATCGATTCAATTAATCAAATTAAGTAGAGCCGCGTTGCAGCGGTAATTAATGCAATTTAGACGTGCAACATCGCGCTGCCCCGCGCCACCGCCGCAGCCACCAACTCCCACTGTGTCTAGGAGTTAGGGGACTTTAATTGCAGCGACACAATTCGCAATCGTCAGGGAAGCCATCAAGCGAACGACGAGACGAAGAAGCCCTCATCCAGCGAGGAGGCGCGCTTCTTTATTGCGATGCATGCGATGCGCACCGAGTGCAGTCAATAATAATTAATTAATTAATTAACGAAGAAATCCGATTAAGTTTATTGGGAATGCATTTTTAACGGCCTATTCCGCATGGCGTGCATGTCGCGGCTTAAGGCGCTGCCCTGAAGTGGCACTGCGGATGCATGCGACGGCCGGAGTCATGACTAATGGCGTCCCATTGGGCAGGCAATTGAATGGACCTTTGGACTTTGGAAAAGCCAACAGACACAGCGACTCGGCTGATAAAGTCTCACGCACATTTGATTAGACGCAAAGTACTGCGCCGCATGACTAATGAGCCGCGTCTAGGCGATGTGATTCAGTCGGGGCCGAGTGATGGATGACAATTTGCTGACTGAGGGGAAACTTATCTCGCATGCACTTGGAATGGGGACAAATTCATTGCCCGTGCGAGGATAAGTGATGAGTGGCAGAAACTGTTGGAGACAACCTTTGGCTTGAGGCTTGGAAGTTCTGGTTGATCTAAATTGATTTTGGGGTCGGCCTGGTCCTTTCCGACCAGTTCCAAATTTATATGTGGAAGAGAGGGTGAAGTTCGTGCAACACAGGAATTCGCAAAAAAAAGGTAATTCAAATTTTGGTACGGATCTTCGTCAGAATTTCAAACGTCTTTTTTGACCAGTTCCAAAGTTACGAGTATCTGTGGACCACAAGGTGAATCTAGTTTGACTAGGGATCAAAATTCTTGTTCCAACACAAAAATTCAGAAAACAAAAAAATGTGATCAAAATTTCGGTACAAATTTTCGTCAGAAACCATGTCAATTTCCAATGAAGCGGATTAAATCAGGATTGACTTGAGCAGGATCACAAGTCACGTGCGAATTTGAATGATTATCCAAATTTTCCAACAAATTTTAAACGACACCATAAATTTTGAAGTTTTTCGAAATTTCGACCCAAAAGTTCGTCAGAAATTCCACTGAATTGGTGGCTTAAGCAAGATGACAAATGCTCGTCCAAACATTCCAATCAAACACTTTTTATGCGGCACCAAAAATTGGAGAGATAATCGGAATTTCGGTCAAAAATTCCGTCAGAAATTCTAAGAAAGCGACTTAAAACCAAGATTGACTTGAGCGAGATGACAATCGAAAGCAATGCTTGTCCAAGGTTTTACACTTAAACGAAAAGTGAGAAGATAGTCGATGAAGTTGTCCTTCTGTTCGCTGGATAAGGGGTATATTTTCGTCCGAACTGTCCGAACTGTCAACGATACCTTCCTTCGGAGACTTATCTCCCTCGGTGGCCTCCACGTTTTCTGAATTCGGCACATCTTCGTCAACATTTTCGGTGACTGTGATTTCGCCCGCTTTGTGAAGTTCGCCACGGCACTCTCGTCCTCAGAATCACTGAGAAGTGCCCTCGTCTTCTTACCCACGGGTGACTTACAGGCTTTCCTCGATTTTGACAGTGCACCAGACTCCGACGAAGACTTGGTTATCGAAAGGTTGCTGCGGCCGGCCTTTAAACCGCTGCGACGGCGTGTTGAGTCACTGCGACTACGACTAGAACCACTTCTACTGCGCTTAGACTCACTTCGACTTTTTCTAGAGCCGCTACGACTACGACTACAGCTGGCAGATCCATTCCGGCTTCTCCTTGATCCACTTCGACATTGTTTTGATCCTCTGTGGCTTCGTCTTGATCCACTACGGCTTCGGTGAGATCCGCAGCGACATCGGCGAGATTCACTGCGACTAGAACCACTTCTACTGCGACTTCGACTTCCACTGCCCGATTTCGATCTTGATTTTGATTTCCGGATCTTTTCGAGCCATTTCTACTTCGTCGTGTTGATCCACTCTTGCTGCGTTTCAAGCAACTTCTGCTGCGTCTTGAGTCACTTCGGCTCCTCTTGTCCGTTTTTTCCTCAATTTTGGACTTCATGGCTAGCAAATGTCTACAATTATGAATGCAACACCCATTAAGTGGTCCCCTTCTGCAGCAAAATGATCAGAAGCCAAAATTCAGAAGTTCCAAGTCCTGACATCTTGGAGTCGCGTGATCGGTTCAACAGCCAGGAAAGGTCTAAAACATCGAATATAAGGGGTGGGCCATCTAGAGGTTTCTTTTTCAATCATAGGGTATTTTGACACTGACAGCTGATTCCCGCTTGAAATCTTGACAGGAAGTCAATATCATACCTCCGCGGAACGAAATGAGTTGCTTTACGTTTGAACAACGTTGGGAAATATTTAAAAACTTATTTCCAAAGGGAGTGCTGTGTAGCCCAAAGAGTGCGTTTTTTGAAAAGAAGTTTTGGCCGAAATTAAGCTCTCACCGCGACTGCTGGACGCAAGTTGGTGCAAAAAGTTCGTGAGACTGGTATGCTCGTCCTCATGAGATGAGATTAGATGAGACTGGTATGCTAGTGGACAACACTCATGGTCCCGTCGTCGTACGGGGCGCAGAGATGAGAATGTGGCTGCTGTGGCCGAGAGTGTGAGACTCAGTTCACGAACATCAACTCGCCATCGATCTCTCATCGAACAGCTCACCATTTCATGCACTAGCCTGAGGAGAATTCTGCACAAAGATGTCGGATGATTCGCTTACAAGGTTCAGTTGACTGAGCAATTGAAGGCGCGCGACCATCCGCTTCGTCATCGCTTCGCAGTTTGGGCCTTAGAGCAGCTCAGCTTGAATTGGACAACAATTTTGGATGAAAAATCATCTTTTCTGACGAACCACATTTTTATTTCGGCGGCTACGTCAACAAACAAAATTGCCGCATCTGGGGCTAGGAGCACCCGCACGTTATTGTCAATGAAGTCAATGCATCCACAGAGAGTAAAAGTTTGGTGGGGATTGTGGAGTGGTGGCATCATTGGATAATTTTTCTTCGAGCCTTCGAGCAACGTTTCGGTCAACGGTGGTTACCGACTTTTTTTTACTGAAATTGAAGACATGGACTTGGACGATCCTGGTTTATGCAGGATGGCGCGGGCTGTGTGGCATGGCGCGCCATCGATCTTTTACGCACCAAATCCACCCAAATCGTGTTATCAGCCGTCTTGGCGATGTCAATTGGCCGCCTCGGAGCTGCGACTTGACCCCTTTTTGACTTCTTTTTGTGGGAAACCGTGAAGGGGCGATGTTATGCCAACAATTCGAAAACGATTCAAGCAGTTAAGGCCAATATCGGATCCTAGCAATCCGTGAGCTACAGCCCGAACATGCGACATCAACAAGATTTAGAAAATTGGGGTGACAGAATGCGCTACGGGGAAGCCAGCCGAGGCAGCCATTTGAACGAGTGTATTTCATGATTAATGGGAACGTTTTTTCTTACTATTGAAGCCATAATACATGGAAGAGATTTAATTTTGTTCATTTTATTGCATTTTTGAAAAGAAACTTGTATTTGGCCCACCCTGTATAATCACCACAAGTCTAAGCGAATATTAAGACAACTTCGGAGGATTCAGGAAAGACCCCAAGGAACAGGGAAATGATTTTGAAATGGTTTTTGAAAGAAGACTGAAGGTCAAGAGGACTGTCGGCTAAACTATTTCCAGATCCCCTCTGCGTATTGTCACCATCAACGTCGGACTAAAGGCAACTTTTTTTTTTTTTCGGAAGATTTTTGAAGCGCTACTGGAGCACTCAGACTTAAGACTGGTCCAGTGCCGTTAATTTGATCCCAACGGCAAATGGTAACTGGACCAGATTCAATTTCACTGGGATTCGAACCTGGGACCCCTCTAACTTAGGCCAGGCACTTAACCAAGTGCGCCATCCAGTGTCTTTCCCACCCTGTTTACCGAGGGTCGTCTTCTGTCGTCTTCTTCGGGAAATTGGTGGAAAACCAAATGAATTCTGTAGTTCTAAATTTTGAATCGGAAAAAAGCCAAAATCTTCGACTCTAAGCCTGTGGAACAACGCAACATAGAACACGTACAAGATGGTGCACACAAGTCGAGGGGGACCTCGGCCGGCTTGGTGTGCGAAACTGGAGACAGCTGGCGAGAGATCGTGCTGGCTGGAGAGGCATGTTGGGTGAGGCCCAGGTCCACCTCGGACTGTAGCGCGCCAAGAAGAAGAAGAAGAAGAAAAGGCCAAAATATTCCGAGGTTCCAAATTTTGACAGAAGTTCCAAAACTGACATAGAGTGGCCCAAACCTCCCCGTTGTTGGCTCCTTAACACAGTTCTCCCCCTTATCTGCAACTCTTGTGTTAGCACGCGTCTATAAATACCGCTGTTGCCACGCACGACTAACCCGTAATCCCCTTATCATTCGCCTAAGACCAACCAGCAGTCAAACCGCAGAAATGTGCAAAAAAAACGAAAAAAAAAATCCAAGCCGAAGCGTGAGTTAGCATTTCTTGGGGAAGAAACACCTCACATGACCTCGTCGCGACTCCGCTGTCCGCGCAGCCCAATTTCACAACAGTCCGCCACCGGCAGAGCCGCCGTTTTCACCTCGCAACTGCGAGTTCCGCTTTTTATCATTTTACACAAAAACCCCATTAATTGTGCCATCGGAAGAGTACAAATAAATTGCTTTCGCGACGGAACATTTCCACAGACACTGACTGACTGACGGGCTGAGTGACTGACAGACGGGCTGGCCGACGGCGGCGGCGGTGGTGTTGATGTGCATGTGTCGCGACGATTTAATGAAAGCACAATCTGACAATTTTTGGATACACAATGTCAGCGCAAACATTCCGCTGGCGGTGTCTGGCCCGGTGTCTCTGACTCGTCAGGTCGTCATTCGCCGGCTAAATATTTAATTATCGACGGGCAGAGCATTGATATGCGTTCATTTGCTGCCGCGCGTCGCCCCGGTATTTCATTTACACACGAGCATTTCCGCTAAAGTGTGTCACGCGAGAGATTTTGACACCCCGAATGTGCGCGCCCCTCTGCCGAGTGAGCGCTTGACAATGGCAGCAAAACGGGGCACCGGGGCGACGGCGACTGCCTCGCGAATTAGCAACCGAAAGTTTCTGAACGATTACGTGGGAATAAACGCACACAAGCGCGCAAAGTGGCTGCGCTCGCATTTTGTGTTCGTTTTGCTCGCGCCTTTGAAGTCTCGAACACAATAAATGTGCGACACGTGCTGTTGAGTTTCGGATGTCTGGGCGACGAGGGCGTATCATCATCGTTGTGAGCGATAAGTGCTGGAGGAGTAGTTGACAGGCGGGCCAGTTGGGGTGGGAACGAGTGTGGTGGCTCTGTGGCGGAAGCCTTGGATGGCGGTGCGGAGATAAGAATTTTTTTTGCCCCCAATTCGGCGTGTTCGGGAAAATGTCACGCTCACGTGCTGGAGTCGAAGCCTTTCTGGCGCTGGCTCGACATTGCACAAGGTTGCTGTTGTGAGCGGTGTCGAATTCCCGGCCGCTGAGTAATTCGTGTTTCGAAACTTTTCCAGTTCCTCGCCGCAGATAAGAGCTGAAATTTCTCGAGAACTGTGTAAGTAGGCTCTGTCTGGTATGCGAGACGAGATAACCTTGGGCACTGCCGGCAGATAGCAAGTGAATTCGGGGGAAAATTACAGGTTCCTCCTCACAGCACGGCCCGAGGAAGGTGGCACACTTGCTTCCGGCTGATTCTCAGTGCGTGTCTGGTTTTCGAAATCTATTTTTGGAAAGTGCCTGGTTGTAGACCTGTGAACATACAAAATGTTGTAAATATGTCTGTTAATTGTCGCTGATTCACCAGCCTAACCCAGTGACTTCGTTTGTTCCCTCAGACAGACAATGATCGCACGGCCATAAGTCAGCCGATCGCGGGGGTCAACACACTTCGCGATCATTCTCGAAATTGTCGTCATAAAATTTGTCCTTCAGTGAAGTCATTGCCTGGTCGGCCTTGTGACGCATCGCACAACAGCCGAGATGGCTACATTTTGCTTGAACCAGAAGTTGCTTCTGATCAATTTGGAGGGAAAAGATGTTTTAGACTGGGAGCTTCTTTTTTTGAAAGTGGGTAGGGATCAGGAACAAGGCGTTGAGACTTCAGAAAACTGGAGTTTGAAGAGCCCGCTGGGTGTTGTACATCAGAGAAGCCACTTTTGATGAGTTGAACAAATTCTTGGTTTTGACAACATCCGAAGGCAGGAATTCACAGCAGGACGAGGTGCCTACAGAGTGGCCCTTTACCGAAGTGGAAGATCTACGGCGAAGTCTAGACCTGATTTACACTGGGACTCAAGAGATCTTCACTATCATGTGTGGTTTCAGAGCTTTCTCGAAGGAGGGGCCAACGTCCTTGGCAATCATTCTAGAAGTTGAAATAGAAGGCATTTCAAAAACTGTCTCGAGGGACGAGCCTTGTCCACGGCGCCTTACCGAAGAAAGAATGAAGTGAGGATCACAACCTTTAGATGGAGCTTAGCAAATTAAAATGAACAAAGCTACAGCTAGGTAGACTTAATAGTGCGCTTAGTCCTGTGGTGGTCCAATGTGTTGCCCTTGATTTAATCTGCTTGTCCACTTGTGGTAAACCATTTGGAGCTTTCTATGTTTTAGGTGGATACCTCACTAAGATCGCAAGTGTTGTCGTAAAAGAAGGCTCCGAGTCTGTCAATCTAAGCGACGCCAAAGCCGGACATGTGCAAAGAAGGCGTAGTACATTTTTCACTGCCAACTAGATGGCAAGCAGCTGAACCGATTTGGCGACGATAGTGCCTTCCGTGTTAACACCTGTTCACCGAACTATTGTCCCCAGAACTAGATTTTGCAAAATCACACAGCAGCACATATCCTTGCCAAAGAGTTCTTGAACCGTACTGCACGGAGCTTAGCGTATTTTCAGCGTGACGCAACAACCAAATCGATTTTCGATTTTCCTGAGATCCCGAATTCGACCATCGTGTCGAATAATGAATGCTGTCATTCTTAGGCTAGCCTGGGTAAAGAAGGCATCTCTGCTAGAGTCATCGGTAAACACAGCCTGCACGACAATACGTCTGAAAACGAACGCAGTCTGGTGGACTTTGTCACGGGGCGGAACCTCTCTGTAGTTAGCACGCGGTTCCTACACCTCAACATCCATAAAGCGACCTGACGGTCCCCTGATCATTCAACCGTTAACCAGATTGATCACGTTGCGATCGAGGTCAGACACTCCTCCAGTATGGTGCCGTGAAATAACGCCGAGTGAAATAAAGCCGAGTTTTAGAATTCGAGAATTTCCATGTTCGGTCTTATTTCACTTTATTTTGTTTCGCTTTCGGTGTTATTTTACGGCCGATTCAGTTGATGTTCGAACGTTGCGAGTTGCCAACATCGACTCGGACCATTTCCTTGTTGTAACTAAGATAAGGACACGGATATCGAGAGAACAACGGAGTCGAGGAAGACAACCACAGTCTGACGTCAAAACGCTATAATCGCTACAGACTGCCAGGAGCTTTGCCGATCGAGTCTTCCTGAAACTCTCCGAAAGTTCGACGTCGCCTGCACTAACAATAGACGAAGAATGGAAACGTTGTCAAAAAACCATCAGAGAAGCCCCTACTGATGTGCTGGATCTCAAAACCCCAACAAGGAATAACCACTGGTTTGATAACGAGTGCAGGCAGGCACGTACAGCAAAGCAAGAAGCCTACCGGGCAAGGCAACGCTGCATCGAACTACGAGAGCTGTTCGTGAGCTCTACGAACAGAGAAGAAGGGAAGAGAACAACCAGCTTCTCAGGAAGAAAAAGAAGGAGCACCAGAAGCGCGCGATCGAGGAAATGGAGAGATGTTATCGCAGGAATGATGTCCGAAAATTTTACCAAAGGGTAAAACTTTTATCGAACGGGTATAAAGTTCGGACAGAAGCCTGCCGATACGAGAATGGACAACTAGTAGTAGATTCGCGATACTGAGAATTTGGAAAAGTCACTTCTGCAGACTGTTAAACGGCGATGAGGACGCAAATATCGCTGTCAGGCAGAATGTTCCACTCAAGACAACAGACGAGAATACCGTCCTCCTGATCTAGACGAAGTCAATATGGTGACTTCGAGACTGAAGTCTAACAAAGCTGCTGGTGCAGATAGTCCACCGCTGTTGTTCTCGTGAGAGAACAACAAGACGGACAACAAGAGTGGTTGCTGCAGATGCACACAGATGCACCCAAGTCCATCCTGGAGTGTAGCGCCACTTAAGGGCGAAGAAGCATTTTTACTGCGTGGTTTACAGGCAGTGGGGGCAAATGTTTCAACCCAGTCTGCTGTAGTTGCAAGACTTCAGTTGCTCCAAATACAACTTTCGTCTCTGATACTGCATAGAAATTACAAAAAAGCATTCCAAATGCAAGCAACTTACTCACTCACTTATCAGGTCAACGAGCACTGGAGGCTTAAAGGCCAACGAGCCCTGGAGGCTCTGAACCTGAGCACTTGCCGGCTTTTGTCGCTGATGGCTCTGTGAAAAATCCAAACACGTTGTGCTCTACAAGCCAGCAACAAGGCAAATTTTATGAGAGCCCTCCTGCCCTCCTGAGTCGCCAGAAAGGGTGTCAGGTGTCAGAAAACCTTCGAAAGTCGCCCAGCGATCGAAGTTAATCCCACATTCTTGGCATTTGCTCGATGAGTCACCAGACGTCTGCCCTGTCAAAACCTCCATGACTAATCAGACGCTTGAGAGACAAAAGATCTAACGCCACGTCTCCTATCTATCACTCTCTTGATGGACGACCCTTTTTGAAATTCAAAAATCACTCAAAACTCCAGCACCCGACGAAGGTAATTCCCCCGGCTATCTGTCACAGACCAATGTCTTGATCACGCTGTCCCCAGTACAGGGTCTTACCCAACAATTCTGATGTCGTTGCCAAAGAATTTCAAACACCACTTCAATTGACCTCACTCAGTGTGCACAGCCCGTCATACACGACGTATCAGCACACAATCACGCGCCTCCCATATCCAGACTATCTAGACTGTGCCGCCCCAAATGGCGCACAATCGGATCGCAGATACACACCATTACGGCATCGACTAGACACCTGCAACCGCACACAGGTGAATCATTAAGTGGAACTATCAGCGGCAGCGCTGAGCTTCAATTTATTCGCGTTGCCCTTTTCGCTTATCAAGGCCTTTTTGTGTCTCACTCCGTCTAGACGGTGATAATTATTTTCTTTTTTTTTTCTTTTTACGAATTTCACAATTAACCCAATGAATCAGTGTTTTACGATCGCGACTGTCTGCTTGGGGAGGAAATTGCTTGTGGTTTTAATTGTTTTCTGTTTTTGCGGATGAACTTTAACTGGGACTAGAGAGGCGGTGGAATCTTTAGTGGCATTTGGCAGCTGGTTTCATCTGGTTTTGATAGACTTTGATGAGAGCAAGGAGTTTGACAGAGAGTGGAGCTGGAAGATGCGAGATGTGGCATAGGTTTCCTAGATTTTTGGCAACCATCATGAAACTTGGCGGCTAATCAACTTTAGGTGACGCTTGGCTAAGATGTCTCTGCTGTGGTGCTGTCTAGGGACAAGTAATCTCAAGATTGGGTATTGAGGAGGTTCTCAAGAGGGTACGAGTCAATCAGATGCAGGATTTGAAAAGGATTATGCTTGGAAGAAGGTATGGTATGAGCTGCATTTACGGAAACTAATCTGGCAACAGTCTCAAAAGCTCTTTCGATGAAAATTCTGAGGAGGAAAGGTTTTTGTAGCATGTCTTAGGCTCTGTCTGGCTGACCAAAATGAGCAGACCAGCAGAGCGTCAGGACACTATGCAACTGGCCAATAGGATGGACTCACATAATTTCTGCAACAACGTCGATCCAGAAAATTGATGGCATCATTCACCAAAACTTGGACAGTTTGGCAGAGAATTGAATTGAAGAGAATGGGAGTGACTATAAAGTCACATAGCACTGCGGCCACAGTAGATCTATTGTGCCCCGTTTTATTTCTCTAGGACTTCACAGCTTCTTCCTCTTTTTAGGGCGTTACAGTCCGAGGTGGACCTGAGCCTCACCGAACATTCCTCTCCAGCCGACACGATCTTTCGCCAGCTGTCTCCAGTTTCGCACACCATACCGGCCAAGGTCCTGCTCGACACTTGTGTGCGCCACCTTGTACGTGGACGTCCTCTGATGCGTTGTCCCATAGGCTTAGAGTGGAAGACTCTTCGGGCCGGAGCTAAGTTTTCCATATGCTCTACATTGCCCAGCCATCTTAGGCGTCGGATCCGTAGACGCCTGGCTAGACTCATATCGCTTTACAGCCCATACAGTTCGTGGTTGACATACTCGTAGTCTAATTCATTCGAATAATTCCAAGTCACTGTGGCAGCGAAGGTACAGTGTCTGAATTCCCAGAGCCATCATCATTCTTTTTCGACATACTTTGCTCTAAACTCTAAGTCTCACAGCACAAAAATCCCTCAACTAACTGTGATCCCCAAAAAATTTGGTTTTCTTTCAGCAAGCTCACCAAACCCCTTTTACATGTAAACAGCTGAGTAGAAACTTCAGTCGCTAGAGTTTCGTTCGTCCACTTTCTCCAAAATTCCTCCAGCTCAAGCATCACAAAACCCTTAAATGACAGCCATCCAATAATCTCCTTAGGGCAACCCTCCGTCCATTGTCCACACTCGCTCTAATCTACGCCAATCAACAACAAAGAGACGCCCGAATGAGTTTTCCCCAAGAACTCGCTCATCTACAACGACCCTCTGACAGTCGTTCACCCTTCTTCTGGAAAAAAAAAAATAAATTCCATGAACTCAACTGAAGCAAAGGCAAAGTGACAGCTAATCTACCCTTTGGCCAGTCGAACGTCTAGTCAACTTCCGGTTTCCGGTTTTTGCACACAATTAGTAAGGCTTTTGTCGTTTTCCGCAGGCGCACCAAAGGGGGGAGGTCGACAAACTATTGGGGAAAGCAAAGGGGGCAACTGAGTCGAGGAAAAGGAACAAAATTGGCGAAACTCTCGAAGGACACACTTGGAATCGGCGAGACGACACACCGGGTTGGCGTGCATACACGTGTCACGGATTTGAAGGGTTGCTTTCACAGGACCCCTTCGTTCGCGTTTGAACCCGTGCATTGAAGCCTTGTCAGATTGGGAGTGGTAAATCAGTGAGAATTAGCCACGAACATCTTTGAGTTTGAGAGGGGATTTTGAGAGTGAATCATCGCAAGAGATTGGCCTTTGTACAGGGGTGTTTTCTTTAAGAGGTTTTCTCTTGGAATTTGTGATCAACGTGAGGTTTGGTCAGCAGCAATAAATGCCACTTTACGGCGTTGTACAAGTGGTGAGGGCCATCCGTCAACTGCTGCTTCTTCGAGAGGCTTGTTGGCTGATGACCTTGTCCACACCGGACTGCTGTGCCGTAGAAAAAAGAAGAAGACGCTATTGACAGAAGTGCGTCATAGGTTTAATGAATCAGTCAAACACGAGGTTGGTCTTTGGGCGATGATGATTTTGGTTAAACACTGATCTCAGCCAGAATTTGATGTGATTCCATAGACCTGGCGTTACTAGTATCAGGTAAGTTTCCTACCGTGATTAGTGAAGTGTATAGGCCTCATCCTGGATATTAGTGTATACGGTTCAAAGATGAATTGCGGAGTCGGCGCGGGTACTTACTCAAGTACTCGGAGTATCCCTGCAGCCTACAGAGTCCCCAATTACGCCAGCACCTTCCAAGCGGAAATCCTCGCCATTAGGGAGGCGAGCACACTGCCGTACCTGTGCGCACGGCGGAACCAGAATCCTTGACTCACTTCCTGTGCACTTGTCCAGCGCTTGCTGGGGCTAGGCAACGGACTCTAAGCAAACCCTTGATCGAATCTCTCGGCGAGATATCCAAAATGAACATACGAGATGTTCCTGAACGCCGCACGATGGTTCAAAGTGCACATCAACATTCAACCTTCACAGCTTTGGTTTCAAAACGGCACTCAGTGCTAATTGCAACAAGGTCGGTTAAATTACTTGATGGCACTCAAAACTCTTGAGCTGCTCTGTTACTGATCCGTGCGTCATTCGTCAAGTCTGGACGACGTCTTTTTTTTAGACAGCGCTACAGCTCGGGAAGAACCTCAAACATCATGCTTGACCATTCAACTCGATCCTTTGTCAACAGTCTTCTGAGCCGCAGTCAAAGGTGATTGTCGCTTTCAACGTTATATCTGTGGTCATCCCCTGGTTGTTAGATTCAAGGCTTCTCCCTTTAAATTGAGTTATGCTGAGTTGTGCAGAGCTGTGCTGAGCTGTGCTGAGCTTTGCTGAGCTTTGTTGAACTATGCTGATCTGTCCTGAGCGAAGTTGTTCATACGCTCCACATGACAGAGGCACCTTAGGCATTGTATCCATTAACACCTTGCCAGGCTGATGTCTCTGCGGAGCCCGTACAACTCAATTGAGCTCTACACCCACTATTGACAAGATCTCTATTTCTACGCACTATACATGTAGCATGCCCGAGATGCTACTTCTTTTTCGGGTCGCGCTAGAGTTCAGGACAGACTTGGACCTAGCTTCCTTAGTAAACGCTAGTGTACGTGCTACCAGACTGGAGGGGACGTACATTTTTATACCGACTCCAATCGACGAAGTTTGAGAAGCTTTTCTTAACAGTTACACTGTCTGAGCATTGTCAGTAACTTAAGAGGGGTGGTGCCGTGAAATATGAAAGTTAACGTGCCCGGAATTGAACCACTACACCAGGGCGGCCAAAATTGACAGGGATGGGTTCATAAAGTGTCTTCTAATAGGGACTTCCAAACTTTGACAGTTGATAGCGGGCATGTTGTTGGAGTTATATCTGTCAAATTGGCTGTCATTCATTCATTATGTTTTGCCAAATAACCAGCGATCAACAACACGAGCAGATGATAAAATTGTTTTATCAAAATGGGTGTTCTGTTCGGGCAACGTTCCGCGTGCTTCGCCCATTTTACTGTCACCATAATCGTCCCGCCGAGAGAACTATTTGTGTGGTGTGGTGGATAAATTTGAGTCCACTACTTCAGCAAACTCCAAACCAACACCCGTATGTCGACGAAACGCAAGATCTGCCCAAAAACATAGCCGCTGTCCGTGAGACTGTGCACGAGAATCCGAGGCAGTCGACTTCGCGTCGCTCACAAGAACTCGGCGTTTCGCAGACCACAACTTGGCGAATTTCGCGTGGTGACTTGGGCCTGCACCCGTGCAAAATTCAACTGACTCAGGAGCTGTAGGTAAACGATCGTAGACAACGACGTGTGTTCGCTGAATGGGTTTGGGCTCTGAAGCAGTTCGAAACTGACTCTAATTTTCATCAAAAAATTATCTTCAACGATGAGGCCCTTCTCTGAATGAACAACAAATACAATTCTCGAATTTGGGACAATACCAATCCATATGAGATCAAAGAGCGTCCAATGCAATTCACTGTTTGATGTGGATGTTGAGCTGGCGGCGTCATCGGTCCACATTTCTTTGAGAACGACGTTGGCCAAGCCATTATCGTCGCTATAGGTCGATGATTACCAATTTCTTCGGCCTGAATTGGACGATATGGACACCAATGACGTGTGATTTCAACAGGACACCCCTACATGACACATAGCACACGCCACATTGGAAATTCTGCACGAGTGATGCGAGGGCATGCTCATCTCACGTGGAGGTGATGTGGACTAGCTGCCGAGGTCGTGCGATTTGACATTTTTAGACTTTTTTTGTTGGGTTTCCTGAAGTCGCAGGTCCATGCGAATAAGCCACAACCCACAGCAGCCGTCGAAAGCCAACATAACCAATGCCATCGGTCAAATACAGGCTGATTTATGTGCCAGAGTCATGAAAAATTTTACATTACGGACGCGCGTCACCCAGACAAGCCGTGGCGGACAATTGAATGATGTTATATTCCATATATAATGGCATTAATAGGCCTTTCAAACGAATAAAAAAATGTTGACGATATCTTACACACTCTTTATTTTATTTAAATTTAAAGATCGGAAGCGCTTAATGAATGAGTCTTTGTAAAATCATAAAATTAAAAGCCTTGGTCCTGCAAGTGAGGGCTACGGTACTTCACTGCTTCTTGAACTCAATACCGATTGCCAAGAGTAATCCCGCGCTTGATCTCTACACTTTAGTCGTTGTTTGAAGTTCCGCCAGTTTGATTCCTTGATTTCCTTGCCCGACAAAGACCAGCTTTCTGACGTAAATGCGCCATAGTTCTTGGTTTAGGTGGCGGAGCCCTGGTTCCGTCAGTGCGAAGCTCAGAGACAAAGATCACTTACACCGCCATCTTTTTCTGCTTCTGATGGCGCTACATTGCAGGATGGATCTGGACCTCAACGAACAAGTCTCCCCAGCTGAGATGATCTTTAGCCTTCTTCTTTTTCTTAAGCCGCTGCAGTCCAAGGTGAACTGGGGCCTCACCCAACATGCCTCTCTAGCCGGCGCGATTTCTCGCCAGGTGTCTCCAGATTCGCGCATCAAGCCGTCCAAGATCCCCCTCGACTTGCGTGCGCCGCCATGTACGTGGACGTCCTCTGTTGCGTTGTTCCACAGGCTCAGAGTCTAAGATCTTTAGCCAGCTGCCTCCAATTCCGCACGTAAAGATGGCTGAGCTCGCTCTTGTAAGACAACACAACAGAGGACATTGGCCGGACATCATCCTCTATTGTATCTTCGAACTTTTTCTCGTGGGCCTCCTCTTTACGTTGTCTCACAAGTTCGTGGTCTAAGACTCTCCGGGCGGGAGCAGTGTTGTCCACCACCACCCGTTGCTTTGATTTGTGCCCCAAATCTGTTCCTTCCCATCAGTCATTCCACTTTTTGAGCCTCTTTTGGGAAGTTTCAAAATCATTCATTTGAAGCTATCCCGTGGGGGTCAGGTCAACAGCTAGGTGTTGTCAGGTCAGGTCAACAGCTAGCTATCCCCCACGGGATAGCTTCAAACCTCCAAACCCGGCAGACTTCTTCGTCGTCCCTCATTCGCCCCCATCAAGTTGCGTCCATTTTGTCATCCAAACAGCCCATCAGCAGCCTCAGCATCAACATCCGCCTTGATGCACACCGCCTGCATGCATTTCCCCCTGCGACACGGTTGCTGCACTGTGAAATTCAAGATCTATGCAGTCTCAAATTCTGCATACGCCGTGCACTTTGAAACACGATATGCAGCTCCTTTCATGCTCCAATCTGCACGATTTCATTACCCACCGGCGGGAACGCTGGACAAACAAATCCTTCGAGAAGCGCATGCAACACAACGGCCAGCCGTGGATGCATTTTACTGCATTCATCCGCACCAGCCGGGGCCGTGGCGTGGAGATGTGCCCTTCGAGATGCATTTTAAAAATGCATCTCATCGCTCGCCCTCTCCCTGCATGCGCTCGATTAATGAACAAAAAGCCAACAATGCATCGGATTCGGTTTTGTTGAGTTAACGCTCGTTTTTTTCTCCTATTTTCTGCATTCTTGCGTCGTCACGGTGGGACAGGACTCCGGGCACACACTTTTTACAGCAGACCAGCCATCAGCCATCAGCCATCAGCCATCGGCCGGCAGCCATCTTGTTAATCGCAGCGAGAGTGCATTCATTGACGATGACACAAAATGATGTCCTGCCAATGCACTTATGGGCTTAAACTCTTTTTGTTCACTGCATCGTGGCTTCGTGGCATCGTGGCATCGTTGCATCGGGGCATCTTTGGACGCAAATCCCAGCGTCATCCTGCCGCGGCTCCCCCGCTGATGGGCGATGCGAGGAGGAACAAAGACTGTGGCGTGTCGCGTTGCTCGCCGGTGTGCTCAGTGCAGCAGAAAAGTGCATTTTCGTCATCCTCATCATCGTCATCGTCGTCATCGTCGTCGTCGTCGTTGTCGAATGTCAGCAGGAGAAAAACAAAAACCAGAAAAAAAACGGGGAAAAAAAATACGTCGTGGCATGGATTTGGTTTTGTCGTCCCGTCGTTGTTGTCAGCGTCATCGTCGTTGCAGTCGTTGTCGATATAATTTGAGAGCTTAGTTGGACGGATACGTCCTTCTGAGTGTGTGTGTGTGTGTGCATCGCAAAAAACGCAACAACAAAGCTGAGGGTAATTTGATACCAACTGCATGCAGGATGTCATCAGCGTCGTTCTCGTTGCCGTATCCTTTCTGCCCTCAACCGTCAGCCAGTCTCTCTCTCTTTCTCTCTCTGTCCACCTCCATCTCACTCTCCGCCTCCCTCAGATTCTCCGGCCCGTGGAGGCCTTTGTTTCTGTTTGCCGTTCATGATTTTTTGGCAATGGCGGCGGCGGCGGTTGTTGTTGTTGACAAAAAGTGCATAGGACCGGTGTTTTTTTCTGCCGCAACATTTTCTCCGTCATTCCGTCGTCCGTTGTTTGCCGGCCGCCGGGGCCGGAATGCACTTGAGGGTTTCTTATTGACAGATCAAATTTAATGCACGGCACGGCCGAGGCCCGGAGAAAGGAGCGAAGTGCAAGTCGTCACCAAAGCAGACGCACGACGGGCGAGGCAGAGGTAAACCTCAAAAGTTATCCTAGCTTGTTAAGCAATTGCATATGACAGCACAAGGCCACAAGGCCCTGCTGCCGCCGCACAGAGTCAAGGAGGAGCATCATCAGTCGTCATGACGTTAATTAAAAGCAGCAACAGCAGCGACAGCGGAGGCAACGGAGTCAGCCCGACGTGCATGCATTTGCCGACCGTCATCCGTCGTCCGTTGTCTGTCGTCTGAATGTGACAGGCTTGCTGGGTCGAGTGCATCTCTCACACAGTTTGGGGGGCAGTCATCGTTGCTGTTGTCGTCGTCGTCGCGCTGGGCATTCCAAGGCACCACGGTCTGTGTCATGTGTGGCAATAGTTTCACAAGTCAACTAGCTTGGGTGCTGTGTGCAGTGGAAAATTGATCCCGCTGACTGTGTGACATGCACAATGCTCGGGACGCGATCGTCTGGCGCGGCTGGCTGGTTGCTGATGCAGACTCGTCGTAGACGATTTCCCGCGAACTGGCATCGCGGTCGGCACCAAGGTCACCGATGCGATATGACTGACAGTTGCACTGAACAAGTCGTTCGAGATGTGCCTGTTCCCACCGAACACACAGATCTTGTCCGCTTGAATGGAAGTCTGCGATCGGTATCTTGAGGTGCTCGTATCCAGCACTCGACACGGGCGAACTGGTTTCGACCACTTATCACCTGTGGGTGGGGCCAAAGTCCGACTTGTGTCTGCGGACACCTGCGTTTCGGGAAAATCACTTAAATACCCTTATCGCCTTCACTTTTATTGTCAACGCGTCTTGCGCACACATGTTTGCGTTCAGGCAATCAGTGCACTGAATATCGCTTGATCACTATCGCTCGCGAACTTCGCTCATTTTCGGCGCATGACACATAACGAAGGAGCGTCACCCGATTTCTTTGAAGGCGGTGATGGAGCCTACTTTGAGGGCAGAAGAAGACGAAGACGAAGACGAAGAAGAAGAAGAAGGCGCTACAGTCCGGGGTGGACCGGGGCCTAGCTTCTCAGCAACCACTCGTGTTGTGCGTGCTATTGTTCTCTCACGAGTGGAGGGGACCTACGGTTTAATGCCGACTCCGAACGGCGAGATTGAGAAGATTTTTCTAGACAGTTATACTCTTTGAGCATTGTCAATGACCCGAAAGAGGTGGAGCCGCGAACAATTTTTTTTTGAAAAATTGTTTGTCTGAACTTGGATTCGAACCTAGACTGTGAAAGTCGAATGCGCATGGGTCGACGCACGAACCCACACGGCCACGGCGCCCACGATTGGATTACATACAACGAAGCTCAGGCGGGACCTAAGAATTTAGTCGTTATCCGATGTCGTTGTGAGCGATTTTGACTGCAAAGGGTCATTCATTTTTCGATTTCGAAAGTAAAGCTAAATAAAACACACCCAGCGATACATTTTCGATGAAAATTTTAATTCATTGTAAAGTTTGGACCTTGCCATTAAGTGTGAAGAACAATATCATTCAAATGGCCGACTCGGGAAGATTCGCTCCATGCGATTCTTTTGAGGTATTTTTTAACCACTTTTTCGCACATTTCGGGCGGTATCTCCGCCATAACTTGAGTAATGTCGGTTTTTAATGCGTCTAGAGTTCGGGGATTATCAGCGTAAACACGGTATTTTGCGTAGCCCCACCGAAAACATTTAACGGTGTCAAATCGCATGATCTTGGTGGCCAATTGACGTCGTGAAATTACGCGACCAAGAAACTTCTCACGCAATAAAGCCGTAATTGGTCGTGTTGTGCGGCATGTTGCCCCGTTTTGTTGGAACCACATATGGTCCAAGTCATGATCTTCAATCGCCTGCCAAAAAAAATCGGTTATCATTCGACCATATCGCTCCGAAGTCGCTCATTGCCATCTTCGAAGAAATACCGACCAATGACACCTTTCGACCATAGAGCACACCAAACAGTCACTTTGTCTGGATGCACAGACCTCACGGCATCACTAACGCTTCCACTCTCTTCAAACTTCTTCACAATTTTACCGATTGCTTGCGTAGTTGGTCGATTATGACGACAATAATCATCGCGTTGGAGCAGAAAAAATAGTCTCAAGACCGTGCAAGCCTAAGGAAGCCTTAGAAAGGAGCCGTAAAGCGGCTACGTTTGAATCACCACTTTTGTAGTAAGTTTTAATCATTTTAACCCGTTGTTTGATTTTCAAGCGATCCATTGTTGTAATTGGAAAACATTCAACTAACACTTCAAATGACAGCTGAGTTTGCCAGGTGTCAAATGCCAGACCTACCAACTTGAAACTACGAAATAAATGACCATGTATTTGATCTTCAGTCGAAACGAAGTTCTAGTCGGCAGTACAAAACCATAAGCTGATCGTAGAGCTATCTAAGGTGATCGGAGAACGATCTCAGCCGATCATAAAATGATTTTAATGGATCGTATAGCGATCTTAATTGATCGCTGATCGCAGGACAGGCTTAGATGATCAACAAACGATGTTAGTTGACCGTAGATCGGTCTTAGTTGATCGTAGAAAAATCTTAACTGGTTTTGGGACGATCTTAGATGTTTCCTTTCGTAGGACAAGCCTAGCTGATCGTAAACTGATCTTGAATTATTCGGGACTCTGGGCTTTGCTGAATAGCGACCAGAATTTCTGTCGAAATGGTCCTCAAATTGGGTCTCTAGATCGAAATTGCTGAATGGGCAA
This sequence comes from Myathropa florea, assembly GCA_930367185.1. Classification (NCBI taxonomy): domain Eukaryota; kingdom Metazoa; phylum Arthropoda; class Insecta; order Diptera; family Syrphidae; genus Myathropa; species Myathropa florea. Next base: position 87,078,032 of record OV884004.1, read on the forward strand.
TTGATCGAACAAAATGATGATCCTCAGAAGTCACTTAAGATGTACGTGAGGCCTATTGAGGCTATCTTCGAATGGATTTCAATTGAATGTTGCACAATAAACAAAATTGAGTACTCATTTTGCACTTAAAGAGAACCAGGTATTCGAGTGCTGATCGATCGCCTTTTGTTTCATCAGAACTGTCGATCGTGATCAATTTGCTTGGGATTTCTACCGAGTTCTTACGGTTTTCATCCAGAAGTTGGTTTAAGAACTCTCGCCTCAGATGCTCTCAAAGACTGCCTTGAAGCCTCTCGTCAAATTCAGCTATTCTTTAATTTGTTGCTTATTGCTTTTTTTTTGTACACAGCATTGTGACCGAAGTGAAGCAGACGAGTTAGCCAGGAAGGGTGCAGTGATTGTCAACCTCTCCATTGTCAATGTTTCTGTGCCGATAGAAACCTTGAAAACTATGATATCAGAGAAACGACTGGATGGCGCAGTTGGTTAAGTGCTTGCCCCAAGTTCGAGGGGTCCCAGGTTCGATTCCGAAATCGGTCCAGTCACCATTTGCCGTTGGGATCAAATTAACGGCACTGGAGTAGGTTGCTACCTGGCAGTACAATGGACCAGTTTTGAGTCTGAGTGCTCCAGTAGTGTTTCTAAAAATCCTCCAAAAGAAAAAAAAAAAAATGATATCAGAGCAACCAGCAGGGCTTGTCAGATATGGAGAAATCTTAACACCTGCCTACTGCGAGACAAACGCGGCCAAAGATGGATCTTCGGACAACCACAGCCATCCTTAGCCTAAGCAGGGGTAAATTGGGCAACCGAGTAGGAGTCCTCACAGGACATTGCGTAATGAGAAGACACGCCGCGAGACTAGGCCCGCCTTACAACGACTTCTGCAGTAGATGTATGGATAAAGAAGAGGAGGGAACCCTCACACTTTCTCTGCAACTGTCCTCCAATCGCTTTCACAAGGAAAGAAACCTTAGGAGCTTTTTATATAAATAAACGAACGATATCCGTCTTTAGGATGACCTTGCGGGAATAACTGGAATGCAATGCTTCGAAAACGTGCTCCATTTCCTTAGTCTGTCGTGAGAATTTGCTGCATCCTTAAAAAAACAGGCCCAATGCATCCAACCCAACGGCGAAGTCGGATATGGTCGACTAGAATATCGTAGATTACGAAGAGGGTAGGAAAACAAAAAAGAGTGTGTGACTTTTTCCAACTAATCCTTACTGCTTTCGGCATAAATTGTGAGGTCTTTCCTAGAGAATGTGTCCCATCTCCGTGTACACTGACTGAAGTCGCCCCAAAGGTTAGGTTAGGATAGGGGGCTGCTAGTGAATTCACCAGCACACTTGGACCATGTTGGTCCTTTGCTATACCCACAGTCAGACTGCTACCACTGGTCAACCGCTCCAGTAATAGTGGCGTCAGTTTGATCCCAACGGCAAATGGTGACTCGATGAGATTTGAAAAACTGGATGAAAGCGTATTAACTCTGCCTTCACTGGGATTCGAACCTGGAACCCCTCTAACTTAGGGCAGGCACTTATTTACAATTGCCCCCATGGCTTTCGATTGGAAGTGATGCTTTCACCAGCACACTCTCCTTCCAAAACCTAGGGCAGGCACTTAACCAACTGGACCATCCAGTCGCTTCGTAGCAAGCATCAATTGGAGACACCCGATTTTCGGCCTAAAACTTACGTCTTTCCTAGAGAGTGTCCCATCTCCATGCACAAGACTGAATTTGCCCCAAAACATCATCCGAATGGCAAGTGTGTGCTGCCAAGTTTCGCAATTCGCAGACATGGCATCGGTTTCATTGAACAATTGCCCAAATGCTTGGCGCAGACCTCCATGACCGCCTTAGTTGGTGCCGCCCGTCAAATGCCGACTCCAGCTCCAGCCCCCGCTCGGCATTTCACAACTCCTCTCCGGCTTGTGGCAGAGCCTCCGCCATCGAGTGTTGCACACGCCAAACAATGTTCCATCACTGTCAACACGAAGCGGAACGCCCGCGGCTGCCGTCATCATCAAACAGAAATTCTAATCATCCGCCGCGCGAGTTAATTTCTGCTTTTTTTTTTGTCGTCTCCTTTTTTCTGAATGAACTGTGTCCGCGTGGATTCGTTTTTTTTTTCGCCACCACCGCCGCCGCCGGCTGTCGCGATTTATTTTTTTGTTCGTTTTTCAATTAAAATAATTGCACCCCGGGCGCAAATTGGTTTTATGATAATTCCAGCGAGCACACAGAACGTGTGCAATAGCTCCAATTGTTGCTCAATTAAAATACTCGCAGTCGCAGTATAGACGTCGGCAATTATCGAACGAAACGCGCGCCCGGCAACGCGGGTGCGGGGGTGTGGGGGTGCTGACGGTGCTAAGGTACACTCGGCGCACTCGGTGCATGTTCGGGTATTTTCCACAGCCCTGCACGGCTACGTGCTGCAGGCGCAAGAAAATTACAAAATTGCAAAATCCACTCGTGCACCGGGCGGGGTGTGTGCACACCCCTCCTGCCGGGCAGAGACTTGTTGCTTTGCATGCTGCTGCTGCTGCTGCTGCTGGTGCTGGTGCTGGTGCCCTGCTCTGCGGAGACCTTTCCGAGGCCGCCGATGCTGATGCTGTGTGCTGGCAATCTGTCTGGGAATGCACACGCGCTCCGGGGGAAGGCCGCCGGCCTGCAGCACACCGGGGCAGGGAAGTCATTGTTGTGGACCGGCCGCCTCGGCTGCGTCTCAGCCCAGTCTCAGCTGCACTCGGTGCAAGCCCCGAGCCGGTAATTACGGCCGGGCTGCGATTGATAATTGAAAACGCACTCGAGATAGCGACTTTACGCCGATACAATGTAACGTCTGCATTAGGCGGCCTGGTTCGTGCTTATCGCTATCGTCGGCCGATAACCGCGGCTGGCTGAAAAGCGCCGACGTTAATTGGGAGAGGCACAGTTTGGTTTTTTTCCTTGGACTCCGCATGCAAACAAAAGCGTGTGCGGGGGAGTGGGGGGGGACACCGTCGGATCTAGCATGTTAATTATTATTTGCTATCTGTCTACGGTCTAATGACAGACTGTCGCGGTGCCTGGTGTCGAGGTTACCGGTATCGCTGGTGACTAACAGCCAACCACCTGTCCTCGTTACGAGCGAGCGAGCGATGTCAACAGAATTATCGGCCATTGAATGCGGTCAGCGTCTGCGGAGGCGGCGCAGGGTATGGCGTATGGCGTATGGCTGCTGGTGTTTAGCTGCGGACTGCAACAAAGCGCGCGCAATGTTCACGACGCGAGCGCGCCGCAATTCTCAAGAGGGTGCAAATTGACGCTCTGTCCGCGTCTGACATCATTCGATAGTTGGCTGATGAAAGTGCTCGAGCGTTACCTAATCGAGGCAAACGTACTCGGCGCGCGGTCGACGTCTCTGATGTGATAAGTGATTTAGAAATCGCACGTCGTCGTCGTGTCGATGGGGACTGGCCCGGCCTAATGACTGAGACGCATGCATTTCAGCGATTTGAACTGGATTTCGTTTGACTTGCGGCGGGTGATGAATGGGCTGCTGGTTTGACTTGGCAGCTAATTGGCTGGGGATGGGTGGGCTTTTGATTTGTGACGTGTGACAGACTACGATTTTTCTAACACGTTCTGTCAAGATGACGGATGGAATGGAACGGCACAAAAAATGCTTCGCTTGCATGACGGAGGATGACTTGCGGCACCTTGTCGTCATGGAAAATTTGAAGCAATTGTCGACTGTGTTGCTATGGTCGGTTGCCGCGGTCTTGAGACGTTAGTTGACGTCAATTGCTGACGAGGAGTAGCTGAATGGGTGGTTAGTTGCGCTGAGATCACGGCGACGCTCGAGAAAAAAAAGCAAACAGAGCTCAGACGGTCTTGAGACCTTGTTCATCCCAGTCCTGCTGTACGGCGCAGAGGCATGGACAATATCCCAAGCGGATGAACAGTCTCTTGGTCTTTTCGAGAGAAAAGTTCTCCGCGCGATCTTTGGTCGTGTTTGCGTTGATGGCATTTGGAGGAGAAGGTTCAACCACGAACTGTATGGGCTGTACAGCGACATGAGTCTAGCCAGGCGTCTACGGATCCAACCCCTAAGATGGCTAGGCCATGTAGAGCGTATGAACAACATAGCCTCGGCCCGAAGAGTCTTCAACTCTGAGCCTGTGGAACAACGCATCAGAGGACGTCCACGTACAAGGTGGCGTACACAAGTCGAGGGAGACCTCGGCCGGCTTGAACTGCGAAGCTGGAGACAGCTGGCGAGAGATCGTGTTGGCTGGAGAGGCGTGTTGGATGAGACCCAGGTCCACCTCGGACTGTAGCGCTCCAAGAAGAAGAAAACGAAGGATCACAAGCGACATCGGGAGTTGATTTTCGGTTGATTTCGATTCGCCACGACATCAAATGTTGACTTTCGCTGCCCCTGCTGTCGGATGCAGAAACTTAGACAAGCATCGTGCCTAAAAATGCAAGGGATTAGTGATAGACTTGCAAAGGAATGCTCAAAGCCCTTTAAATTGACTCCCAATTCATCTGAAGTCTTTTCAAAATTAACAAGAATCAGGTCCAGGATGACCAGATAAGAACAATAGGAAAAGAAATTAGAATTAAATGAGAACGGTGTGAGATATGGACTTGATTCTGGCTACATTTTGAAGCTACATTCATGCCATTATGTATAGAATAGCACATCATTCAAATGGGCCCTCGGCCGAGGTGGCAGTGCTTTAAACGGTCGATCCAGTTGTTAATGACTAGGTCCAATATGTGCAGCGTTATTTCGGATAGCGTCTCGAATGTTGGCCTCGAGCGCATCCAAAGTGGTTGAGGTTGCCTTGTTTGTGTAGACTAAGGACTTGACGTAGCCCCAGAAAGAAAAAGTGATGCCATATCGCATGATCGTAGCGGCCAACTGATGAACGCTCACCGTGAGTGAACTTTCTCCTTTACAACTTCGACCGTTGCATTGCTTGAATGGCATGGAGCGCCATCTGTTGGAACAGCTCGATATCGTGATATCGATGTTGTCGATCTCTGCCCACAGAAAGTCGGTTAACATCGCTCTATACCTGAGATCATTGATGGTTATGGTGTCTCCCTCCTCATTTCGAAAGAATTAAGGCCCAAGGATGCCGCCATGCGGTTAACCGCACCAAAAAGTCAAAATTTGTGGATGAATTGATGCTTGGTCGAACAATTGTGGATTGTTTTCGCTCCAATGGCAGAAAATGTTCGTTGTTGACAGTCGCTGAGCCACAAATGGGCCTCGTCCGAGAAGATGAGTTTTTGACCAAAATCAAGATAGTTCCAGTGCCCAATTGGCGAACTCACTGACTCCCAACCAGTGGGACAACGAAACAGGACGTCCTCGTCTAAGGTGGCGCACCAAACTGGAGAGGCACCTCACCCAATTTGGTGTGCGTAATTGGCGACAGAGAAGGACAGGCCAGCTGGAAAGGGTTTTTGGTTCAGGTCCATCCTGGAATGTATCGCCACGAGAAGAAAGCAAACTCACGGCGTTGTCTTTGGTCGCTCGGCGTCGATTCTTCAATCAGCACGGATACAGGTCCAAATCCGACCACAAAATTAGTCGGATTGACTCTCTGGAGATGCCCAATTCAGCTGATCAGTGCCGAGTCGACTTTTCTGGGTCTTCTTCAACACTGTCCTCTACGGTGGCTATGTTTTCTTCATTTCACAACAATCTCTGTCTCGTTGGTGGCTTGAGGTCCAAAAGGGTGTACTCAGGCTTAAAAATTTCCATAGGGCGACGAATTGCCTGTACACTGAAGCCATGATGACGACCGATCTCATGACGAAATTCAATGCGTATTTTTAACTGAGCCGGAGCTTCGATCATGTTTTTGAACAATTTTTGAACGGTCGGCAAACGTGAAACAACACATGATGAAATGGCAAATCTTACTGAATATTTTGACAGCTAGAACTCATTGGTAGCTTTGACAGATGCTGAAGCAGAAGAATTTGAAAAACTATCATTTCTATCTGGTCACCCTGTGGTTCACCGTTGAATTTTCGTTTTCGTTGCGAAAGAATGCTCAGTGCCCTTCGTATGAACTCTCACTGGAAAGCCTTTTTAAAATTGACAGAGAAGAATGGCTCAGACACCTTTACCAAAGATGGTCCACCGGTGGTTCCTATGGACGGAGGATCTTAAGCGACATCGAGTGGTGACTTTCAGTGTCCCTGCTGTCCCTGATGTTGGGTCCAGACGTTTAAATCGGCATCGTGTCTAAAAGTGTAAGGAATCAGTGAGAAAGCAACAATCAGGACTCTCGACATCGGCTTGAGAGGAGAGTTCTGAAGTCAAACGAAAGAATTGCTCCAAAAATGTGCAAGAAACCCCTGATTAAGCATCCATCAAGCAGCAAACAGGACACTCGGGCCTTGTGTCAAGGCGATGGACGACGAGAGACGAGAGCTCCAAAAAAAAAAGAGCTAGGATAATGTGACCTTGAGCCAAGACGATAGACGACGTGAGACGAAAGCTCCGAAGTCAAGCGAAGAACTTCACCAAAAACTGCAAGGATCTAGGATACCCGGACCTTGTGTCAAGACGATGGACAACGAGACGCAACAGCTCCGAAGTCAAGCGAAGAATTTCACCAAAAAATGCAAGGATCTAGGATACCCGGACCTTGTGTCAAGACGATGGACAACGAGACACAACAGCTCCGAAGTCAAGCGAAGAATTTCACCAAAAAATGCAAGGATCTAGGATACCCGGACGATGGACAACGAGACACAACAGCTCCGAAGTCAAGCGACACCCGCTTCGACTTTCAATAAACTTCCTTCAGTCAAGCCCGCTTGGTTGCCTCCCAAACAAAAGATTCCCTCTGCCACCCACATCGCATGAGAGGATCTCTCGACCAGATGCCATCGATTCGAACTCCTTTTCCACTCGTCCCCGTCGATGCTCAGACCAGACGCTTCATCACTTCCTGAAGCATCCCCGTCCAGACGGGCACAATCAATAAATAACGACTTCCCTTCCGTTGCCGGCCTTGAAACAAAGCCAACCAAACTGAACCAGAATGCATGCATCCTCGGACGACGGCGACTAGAAGCAGCTGCACGTCGTCTGTCTGCGAGAGAGAGAGAGAGCAAAAAAAAAAAGCCGTGCCTAGACACACCGTTCACGGCTTAAAAGCAAAAAACAACCAGTCGGGGCCGTCCGATCGTGAAGAGAAGACTCGCGAGTCCACCAGCCACCGCCGGAGCGCCTCATAATGTATCCTTTTTGTCTGCTTCGGCGTTTAATCCTTTTCTTTTTTGCGTAAATCCACCTAAATCCTTCCTAATTTATTACACCTGCCGGTCGAACGGACGAGAGGACGACGCACGGGACGGCCACACGGCCACACGGCCACACTGTAACACATCTATTTTTGGCCTTCGACCGGGGACCCTGTGTGTGTGTGTGTGTATAATCCGCATCCGCAATCTGGGATCCAAGGACACAGCCAGCCGCCGCAGCGTCATCATCGGCGGAACGGGCTGCGGCCGGTGAGAGAAAGGGGTGCATGGCAAAAATGCATAAAATATCTTCTGCTGCCACAATCATCCGCATCATCAAACTGGCTGCAGCTACGGCCGGGACAGGAGGAGGACGAAGAAGGAACAGAAAATGTGAAGATTCCCTGTGAGCTGGGCTGTTCTGGAGCTGCTCTCTGGTCTCTGGTGTCTCTGGTGTCTCTGGTGTCTCTCCTCGGCTCTCCCTCTGATTGGGAACCATCATCCGAAGGATCATCAACGTTCCCCCTCCCCCGTGCTTGTCGATGTTGGGCATTTTTTGCCGTTCCCCGAGTCTGTTCTTAGGCTCGGTTTTGTTTTTCTAAACTTTTTGCGCCTACGACAACGACGACGGAGGAGGAGGAAGGACTGGACTGGACACCGGCAACACACGCTCTATTCCCGGGGTTGTGGTGTGCGACACGACACTGCCGAGAGATAGCCTCGCATGCAGACGTATCTGTGCATCGGCCGTCGCGTCACTCGGCCGGCCGTTAGTTGTGGCTTCGGTTGGATCGGATTTGATGCGGTGGCGTGGTGGATGTGTCCTCCTGCTGCATCCAGCAGGAATTTATTAATGCCACCGAAAGGAACTGCGAAAGAAAAACAAAACCCCAAGCGAAACGAATGCAGGAACGACACGTATCTAGATGCTGTGCCCTTCAAGTCCAACGTCCCGTCCCCGCAGAGCGACGTGGGTATGTGCAGTGCACTGCTGCTGGCGGGGCTGGGGCGGCGCAAAAACAAAACGAAAGACAACAAAGCTGGACGATGCTCGGTGTCTGCCCGGGCTCTTGGGAAAAATTAGAATGCATGCGCGCATCTTCGGCGAACAAAGGGAGGGTTGGTTGCTGGCGAGGCTGGCAGCAGCAGCCGAGGAGTTGCATTCGAGGAGGAGCCCTTCAGTTAATCTCATTCGATGCATCTTTTGCTGCTTTGCTGCCCCTTGTGCATGCATTCCTGGGTCTGTTTTTGTGTTTTTTTTTTGCGTCTCCTTCGCGTCCAGTTGCTGGACAACGATTTGATGCCTTTTTTTTGCTCATCTGTCCGTTTGTTCGCATCCACAACACGGCTCACTACACGGATGGGCAACAAGTCAAAGATGTTGCTCTTGCCTCAGCTGCTGCACTCCCCCCTGGGCAGCGCTGATTCTTTTTTCCCTCTTTTGACTGATAATCACGAAGACGTCGACGACGACGACGACGATGCGGATGATGACGACCAGGAGGACGGGGACTGGGACGGGGATGGGGCTGAGGATGATGATGCGAATGATGCAGATGATGATGATGGCTATGGCACGGATTTCTGTTTGCGGATGCAAGGCGCACAGATGTGCAGCAGCAGCAGCACCACCACCACTCGGCTGACTCGACTATAATGAGTCCAGACAGATAGTGATGAACAATAAACACAGAAAGGGAGGCGCTGGTGGGGACTGCGCGGAGGGATGGAAACATTTGCTGAATCATGCAATGGGTTGTAGCAACAGATTGCAAATTGCACGGTTGCTCGGGAAGATACGATCTGTTCGGGACCGAAGGGGAGGGCAGAAATCACGGAGTCGCGGTGTGAAACTGTACTCGAAGCAGGCTGAGCTTTGAGAGGTCAAGCAGGAGTCAATTGACTGAAGACATGGCCAAGGCTTGGCCGAGGGAAATTACTGTTTCAGGAAATGTGTGCTCAGCGCAGGCCGATTATCCACTTTCAAGGACAGCTGCTTGCTGCTCTCTCAGGCGAAGATCTACGGAAGCGGCCAGTCAGCACGGAGTACTTTTTCGGGGGACTGGCCATCAACCAGCTGGAGGTGGGTTTTCATCGGGTCCAAAGTGGGATCGACTCTAGAGACTAGAGCTGTGACATTCGATCGGATAATGACATTATCCGGATATCCGGATAATCGAAATTAGCGGACGAAATAGAAGCCCTTCTGAATTCTGTCTAGATCTAGCTTCTTCATCGCCATTAACGAATAAAGGGTGCGCCATCTAGTGGTTGTTTTTTAAATCAGAGGTTATTTTGACACTGACAGCTGTTTCCCGCTCGAAATCTTGACAAAAAGTCAGTATCATACCTCCGCGGAATGAAATGAGTCGCTTTACGCTTGAAAAACTTCGGTAAATATTGAAAATTTAATTCCAAAGTGAGTGCTGTGTAGCCCAAACAGTGCGATTTTTGAAAATAAGTTTTGGCCGAAATGAAGCACCCACTGCGACTGCTGTACGCAAGTTTGTGCAAAGAGTTCGTGAGACTGTTATGGTGTGCTAGTGGACAACACTCATGGTCCCCGTCGTCGTACGGTGCGCGCAGATGAGAATATGGCGGCTGTGGCCGAGAGTGTGAGACTCAATTCACGACGATCGACTCGCCATCGATCTCATCTCAACAGCTCAACATTTCACTCACTAGCCTGAGGAGGATTCTGCACAAAGATCTCGGATGATTCCCTTACAAGGTTCTTTTGACTCAGCACTTGAAGGCGCGCGACCATCCGCACCGTTTGGGCTTCGCAGCTTGGGCCTTAGAGCAACTCGGCTTGAATTGGACAACGATTTTGGGCGAAAAATCAGGTTTTCTGACGACGGAGCGCATTTTCATCTGGGCGGCTACGTCAAACAAACAAAATTGTCACATCTGGGGCTCAGAAAACCAAAACCTGCACGTTATTGTCGAGAAGCCAATGCATCCACAGTGAGTGTCAGTTTGGTGCGGACTGTGGAGTGGTGGCATCATTGAACCATTTTTCTTCGAAAATGAGGCTTGGAACAACGTTTCGATCATCAGTGGGCGTTACAGAGTCACGTACACTGACTCTTTTTTGACAGAAATTGAAGACATGGATTTGAACGACCTCTGGTTCATGCAGGATGGCGCGCCATGCCACAAAGCCCGTACCACAGTCGATCTTTTGCGCACCAAATTCCTAAATCGTGTCACCAGGCGTCTTGGCGATGTTAGTTGGCTGCGATTTGACCCCTTTGGTCTTTTCTTTTGTGGGTAATCGTGAAGGAGCGATTTTATGCCAACAATCCGGAAACGATTTAAGCACTTAAGGCCAATATCATCAGAGCAATTCGTGAGCTACAGCCCGAAACCATCAAAAAGGTCTTGAAAAATTGGGGTGACAGAAGGCGGTACTGCGACGCCAGCTGACGCAGCGACTTGAACGAGGTTCTTTTGCATAATTAATGGGTTTGTTCTTACTAATGAAGCCAGAGTACATGGAAAAAATTTAATTTTGTTCATTTTGCTGCATTTTTAAAAAGAAACTTGTATTTGGCCCACCCTGTAAATGTGGATGTCGACATAGTCCGGAAGGCGAAAATGCGTCGCCTTATCTAGTTGGGCCACATCGAGCAAATGAACACCAGTGCTACAGTCAAATGAGTTTTTGAGTCCGATCCATCTGGTTTGAGAAGAGGAGGGAGGTCGAACCGCCGGTATAAAGACGGACTGCGGGTGTAAGGCAACATGGAATCCATTGGAAGCAGCGTGCCCAGGACCGTCAGCGTTGGAAGGTGGCAATTGCTCAGGCTCAGGCTCAAATGGTGAAAACTGATTTCCAAAGTGAGTGCTGTGTAGCCCAAGCAGTGCGTTTTTTGAAAAGAAGTGCAATGCAGCACCCGCCGCGACTGCTGTACGCAAGTTTGTGCAAAAAGTCCGTGAGACTGGTGTGCCAGTGGATAACACTCATGGTACCCGTCGTCGTACGGTGCGCACAGATGAGAATGTGGCTGCTGTGGCCGAGAGTGTGGGACTCAATTCACGACGATCGACTCGCCATCGATCTCATCTCAACAGCTCAACATTTCACGCACTAGCCTGAGGAGGATTCTGCACAAAGATCTCGGAGGATTCGCTTACAAGGTCCAATTGACTCAGCAATAGAAGGCGCGACCATCCGCTTCGTTTTCGCTTCCCAGTTTAGGCCTTAGAGCAGCTCAGTTTGAATTGGACAACGATTTTGGTCGAAAAATCATCTTTTCTGACGAGGTGCACTTTCATCTTCAATCTCATCGATTGTGGACCTTTAAGTTCACGAGAGTGAAGCCGATGTGAGTAGGAGAACAGCAAAAACTCTGGAATTGTCAATTTGGCGTCGAATTTTTCCTCTCTCTCCGTCCATTCGCTAATGCCTTGGCCTACCTAAATTCGGTATAAGCAGGAACTTAAGCCGATGAATTGCAGTTGGATTCTGAACTCGAAACTGATTTCTGCTCTGCAAAGTCGTTGGTTAAGTGTCTGCCCCAAGTCAGAGGGGTCTCAGGTTCGAATTCCAGTGAAATCGAATCTGGTCCAGTCACCATTTGCCGTTGGGATCAAATTAACGGAGTAGATTGCCACCTGGCAGTCAAATGGACCAGTTTTGAGTCTGAGTGTTCCAGTGAAGTGTTTCAAAAACCCTCCGAAAAAACAAAAAAAAAGGTTCGATTTTGTCTGAACAAAGCCGAATTCGAATGAAATGTAAGTGTCAAAAGTTAACCGTTGGTAATGGCAAATGGATTCCAAGATTATCTTGGGTGATACAAAATCTTGAACAAGGAACAGAAACGTCAACCAACTGCTGAAAGAATTTGTCAATATCATCAATTCCAATCTTCCGAATAAGCATCATTACTCGCTGTTGATGGTTATCGATTTTAGAAAAGATTTTGACACACTTTTTCATGAAAAGGTTATTCAAATGCTGGAAAAAATAGGTAATCGAGGTCAAGTTTTGAATTGATTTGCACGGTTTAAGGTAAAAATAACAAACAGCTTCACTAGCCTTAAAAATGTTGAGATGGGAGTACCACAAGGATCGATCTTAGGACCCCTTCTTTTCATTCTGTCAATGACATAGTATCTGTGCTGCAAAATAGTATGGGACTTCAATACGTTGATGACACCGCTGTACTTGTGAATGACAAGAGCATTAACTGCGGGCGCTGTGGGTATGTGCGTCGACCTCTACGCACTAGACTTTCAGTCTAGGTTCAAATCCCAGTACAGACAAACTCTTTTGAGTCACTGACTGTTCAAAAAGTCGTTGGAGTCGTCGTTAACCTCAATGTCCCCTCCACTCCTGAGAGAACAATAGCACGCACAACTCGAGTGGTTACTGAGAATCTAGACCTAATTAGCTCCGAGGTGGCCAATTGATACGATAACACGATTTGGGAGAATTTCATGCGCAAAAGATCGATTGTGGCATGGGATATGTGGTTTTTTGGTCTTCCAGAGGAGGACAAGCAGCCGGTTCTGTGATGCGGGCGAAGGTGTAGTGGCCCATTAGTACGCCGATAAGTTGGTTACAGTCCTTTCTGTCAAGAGATAACAAGAACGACGCGGATTTCTTATAGACGTTGTGAAGCATGCGCTTCCTGGAGAGTCATGCCACCTCCGGGTGTACCATCGAGAGGTCCAACCATCGATGGAAGCCCTAACCAAGGACGCAGGCAACGACTAGATGGCGCAGCTGGTTAAGTGCCTGCCCCAAGTTAGAGGGGTCCCGGGTTCGAACCCCAGTGAAATCGAATCTGGTTCAATCACCATTTTCCGTTGGGATCAAATTAACGGCACTGGAGTAGGTTGCTACCTGGCATTTTGGAGTCTGAGTGCTCCAGTAGCGCTTCAAAAAATTGAGTCTCAGGAGGCTTCAGTGCAATTTTATGCAGACTTTCAAGCTCGTCAAAGATGCTTTTGACCAATTTTTTCAACCTCCTTCTAACTAGAGCTGGGCAATCGCAGAGCAGGTGGAAATGACAATTTTTCTTCCTCGTCGCTGTGAGCAATGCCTGCTCAAAGTCTGAAAAGGACTCCCTCTACAGAGCGTGCTCCTTTGCGACTAAGTTTGATCAAAGTTCTTGATTCCCAGCAAATTTCTGTTGATAACTTTCATTTCGACCGATTCATGGCTACAACTTGCGTCAGACTCGACAGCATCAAGATCTTGACACGAATCTTGAGACATAACCGCTTGTTGTTGCCCATCGCACGCTAACTTCAGAAGCGCCATTATTTTGGAGTCCCCCCGAATCAGTCACGATCACTGCGCCATTGTGGGAAGAACCCAATAGACAATCAGTATCTCGTGCCCAAATTAGACAGAGACTAAAAGAGAGATCTTTACGAAAAAAAAAATCCCCGACGCCATCAGCACCTTATACAGAATCGGCGCTCACATCCGCGGCGCCAAAAAAACGTCGGCACAACTGTCTCACATCCCACGCCGCAAGACTAGATTTATGGGAAAAAGATTCGATCTCTTACTCACCCGCAGCCAGCCGCAGACAAAGTTACAGTCACGCCAGCGATCCGATAATGATGCATCCCAAATGAGTTCACACTTCATTTGGCACCAGCAATCGTCAACCGAAATGACAACCAAATCGCCAAAAAAACCGCACACACACACACGGGCACAGACAACAATTCAAAATGTTTTTGGACAACAAGGCCATCGCCTTTGTGTTCCAAATTCAGCCAGACATCAGAGTCACATCATCGCCGCATCACACCCCAGCCGCCGACGATGACAACAATGACACAGCGGCGGAGCGGTGACGGTGCCGAATTCAGCGCTATCAACAGGCATTTAGTCACGAACTTTCCGCAAATCGTACGTGATTCCCAAGGAAACACACAAATTCGAGGCGGTATCAGCTATGAGCAGGGCGACGACAGCAGCGCGACTCCGCCGAGCCGCAGAGCCGGAGAGCCATCAAACACCCATCATTTGGCCGAGTCGGTGTATCGGTGTATCGGTCCCGCCTGCATTTACCGGCAGCGAGAAATTCAAATTTTTACGACACACATTTTAAATGTGTCATCGTCAGCGCAAGAGTGTCAGACGGGACAGCACAGCCGGCACGCTGCACCAGCAGCACCAGTCAAAGGCAGCAGCCCCCCGAGCACCGGGCCGGGGCTAACTTATGTTGGCAGCCAGACAAAAGCCATAAACATTTCATTAATGTTTTTGTTGTTGGAGTTTGTTTGCCTCATTTGCCACTCGTCGCTCACCGCCTCGGTCGGAGTTTCGCTGCGCGTCTTTGTGTCTTCGTTTTTTTTTCGATTTTTCTCCTCGATTTCGCTCACAATTCGGTTGCAATTTTGGATTCAATTCGGTAGCAGCCGAAGCCCGACGGACGCATCTCGGTGCGGCGTGAGTGGCGCGGGATTGTTTGCTGCTATTTTTGGCACAAACTGATGAGGGTAATAAAGTTGGACGTGCGCGCACTCCGCCGCACGCTCGACGCGAAGGAGAGACTGAGTGGTGATGAGTTTTTGGCCGACCGACGGCGATACCCAGCGTCTTATTTAATTGGGAACTTATAGCAATTGATAGACGCTGTCGCTTTGCTTTGTTTTGTCGATGGAAGACTGCAAGAGACGGGCGCATAAACAATCAAGAGTTTAAGTGTCCGAGTGGCTTCAAAGGCGAACCGCCTCCTCTGCGTCGCAGCGAAGTGACATAAATTGCAGATGAGGGACCTTGCGTGCAGTGGAGGCTCACTGTGACACCGCGCTAATGATTGCGTCCCTTGACGCAAATGTCATCGCACGAGTCATAACTTTGTGGTTGCGGCAAAAAACCGCCGACGGGAGCTTATAACAAAACTGATTGCCATGTTTTGCCGTTGGATTTTGTTGTTTTTTGGACCAAAAACGGTGACTTGGTGGTCTGACTGGAGGACTCTGCCGTCTGAAGAATGATCGTCAACAGATAAGGACGAGTCTCCCAATTTACATCAGTGATTCACCCCAGGGCCATCTAGAGAGCCGAATGAAACCGTAAGCTTATGTCAAAGCCAAACGAAAAGTAAACAGAGGCATCGTCAAATTTGACTATAATTGCTTAAGGAAACTGAAGCAGAATTTAATGCAATTTGCACATCGACTGAGATCTCCATGCGTAGAGAGCAATTCATATTGAACCCGCGTAGGAAGACACGTTCGACTTTTTCTTTCATTGAATTTCGAACGAACTTAACGAAAACTGAACGAACTTAACGAAACTGAAATAACTTAACGAAACTAAACGAACTTAACGAAATTGAACGGATTTAATGAAACTGAACAAACCAAACGAAACTGAACGCATTTAAAGAAACAGAAGGAACTTTACGAAACTGAACGAACTTAACGAAACTCAATAAAACGGTTATTAGAATCCCTATAAGAGTCACAGTGTATCAGTTTTGTGTATTAGCTCGGTAGTTTTAGCTCTCCTAAGTTTCCGTACGGCCATTATAGTTGTACTTCGATGGTTTGGTCACGTGGCACGAATGTCCCCATCATCACGACTTCCAAGGCGTGACTGCGATTCCATCAGGTAGGCGACCGCTTGGCAGACCCAGGACGAGATGGTTGGACCAAGTCCAAAAACTCGACTGGTTGCACTGAGTCTCCGCCACCGTCTCCGCCACCATCTCCGCAACCGTCTCCGCCAACGTCTCCGCCACCGTCTCCGCCACCGTCTCCGCCACCGTCTTCGCCACCATCTCCGCCACCGTCTCCGCCACCGCCTCCGCCACCGTCTCCGCCACCGTCTCCGTCTCCGTCTCCGTCTCCGTCTCCGTCTCCGTCTCCGTCTCCGTCTCCGTCTCCGTCCGCGTCTCCGTCTCCGTCTCCGTCTCCGTCTCCGTCTCCGTCTCCGTCTCCGTCTCCGTCTCCGTCTCCGTCTCCGTCTCCGTCTCCGTCTCCGTCTCCGTCTCCGTCTCCGTCTCCGTCTCCGTCTCCGTCTCCGTCTCCGTCTCCGTCTCCGTCTCCGTCTCCGTCTCCGTCTCCGTCTCCGTCTCCGTCTCCGTCTCCGTCTCCGTCTCCGTCTCCGTCTCCGTCTCCGTCTCCGTCTCCGTCTCCGTCTCCGTCTCCGTCTCCGTCTCCGTCTCCGTCTCCGTCTCCGTCTCCGTCTCCGTCTCCGTCTCCGTCTCCGTCTCCGTCTCCGTCTCCGTCTCCGTCTCCGTCTCCGTCTCCGTCTCCGTCTCCGTCTCCGTCTCCGTCTCCGTCTCCGTCTCCGTCTCCGTCTCCGTCTCCGTCTCCGTCTCCGTCTCCGTCTCCGTCTCCGTCTCCGTCTCCGTCTCCGTCTCCGTCTCCGTCTCCGTCTCCGTCTCCGTCTCCGCCTCCGTCTCCGTCTCCGTCTCCGTCTCCGTCTCCGTCTCCGTCTCCGTCTCCGTCTACGTCTACCTCTATGTGAGCCGCGAAGATGACTTCGAATTCCTCAAACCCTTCCCAAGAATGTCCTAAGCCACTCCATCACCTCGAGCACTCTGTCCAAGACAGATTCCTCCGCCAAATTTGCATCATCTCCCAGGGGTGCTCAAAAAAAAGACTCAAAATACGACCTCAACAAGTTCATCCCACCCCGGCGGGCGTTCCCCTCCGCCACTCTCCAGTTCCAAGAACTTCCGTCCTCGCAGATGGATCCCATGGACTCCGTGATGTAAATCATAGCGCAGATAACGCCTCGCACTTCTGCACGGAAGCTCATAAAATCATTTACTGCGCGATGTTAAATGCCCGCAAACAATGTTGCCTTCTGCTTTATGGCCCACTGGATGCCACCCCATCCCCACGGGCAGCCATCGACAGCGACAGCGACAGCACGTAGGGATAGAAATGAAATAATAAAACGGCTCCTTCCCCTCGCGCACTAAATCACTCTCAAATGCACCGGCATCTGCTCACAGATTACATCCTCCGCCTCATCATCGTCATCCTCAGCGTCGTCGCTCTGAAGATCCGATCCACCTTCGGGAGTCGCATAAATTTCGCGGCAACATTGTTGCCTATCGTGTAACAAGAATCTCACTCCGCTCCGGCAGTATATTCGTCGCCTGCCAAGCGACCCCACCTCAAACAGGGCGCGCAAACAGCCACCGCGCTCCAACTCAATGTCACAGCGCTGGCCGCAGTCGCATCCATCATCTCGGGATTGATGATTTCTTCCCGCACACCGAGCCAATTTTATTTACGACGACGACGACGTGGCCCCAAGACGGCAGCCGTCTCTGCTAGACAACTGACAGGGGCTATCCGACGTTACCTTGACCGACGGAAATCGAGCGCGCTGTCGAATTCGTCACGCGTCCAAAGTCCACCAACGCGTCCTTCCGAATTGTTGTGACTAATAAAAGCGTCTTCTTCGAGGGGATATTCGGGCCAACTGGTCGGACGTGCGCGGAATTTCCGCCGCCCGCGACTTATTTAAATACTCCAGACCGACTCACTCGACTCGGCAACGAGCACAACAATCGAACTCGCCGAGGAGAGGCAACAAAGCAGCAACAGAACAGAAAAGTCCTCCGTGAGGTCCTCCTGTCTGGCATTGTGACTCTCCTGCCAAAACTTCTTCAACGACCACCACCGCCACCCCAGGCAGAGCGCCGGGACCAACCTGCCTGCATGCAGGAGGACGCCACTCAGGACGACGCTGACGACGACGATGATGATGATGATGATGACGACGACCACGACGATGAGGCCCCTCTCCACGAGCGTCTGACTTAATGCATCAATAATGTAGGGCTACGCATTCGCTATAACGTAACAGTATTGTTGTTGTGTGTGTGTGCTCAGAGACACCCTTCAGTTGGAAGTTTTTGTGGTATGCTGACGTGGCGTGGCGCAAAATTAAATGGGTTAACCTTGAAAATAGTCCAGACGGTATTTTTAGACGAAAATTCTTCATGCGCACGGGGGATGACGACGACAACGGCGACGACGACGACGATGACGACGAGAACGACGACGACGACGACGACGATGACGGAGAAGGGGATGAAAGGAAGGAAGGCCTGCTCGTTCACTCAATGAAATGAAAGGACGAAGCGAAACAGACTAAAAGGGATCAAACTTGGGCCAAGCAACGGCGCGCAGGGGGGCATGCAAAAGGCGCTCGAAAATGTGTATACACACATAGTCACGTTCATAGGTCTGCCCTGCCCTGCCTGCATACATATTCATTCGAAAACAACGTCCAAGAAGGGCGTCTGTTGCTTGGGTGTGTGTTGTGTGATATTGTTTGATGATATCGTGTGGGCCTTTGTTGTTCCTCTGACACGATGGAATACAGTAGAGGTCGGAAAAATATTGAAATGATTCGCTTTTTCGACGACGACGGATGATTTTTTCAAACGGAGCCGTTTTTTGTGCGGGTAAAAAATTGGGACCAATGCATGAAGAGCCAGTCTTCTGCAGCGATTGCTCGTGTTGCGTGTGCTATTTCTTCTCTCACGAGTGGAAGGGACATACTGTTTTATGCTGAGTTCGAATGGTGAAGTTTCAGAAGAGCTACGAAAGAGTAGAAGCCATGTCACTGATTAGCCAGAGGCGCTTCGTCAAAATTGAACTTTGTACATGTCTCGGAATCGAACCACGGATCTTTTGAGTAGGTCACAGTGCTGGCCTTAAATAATAAACAAGTAAGATTTAAACTAAATAATCGAATTATTTGCAAATGCATGCATGATCGTTATTTTTTAAGCGTCTTAAGGTTCCGTTGGTTAAGGAAGCGAAGTATTTGGACAAACTCCCAAATTTGATTTTTTATTCTTTTTTCCCGTAATTTTTTGAAACACTGCACTGGAGCACTCAGACTCAAAACTAGTCCATTCTACTGCCAGGTAGCAACCTACTCCAGTGGCGTTAATTTGATCCGAATGGCAATCGGTGACTGAACCCGATTTGATTTCACTGGGACTCGAACCTGAGGTCCCTCTAACTTGGGGCAGGCACTTAACCAACTCGTTCACTTGCTCGTATGGCGAATTAATTCAAGAAATTTTAATGTCTCCGACGGGTAAATGATGCACAGACTACAGCTCGTGTTGGTGTGGCAAGGTCAGCTAAAAATATCGCCGTAGTTAAGCGTGTTACTACCTGGGCACAATGGACTCATAGTGGTCTAAGTAAGCAGTTGACATGCTCTTCATGTCAGCATCTACCTAACCTAAGAGTGTTACTAAAGTTTCCCTTTTGAGCCTGTTGCTCAAATTAGGTTCATCCTCAACCACATTTTGCACAACGACCTTGTCTTACTTTCTAATACAGGGTGGGCCATCTAATGGTTTCATTTTAAATCATAGGTTATTTTGACACTGACAGCTGTTTCCCGCTCGAAATCTTGTCAGAAAGTTAGTGCCATTTTTTTTTTGTACAACCCCGCCGTAAAGGCAGCGACCCTGCAACCTAAAAAGGTCTATTGTATCGACGGGTTGAAGTTAATCCAAAGGATTAATCACTTTCCTTATGAAAGATAGTATATCTTTTGTAGAGGAGTTTTTCAATTCCACTGAAGTCAGTATTTCCCTATGGAGAATACGTTTCCTTAACCAATGTAGTGCCGGACATTCACATAAAATGTGCTGGGATGTTTCGTCTTCTTCAAGACAAAACCTACCTTCCTTGTTTTGAAGTTAATTTTGTTAAGGTGGTAATACAAGCCGCAGTGGCCAGTAAGAAAGCCCGAAAGCTTTTTTATGCTCTCCTTGTCTAACCTAAGGATTTCCTTATAGGAATAGGGTCTGATTAATCGCTTGGATTGCCTGAGACCTGACCCATTGGTCCAATGATCTAGGCGAAGTTTGTTTTCCCATTCGTTAATCAGAGCTGCAGCCGTCGTCCAATTGACACTGCAGTACGGTTCAGGACCTATGAACGCAGTACTTGAACCCGCTCTAGTGAGTTCGTCTGCGGATTTGTTACCTGCAAACCCTTTGTGTCCAGGGACCCAGCCAAGTTTCACTTTGTTGTGTTTGGCTAGGGATTGACGGCTTTGGGGTCTATTTGACTAGACGATAAGGCCTTAAGTGCTGCCTGGCTATCTGAAAAGATTTGTATAATTGCGCCCTTGATACCTTTACCAAGATTATGTCTAGCCCAGATCTCAATGGCATAGATTTCGGCTTGAAACACAGTGGGACTAGACCCCATAGGTACAGAGATCCCAGTGTTGGGTCCACAGACACCAGCTCCGACTCCAGAATCCATTTTTGATCCATCTGTCTACCAAAGTAGACTCTTGGGGTCTAGTGTTGGAACACCATTGGACCAGTCTTCCCAGTCCAATAGTTCAACATCAAATAACCTGCCTGACCATAGTGTCCGGCATTGTACAAAACATGTCCCTATTAGGGATTAAGTTGAGTATCCTAAGGTGACTCACTAGGTCACCTGGTTTGAATTGATATTCTAGCTGCAGTTTAATGGCATAAGTCGCAGCTATCTTCCTAACGAAGATGGGTAAAGGTGTCAGTCCGATAATAGCTTCGAGAGCTGTTGTGGGGCAGGTGCGCATGGCACCTGTTATGCCAAAACAGGCAACCCTTTGCAGTTTTTGTAATTTGTTTACCGATGACTGTTGAAGGGTTTTTGGCCACCAGATGATGGCGGCATATGTAATAATGGGTCTCGCCATCATTGTGTACAACCAATGTATAATTTTGGGAGAGAGACCCCAAGTCCTACCGTAAAGACGTCTACTGGCCCACCAGTTAGTACCATACATCCGCGAAATGAGTCGCTTTACGTCTAAACAAAGTCGGGAAATATTAAAAACTTATTTCCAATGTGAGTGCTGTGTAGCCCAAACAGTGCGTTTTTTGAAAAGAATTTTAGGCCGCGACTGCTGGACGCAAGTTTGTGCAAAAAGTTCGTGATACTGGTGTGCTAATGGACAACACTCATGGTCCCCGTCATCGTACGGTGCGCACAGATGAGAACGTGGCTGCTGTGGCCGAGAGTGTGGGACTCAATTCACGAACATCAACTCGCCATCGATCTCAACATTTCACGCACTAGCCTGAGGAGAATTCTGCACAAATATCTCGCTTTATTCGCTCCCAAGGTCCAATTGACTCAGCAGTTGAAGGCGCGCGACCATCCGCTTCTCAGTTTGGGCCTTAGAGCAGCTCAGCTTGAATTGGACAAGGAGTTTGAGCGAAAAATCGTCTTTTCTGACGACGTGCATTTTCATCTCAAAATTGCCGCATCTGGGGCTCGGATACGGAAAACCCGCACGTTGTCGTGAAGCCAATGCATCCACAGGAAGTAACAGTTTGATGCGGATTGTGAAGTGGTGGCATCATTAAACCATTTTTCTTCGAAAATGAGGCTGGGAACAGCTTTTCGGTCAACGGTGGGCTTTGCAGAACCACGTTAACCGACTTTTTTTCACTGAAATTGAAGACATTGATTTAGACGATCTCTGGTTCATGCAGGATGGTGAGCCATGGCACACAGCCCATGCCACAATCGATCTTTTGCGCACTAAATTCCCAAGTCGTGTTATCAGCCGTCTCGGCGATATCACTTGGCCGCCTCGGAGCTCCGATTTGACACCTCTCTCGACGTTTTTTGTGGGGAACCGTGAAGGATCGATGTTATGCCAACAACCCGGAAACGATTCAAGCACTTAAGACCGATATCATCCAAGCAATCCGTGAGCTACAGCCTACAACCATCAACAAGGTCTTGGAAAATTGAGGTGACAGAATGCGTTACGGCGAACCCAGTCGAGGCAGTCACTTGAACGACGCTGTATTTCATAATTAATGGGAATGTTTGCTCTTACTAATGAAGCCATAGTACATGAAAAACTAATTAATTTTGTTCATTTTATTGCATTTTTAAAAAGAAACTTGTACTTGGCCCACCTTGTATTTACCTTCAAAGATTCAGCTTTGTCATTGACCATGGGGCTCATTAAGATTATCGTTGTGAAAAGAAGACGAAGACAGTGTATTTGAATGAAAACCACTTAAATGCTTTTGTTTTTCAAATATGTAAAGAAATACGCTCGAATAATGGTTGAAATATTTTACACAATCACACAGAAACATGTTGCTTCGATTTTTTCCACACTAAATGATGGAAAATAAAGCAAACAAAGCAAGCATTGCCAGGTGGACAATAATTCTTGTCTTTCTAGAGACTTTATTGAGTTCAACTCTGGCAGTGGTAGTGAACAATTTCAAATTCATTTTTCCACATTTTCATGTGCAGTCAAAATCGCTTATAACGACGTGTTGGTTATAATGACAAAATTCTTAGGTCCCACTTGAGCTCTATTACATGTAATCTAACAGCATAGTAAATCGTTTATAACGACATATCGCTTACAACGACCAAATTCGCCAGTCCCTTTAAGGTCGTTATAACCGATTTTGACTGTATTTGGAATGTAATTTTTGATTTTGTCAACTTCACATTCAGCTCCACACATTTGTGTTGAAATTTCAGTTCAAACGCCAAATTCTGTACCAATGAGTTCAGTTTTCTGGTTTTAAAACCCTTTTCTAATTGTTCAGGCCACTTCATAAGAGTCCCCTCACTCTAACAAGAAGGTTATGGTTATTATTACCGTCCTAAGCCTCATTTGTTAAATGTGCGAATTCATCGATTAACCTCTCACGGGGTTGCTTCAAATTCTCTTCTCTTAAGCTAATTAAAAAAATAAATTCTCCCGTCCATTATTTCAGTCCTTCACTGTCGTTGAGCACAATTAATGCACTCCCATCCCCCATCGAAGTGCATTATTCTCTGTTTCAGCAGACACAACAAAAGAGGCGAACAAAAAAAAACAAAAAAAAAAAAACCAGACGAAAACAAAATTATCCTCCACGCCCTCCTCTCGAGGGTAGTTCCACAAAAGGTTTGACATTGAAATTGTCGAGCCAAAAGCGAAGAAAGAAAAAACGACGCACACACGAGAAAGGAGACAATAATTTGGTAAATCGCTGAAACGTCCTTCATCGCCGAGAGACTCCCAGACACGCACGCCTTAAATAACCGGCAAAAATAACCAGCAACATCATCGGCAACACTAAAAAGGACGAATTCGAATTCGATTTTCCTCGAGAGCGTTCGCCGTGTCGTGCGACCGTGAATTAAACTTCTGCCGATGCCATTTGGGCTAAGGACACCTCATGGGGCTTCCTAAATTAACCAAACAGCCAAGGGTCGGTGTTGTGTAATCGAGGTGAATGCAAGGACAACCGAAACCCGTATCGAGAAAAAGTTACTTGTTTCGGAGGCAGGAAGTAAGAACTTCTCCGCACGTCCTTCGACTCGCCCAGACGAAAAAAACCACACAGACACACACGCGGCCAGACTCGAATACAGGCGCAGAAGTGTACTGCCACTTGTTTCGCTGGTGTATCGTCTGTGTCCTGAGGACGATCAATAAGGCAGGGGATACTGCACACAGACGAGCCGCTCCAGGAGCGCGATGAAGAGTGATGTAATGAAAAGGAATGAATGCAAATACGGCAGAGGAGGCAAGACAAACAAAACAAGGCCGACTGGAGATGGTGCGACGGCGGTTATGAGGGAGGCTTCATTTTGATTCGAAGCACATTTGAAAATGAAACCTCAACCGTCCCAAGTTATTCCATTTCCCTGAGGAGTCTCTGGAATTCGCTTAATCTTCTGGCAGTCTCTGGGTTATTCAATTTGAACCACGAGAGTGAATGTGTTTCAGGGAGTGGGGCCTGAATGGCTTAAAGGCGTGACATTTAGCATCTTTGTGGCTATCGGAGAGCGTGGACGAGGACTTTTGGAAGTTCAAACGTTCGTGAAAAAAACAAAAATTTGCGTCTTCTTCTTCTTGTGGCACTACAGACCAGGGTTAACCTCAACCCGTATTAGATGTTGGATCTATAGACGTCTGGCTAGATTTATGCCGCTGTACAGCTTCTTCTCTAAATGCCATCAACGCAAAAAGGACTAAAGATCGAACGCAGAACGTCGCCAATAACTTCTTTTTAATTCAGTCGAGTCAAATCCGAATGGGCTAATGCAGCGCAAGGGAGGTTTAGAACGTCTATGTATCTATGACCTCTGCGTACCAGGGACTACCAGACTGATCGGGCCAACGCGCTAGTCAGACTCTCGGCACAACCCAAACAGTTTCAGTGCGCTCACGACTGTTGCTCGTGGACCAAAGCCAGCTCCAAGAAGAGTTCCGAAACTGCGTAGAGCAGCACAGACGTTTTCTTCTTTTAATGGCGCTACAGTCCGGTACGGACCTGAACCTCTCCAGCTGCATGATCTTTAGCCAGCTGCCTCTAATTGCGCACGTCAAGTTCATTGAGGTCCTTCTCCCCTTATGTGCGCCACCAGTCTCGTGGACGTCCTCTATTGCGTTGTCCAACGGGCGTGGAATCGAAGTCTTTTTGAATCGGACCAGTGTTCTCCATGCGCTCTACATGACCTAGTCATCTTAGGTGTTGAATTAGTAGACACCTGGCTAGACCCATGATGATGTACAGCCCGTACAGCTCGTGTTTGAATCTCTCCTCCAATCGCCATCAACGCAAACAAGACCAAAGATCGCACAGAACTTTCCTCCAAGAGTATCTTCTTCTGTTTTTCAGATTGTCCGTGTCCTCGCACTCTAGAGCAGGGTAGGGTTGATCAAAATGTTAAATTAAATCAGGTCGGGCATTCCAGAGAGGACTCTGTTACTCGATTGTCTCTGCCAGATTCATATACTGCTGCATGGGATTGTAACCCATAGGGACCCATCTACGAAAACTGAAACAGCCTTTTAAGAAAATATCGTACTTCTAGGACCCTTGTCGTCATTTTCCGCATCTTTTCCTGGAGTCCGACACTAGTTGAAGGTAGGTGGTCCTCCATCACGTGAAGTCTGAGGTGTCTAAATAACGTAAGTGATCATATTGGGTCCCGGGCAGAGGATATTTTTAACCGTGATTTGGGTCAGTCACTGATGTCTTCGTTTTTCTTCTTCATCTTCTATGAAAACATCCATTTTTTCGGCTTAACTTGGGTGGAGTGTCCTGTCCCAAGATCAGACTTCATAAGACCCCGTTTTCTCTGGAGCTTTGGAGCGGATTTCAAGGGAGTCAAGGGACCTAAACACAAATTCTACAAGTTGTATAAGGATGTGCTCTGATTATACCTAAATACCAGAACTTAGACAAAGACAACTTCCTAATTCGAAAAGCAGTACATCTAGAAGTTGAGGAAGAACGAAACTTGAACGATAAGCTAAGAGACCCTATATATTCGTAACTTAAGCTCAAACGATCCATGGGACCCAGGCAATAAGTAAGTATCCCAAGATGTTCAGTTTCTTTGACAGGGCTTCTCTGTTTCGAAATACCGGAATGCCTGACTTTGTCTAATCTATGGACTCGTTAAACAGAGACGAAGATTTTGCTCTCGGGCAGGATTTCCCACTCAATTCGGACGAATACGGAGGAATTTCGTCCTGCGCTCCAGCTAAGAGCTCCTTTGAATCGTAGCAAGAAAGATCAAACCTTTAATTTAAAGATCGTTTTATCAGGAATAGTGGAAAATGTAGTCTCTCCAAGTCGAAGAGTAGACGCCGTGGCATAACGGGTAGGTGCGTCGACTCCTACGCTCGAGGTCGTCGGTTCGAATCTCGAAAAAAACATCAAAAACATTTTTTCACGGCTCCACCTCTTTCAAGTCACTGACAATGCTCAAAGAGTATAACTGTCTCAATCTCGCCGTTCGGAGTCGGCATTAAACTGTAGGTCCCCTTCACTCGTGAGAGAACGATAACACGCACAACAGGAGTGGTTGGCTAGGAAGCTAGGCCCAGGTCCACCTCGTACTGTAGTGCCGCCATTACAATTATTATTAAATCGAAACAATGCCAACGTAACCTTATGGGATGGAAGCAGGCACTCATGTCAACTCAAAAATTTAAATAGTCGTGATCCTCTTAAAGTAATGCTGAGTTTGTAAAAAGGAAGCCAATCGAAGACAGAAGACATGCATGTGCGTGGGATCCAAAAACTTCAATATAAAATTGCCAAGAGGGACTATATACGTGGAGTGGGTACACAATCATAAACGCCCAAGATGAACTCCAGAATTCGAAGATGACCTATGAATTTCAACCGGGCGCCAATCTCTTGTCAACTTAACTTTTTCTTACTTACTTACTCAACAGGCCTACGACCCATGGAGGGTCTGAGCCTGAGTTATCGCTGCCTTCCATCGTTGACGGTCCTGGGCACGCTGCTTCCAGTCATCAAGACCAAGCTGTCTTACGTCCGCGATGACTTGGTCTTTGTACCGGAGATTCGGTCTCCCTCTCCTTCTCGAACCAGGAGACTCAGATTCGAGGACCCTTTTAGCTGGAGCGTTGTTGTCCATGCGCTCGATGTGGCCGAGCCAATGCAGTCGACGGATTTTTACTTTCCGGATTTTCGATGTTAATTTGAACCAGGTCGGGCATTCCAGAGAGGACTCTGCTACTCGATTGCCTCTGCCAGATTGATACACTGTTGCATAGTCTTGTAATCCATAGGGACCCATTTACGAAAACTGGTACAGCTTTTTAAGAAAATGTCGTACTTCTAGGACGCTTGTCGTAATTTTCCGCAATCTTTCCAGGAGTCCGACACTAGCTGGAAGTAGATGGTCCTCCCTCATGTCAAGTCTGTGGTTTCTAAATGCCGAGAGTGCTCTTATTGGGTCCCGGGCAAAAGGTATTTTCGAAGGCACCAAGAATCAGCTCTGCAGTTTTGCTTAGTGTTCAGCTTTCGGCTCCATATAGCAGGACTGGCAGAATAAGAGAGCATGATTTTGGCCCTTCGAGTCAGGAGTCTTGAGCCCAGTTGTTTTGACAAAAACTAAGTAGCATCGGTACCAAGGGCGATTCTACGTCAGATCTCTGCTGTGATGTCGTTCGTGGAGACCACGTTTGCCCCGAGGTAGACAAACTCCTTCACTACCTCAAAATTGTTGCTGTCGATTGTAATGTTTTGCCCCAGATGGAGTGCGGCGGATCGTTTCTTGCTCGACAGCATATACTTCGTCTTATCCTCATTGATCTTAAGACAAGTACATTTCGCCTGTTCTTCAATCGCCGTGAAAGCTTCCACTACGGCGCGTTGGGAACGCGCAACGATGTCGATGTCATCTGCGTATCCCAACAGTTGGAACTAACTAACTTTTTCTTGGCTCCTAGTTAATCTTAAAATGAGATGACGCAAACGGTCTCTCGCAATGGTCCCCCTGATCGAAACTGAACATTGCCAAAAAATATCCATGGTCTCTTGGCCCAAAATGACAGCTCACTACGAAGCCATTGATCATGCCCGTTTTGACTTCCTTAAGTAGAGCTGTAATTGCTGCCGATGCTCATAGATTTTTGTTTTCAAATGAATGTCAACTTCATCAAATGGAAGCTAGACGCTGTTGCACTTATCATTTGTTTAAGTTTCAGTGGTTGAGGCATGTTGAGTGAGGCCCAGGTCCACCTCGGACTATAGCGCTCTAAGAAGAAGAAGAAGAAGGTTGTGACGTGACGTTTACACAACGAGTTACTGTCGTAGTTTTATGTCTCGCTGTCATCGACACATTGATGTCGCTGCCCTTGCCATACGAGTACATCAAGCACATTCTAGCTCTATTGAGTAGCAAGTTGTAGCAACATACGACATCCGACTGTAATAGCAATATAGCTGTGCTGCAGAAGGTAGAATGAAGGATGCTTTGTATGCGTCTAAAAAGACTGGATGGCGCTAAGTTAGAGGGGTCCCAGGTTCGAATCCCAGTGAAAGCAAAGTTAATTCGCTTTTATTCGGTTTTTCAAGTCTAGTCCAGTCACCATTTGCCGTTGGGATCAAATTAACGGCACTATCACTGGAGCGGTCGATCAGTGGTAGCAGTCTGCCTGTGGGAATCGCAATGGACCAACTTGGTCTAAGTGTGCTGGTGAATTCACTACCAGCCCCCTAACCATGCCGTGTCGTAATGAGTAAGGACACTGAAGTTCTAGGTTCAACTCCTTATAAACGATAACCAGATTGTAAAGACAGTTTTTTCCATTACTATGTTTCAGTAGATGTCAGTTACTAAATGACATCCAGCTGTCAAAATATTCAGTAAAGTCTGGCATTTTATCAAGCATAGTTACACGCTTGTCAAACGTACAAAAATCGTTTGAAAATATTATTGAAAGTCCGGCTCAGTTTCAAATACGCTTCGTGAACGTGAATTTCGTCGTGATGTCGGTCGTCACCATGGCTTCAGTGTGCAGGCAATTCGTCTCATCGTGGGAAAATTTGAAGGCAAATACACTCTTCTGGCGATCAGTATCGATCAGAAATTTCCATTCGGTGCCGATCAGGTGACTAATTTTGCAAATCCGGCTTATTTTGCGGTGGAATTTGAGCCTACACCTTTATTAGGTTGTGCTGGTGCAAGAATTCAAGCCGGACGACCGTAGACAACGCCGTGAGTTCGCTAATTGGGCGCTGGAAATGTTGGCCGAAGATCAACAGTTTGGTCATCTTCTCGAATGAGGCTCATTTTCGGCTCAGCGGCTATATCAACAAGCAAAATTGCCGTTATTGAAGCGGACACAATCCACAAGTGATCGACTAAGCATCAAAAGCATCCACAAAGCTGACTGTTTGGTGTGGTTTATGGTATGGCGGCATCATCGGACCTTAATTTTTTCGAAATGAGGAAAGAGACACCGTTACTGTCAATGGCCTCAGGTAAAGAGCGATGTTAACTGACTTTTTGTGGCCAGAGGTCGACAAACTTCGATACGAGTATATCGAGCTGTTGTTCCAAAAGATGGCGCCACATGTCATACAAGCGGTGCAGCGCTCGAACGTATGAAGGAGAAATTTGGCGACAGGGTCATCTCACGGTGAGGGTTCGTCCATTGGCCGTCTCATGACTCTAGCAGTTACTGTACAAGCTAGACCCCAGTCCACCACGAACTGTAACGAAATCTTTCTAAGCTGAAATCCTTGAGAGTACTCCTCCTGTGCTCCATAATAGGCCAGTTTCATTCACCTCTTCACACTCAACGAAGTCATCACACAACAAATCTTTAAAAGTGCTTCATTTGCAGGCCCTTCCTGCGCATTTGTAACTCTCTCACAGTCTGTGATGTATCACCTCCATCATCGTGTGTAAGTCTAGAAGCCAAGGTAGACACTGCAATCGAGACGAAACCCGCCCGCCTGTCTGTCAAATAAATAACCGAAAAACAAACCGACCATTCATCCGACCCGGGGAGTAGGTAGAGAGTGGCATAGGCCGATAATTTGTGCCTCTGATGGTTCTCTTATCTCGGCGGAGGGCTCCGCACCCCGCCCGCCGTCGTGGGATCTTTGCATTAACAAGCTTCTTCCACATCAAATCAACTCTTCACTGCCCTCCCGACCCCCACTCGTCCGGCCGTCCTCATCGTCGTGGTCGTCGTCGTCGTCGTCGTCGTCGTCTAGCCCATGGCATGGTGGCTGTTGCCGAAACGTCCTTTCTGTCTCTCACACAGCCACACACACACGTGCACATGCGTGTCCGGCGCGACCGGCGCGGCGGGCGGGCGGACGGGTGTGCATGCAAGAAAGTGAGCGCGTTTTTGTCTGGCTGATAAATTTTTGTGAAGGACACATTTTTTCCACACACTGGCACTGAATTGAATTAACTTTTCAAGGAAATTGTCTCGCATTATGGAGTCTACGGCGGGCCCGGTTGGCCAGTCGGGGCTGCTGGTGGTGGTGGCTCTGATGCTCCAACTCTGTCATGGCTGTACACCTCTGTGTGTGACGGAGTGCGCCATAATAGGTCGTCCTGCGTTTCGTGTCTTGTTTTTGTTTTCATTCTTCCCCCGTGTCCGTCAGACGACGACGACGACGGCGACGCGGCGTGTAGTGTTTGTTGTTGGTTCACGTCCTTGTCGGAACAGTGGATTAACATCGTCGAATTCCTCTTCACGGGGTTTTCATCGTTTTTTTTTCGTGTGTTTCGCTCCCCCTTTTGCCTGAGAACTGCTTCGGCTAGACGTGGATGGGGCTGCTGGACGTGTGTTTGTCTGTTGCGTGGAAGATTGATTCACAACAGACTGGCTCTCCGCACAGCGGACAGTCGCTGAGATGGATGAATGGACATTTCGACTTTTGCTCGATGGTGCAGCGATAGAAAAGGCTGCCAGGCGAGGCGACCGGCAGATGGGGTCGCAGTCGAGTTGCTCCCCCGAAACTGTTTACAATTGAATTACCTTTGATGGAAATGCAATGAAATTCGTTCGTTCGGAAGGACAGACTGCGATATGAAATTAAGACTGTCGCAGGGATTTATCAGCGGCGTTGGATATCGATGGGGGCTTGGGGGAATGGAGGGAGTGCTTTGAGACGAGCAGTTTGAAGGGACCAGAGCAAGAAATGGAAGAAAAACATAATCATGACCGTGAACTTGAAAGTGAAACTTGGACATGAACATGGAGGAGGACATGACCATGAACATGAACATGAACATGAACTTGAACATGAACATGAACATGAACATGAACATGAACATGAACATGAACATGAACATGAACATGAACATGAACATGAACATGAACATGAACATGAACATGAACATGAACAAGAACATGAACTAGAACATGAACAAGAACAGGAACATGGACATGGACATGAACATAGACTTGGACTTGGACTTGGACTTGGACTTGGACTTGGACTTGGACTTGGACTTGGACTTGGACTTGGATTTGGACTTGGACTTGGACTTGGACTTGGACTTGGACTTGGACTTGGACTTGGACTTGGACTTGGACTTGGACTTGGACTTGGACTTGGACTTGGACTTGGACTTGGACTTGGACTTGGACTTGGACTTGGACTTGGACTTGGACTTGGACTTGGACTTGGACTTGGACTTGGACTTGGACTTGGACTTGGACTTGGATTTGGACTTGGACTCGGAGTTGGACTTGGACTTGGCCTTGGCCTTGGCCCTGGCCTTGGCCTTGGACATGAACATGAAAGTGAACATGAACCTGAACATGAACATGAACATGAACATGAACATGAACATGAACATGAACATGAACATGAACATGAACATAAACTTGGACCTGGACATGAACACGGACCTGGACATGGAGATGAACATGAACATGAACATGAACATGAACATGAACATGAACATGAACATGAACATGAACATGAACATGAACATGAACATGAACATGAACATGAACATGAACATGAACATGAACATAAACTTGGACCTGGACATGAACACGGACCTGGACATGGAGATGAACATGAACATGAACATGAACATGAACATGAACATGAACATAAACTTGGACATGAACATGAAAATGGACGTGAACATGAACATGAACATGAAAATGGACATGGACATGAACATGAACATAAAGATGAACATGGACAAGGACCTGGACATGGACAAGGACATGGACTTGGGCATGAATATGGACATGAACGTGGACTTGGACTTCGACTTGGACTTGGACTTGGACTTGGACTTGGACTTGGACTTGGACTTGGACTTGGACTTGGACTTGGACTTGGACTTGGACTTGGACTTGGACTTGGACTTGGACTTGGACTTGGACTTGGACTTGGACTTGGACTTGGACTTGGACTTGGACTTGGACTTGGACTTGGACTTGGACTTGGACTTGGACTTGGACTTGGACTTGGACTTGGACTTGGACTTGGACTTGGACTTGGACTTGGACTTGGACTTGGACTTGGACTTGGACTTGGACTTGGCCTTGGACTTGGACTTGGACTTGGACTTGGACTTGGCCTTGGACTTGGACTTGGACTTGGACTTGGACTTGGACTTGGACTTGGACTTGGACTTGGACTTGGACTTGGACATGAAAGTGAACATGAACCTGAAAATGAACATGAACAGGGACATGAACGTGACCATGTTCAAATGGAAAGGATAAATCCTTCAGAGCTCGTTATCCAAGTTGAAAAATTATGAGGCTTATGATCCTGCCACCCCAGCACTTGCACCGCTGCACTGGTTAGCCGTGGCGCACGAGTGTGTGAGCAGGCAATCACTGTCACATGGCAGATGTAAGAAGAAGCACAGTCTCGCCACGCCTCACACTCAACAACTTGCACACCAGGCACTAGTAATAGTGACTCCTCCCCCGACATGACTTCAACTGAATCACCTCGTCGTCGTCGCCGGCCATTGGGCCCTGCCCGCACTGTAATCCCACATAATTGGCGTTGGCATTTGTGCGCAGACAGAGAATAAAATAAAATAAAATGCGAAATCGATTTTATCCACTCCAAATGACATTTAGTCTGTGTCTCTCCATGTCGTCGTCCCTTTTGTGGCCCATCGCATGTCTGCACTATCACAATCCGTTCGGCTTTACCCCATCCCCCCCCCGACAGACAGACAGACATCAACTGTGCAACTAGCCGCTGCTGCTGTTACTGCTGCTGGGTAAGCTCAAAGTAAGTTCAGTCTGACCCAAAATATTTTAACACGTTGCAACTGATGTGCGGTGGGCGCGCACCCATCAAGCGCGAGCACACGGGAACGCCAGACGGATGGAGTGCAATAGCATGGAGAGACAGAAAAACTGCATGCAGACAGACGGACAAAAAATAAACCGATTGTCCACTATTGCTGGTAGTAAGCGAAACCAACGGGGCTATGCAGTCGTAAACGAGCAAAATCGCCACCCAACCCCCTCCGGCTAACACCGGCAGTCCAGCAGTCCAGCAGTCCAGAAGTCCAACCAGCACCAGCACCAGTGCCCGGCAGCAGCGCAGGAGAGAGATTGCAACACGGAATTTATGTGCATATCCAATTGTGCACTCAGGACACACTCACAGGATACACACGAGGTACTAAAAAGCAAACCAAACCACCGACAACGGATGGCCATTACCATTTTCAAAATCGGTCGCTCTAAAAAGGAGAACGGAAAAAAAAAGTGAGACGGAGGGACCCAGCAAGGACACTGCCGGCCGACAGGATGGGGGTTGTTTTTCCGTATGTCCTGTGCGCGCTGCGGGACTGCCGTGCTATGCTGTCGGACGCTCATTCAAATGACATTTAATGCTCTCCAAGTGTCCAGTGACCAAATGTCTGATGATGGTCCTGCGTCCTGCTGGTGGTGTCCAGACCAACAACGAGCACTTTCCGAAAGTAATAAAGTAGCTGCAGCCGACACACACACACACACACGCTGTTCACCCCTCTGGCTGTGGATCTGGATACGACAAGGATATCACCACCATCACCAGTGGCAGCAGCAGCACCCCCCAACCACCAGCAGCTCAGCGCCACTGACGTCGCCAACTGCACTCCAAGGGGTGACTGCTGATGTGTGTCCGAGTATTCAAATTGGAGTAGTGCGCCCGGGGACGGGGGGGGGGACGGATTGCAGAGTCTTAAAATGTCATATCCTTTGGTTTTATGACGAAATTGAATTGAAAATAAGTTCTCGACGGGCTGGCGCGTGAGGTGAGCATATCCTCCCCCCACACCCGTGGTCAGCGTCGAACTCGAAAGGGTGTCGGAACGAACGAAATCAATTTATTACGGCATAGAGGGTATTATCGGGCTTATTGGACTTTAGCGTGGTCGCACACAGGCGGTGAGATAAGCGAGTACGTTCTCGCTTCCTGGCGGCGAAGCGGTGGAGCGACGGGGCGCTACGATTCGACGTCTGATGATGGGTTTAAGGGAATAAATTGATGATCGGAAATTTATTATTTTCCATTAGTCGCAGTTATGAATGAGAGGGGGGAGGGGGGAGAGGGGGGAAAGGTGGGCCAATTTAATCCTGAAGCAAGGAGATAAGCTGTGCGACTGTGAGGAGGCTCAGTCGCTCGGCCAGATGAGTGGGCTTGAATTGGGTGAAAAGGTTTTAGTCTAAATCGGTGCAGGGTGACAACGGAGATTGGGGGCTTCCGACTGAGCGCACGTGGATGGGAATGAAAGGCTTATGCGACGAAGTTGCTCGAAGTCGCTCGAAGGAGGTGTGACTTAAGAGCATTGCTTTGGTCAGCATCAAAGCGAGCTGTCTTTTGGACTCTACGCGGTAGTCTTGTTATGTTATGTTATGTGAGATGTGGCTTTCCTGTGTGTGTGTGTGTGCACCTAGACCATAGTTGATCCATTGTGCTGCCACAAGGTTTGATCGTGATCAAACCACTAAGTTGTCTGAGGGAAACCATTTGGAGCCTGTAATAAAGCGAAGTAGATTATTTATGGGAACCGTACTAAGTTCACCCAAATCATCAAAAAAGTAGGCCCCTAAATATTGACGTCGAATAGATGCCAGGGCCGGACAGGAGCATAGGAGGTGTGGGACACTTTCCACTTCCTCCTCATCAAGGCAGCTTCTACAGAAATCATTAGCCGGGACACCTAGTCTGATGGCATGGTTTCCTATGAGGCAGTGTCCTGTGATGACACCGACGATAGAGCTTATATTCGATCTGTGAAGAGATATTAAATCCTTAGATCTTTTGGAATCTAGCCTAGGCCAGATTAACCTGGAGGTGTGACACGAAGTGCCATTCACCCATCTGTTATCTATTTCGCGAGTTGCCTCTAATGAGAGCAACAATTTGCAAGTTGTGAGGGGCATACCCAAGCTACTGTGTTTGGGAAGTAATGGCTGTGAAGTAGCGAGCTTGGCGAGCTCATCTGC
Source organism: Myathropa florea (assembly GCA_930367185.1). NCBI lineage: Eukaryota > Metazoa > Arthropoda > Insecta > Diptera > Syrphidae > Myathropa > Myathropa florea. The sequence continues at coordinate 87,113,036 of OV884004.1, forward strand.
TTTGCAGTTGCCTGGAATGTCTCTATGTCCTGGCACCCAGCACAGGCAAATATTGAACTGGTCGGCCATCTTGTCTAAAGATGAGCGGCAGTTTATTACAGTTTTGGAGTTTGTAGAGACCAGTTCCAGGGCTCTGATGGCTGCCTGGCTGTCAGTGAAAATGCAAATATCACGAGCGGATATTACATTCCATTTGAGCCATGACAGCGCTTCACTAATCGCCATAATCTCCGCCTGAAACACACTACAGTAGTCAGGTAAGCGAAGGGAGAGACTTATATTTAGTTCATCAGAGAAAACACCACTACCCACCCCCTCCTGGGTTTTAGACCCATCCGTGAAAAAGTGCAGGGAGCCTGCAAAAGGTTTGGGATTATCATTCCAGAAGTCTCTATCAGGAATGAGGGTTTCAAAAAGTCTATCAGGGAAGTAAAGGGGTGTGGTATGGTCCAGAATTCTCGTGGGGAAGTTAGAGGAACTTAGTATAGTGGAGTGGCCAAATGGATTGTTGGTCCACTGGGAAGAGGCTGTAAGACGGATAGCCGTATTCTTTGCTAGTTGTTTGCCGAAAATGTCGATTGGGGATAGGTTCATTATAACGTCCAGTGCATCTGAGGGTGTGGTTCTCAACGCACCTCCTATACAAATGCAAGCTTCACGTTGAACTTTCCTAATGAGATTGTAGTGTATGGCTTTGTCTAGTATTGGCCACCAGACATGTACTCCATACAACAGAATGGGTCTAACGACGGTTGTGTAGATCCAGTGGATCATATGAGGCTGGAGACCCCATTTCTTTCCTAATGCTCTTTTACAAATGCAGAGAGCCAGCGTCGCCTTGCGGGTGCGCTCCATTATGTTCGGCTTCCAGTTTAGTCTCTTATCTAGGATGAGCCCCAGATATTTAGCAGACTCCGAGAATTTGCAACTGGTGCCGTTAATGATAGGGGGGTCGATCGAGGGGATACTATATTTTCGTGTGAAGAGGACAATTTCCGTTTTAGAAGCATTAATGCCCAAACCGTTGACTTTGGTCCACGCCGAAAGTTTTGAGAGAGCATGCTGCAAGAGATCCCTTAGCACTGATGGATATTTTCCCGAGACAGCCACAGCAATGTCATCCGCATAGGCTATCACCTTGCACCCTGCCTTATCTAGCAACAAAAGTAGTTCGTTGACTACGATGTTCCATAGCAGGGGAGATAGAACTCCACCTTGTGGTGTTCCTCTGCTGGCAACTCTGGTTGCTGTGGTAGTCTTACATGGCATGTGTTGGTATCCGGAAAAGATGGTTCATGTAGGGCCTCTTTAGGGACTCGTGAGGATCACCAACCCTTTTTTTTTTTTTTTTTTGGTTGCGTCCAAGGATGTGGCAATCTTCGAAACATACTGATAGCCCGGGCTATGAGCATGCACGATTCGCAAAACCCGAGTACTCGATTTCGGGAATACGCCACGTACTAACCCACACCCTGCACACTTCAACCACTCTCCCCGCGGAACTGCCGTTAGGTATTACTTCGCGGGGCTGGTTAGCATATCACACTATGGGCTCCATATTATCCAATTCGGATTTTCTTTCTCTTTCGAGCCTTCTTAGCTCGTTCTGAACGCTTGTTATAAAGGAGCAAATCTCTAGCCATTTGTCAGTTGAATCTAACATATGGCTAACCAAGAGTTCGGGAGTTGGTAAGTTTGTTCTCCCCGCGGCAAAGCGTCTGCAGTAGAATATTGCGTGCTCTGCGTCTTCCTCTTCGCCCGCGCATTCTGAACAGGAGGGTGAACTGTCGTGACCAAATCTGTGGAGGTATTTTCGGTAGCCTCCATGGCCCGACAAGAACTGCGTGAGGTGGTAGTTGCGGCCCCCGTGTGTTCTCGACGTCCAAGCTTCTATCGCGGGGATCAATTTATGGGTCCATCTGCCTTTGGTTGTGGTGTCCCATATGGCTTACCACAGTGCCATAGATGTTGCCCTTTCTTCCTTTTTCAGGCATCTTGCGCTAGTTTCCGCGCGATTTGCCGTTCGCCTTAGGTAGACCCTATGCATCTCTTTGGCGAGAATGTCGATGGGGACCATACCCGCGATCACACGGGCTGCTTCGTCCGAAATTGTTCGGAAGCCGCTGAGGGTTCTTATGGCGCACAGCCTGTATGCTGACGAAAGCTTCTTTGTTGTCTCCTTTACCGAACGAGCTCCCGCCCAGACTGGCGCGGCATATAAAAGGATTGAACTTACCACTCTGGAAAGCAAGATCCTTCTTGGGTATCCGGGTCCTCCGATGTTCGGCAGCATACCGGAAAGTGCTGTCTGCGTCTTTGACGCTTTTCTGCTGCAATATTCGACGTGCTTTTTGAAGTTAAGTCGGTTGTCGAGCATCACTCCTAGGTATTTCAGCGAGTCCCTGGATCTAATTAGCTGGGAACGAACCCGGAAGTTTTCGTATTCCACAATCTTTCGGCTGGTTATTAGAACAGCCTCTGTCTTGTGGTCCGCTAGTTCGAGGTCGGAAGATTCCAGCCAATTTTTGATCCTGGCGATTGCTTCGTTTGTGGCGGTTTCCACTTCGTGGATGTGCTTGGCCACCGTCACAACCGCGATGTCGTCGGCAAAGCCGATCATCTTGACTCCATGTGGCAGCGTCAGTCTCAGTACTCCGTCGTACATTAAGTTTCACAGGAGGGGTCCAAGAACTGAACCCTGTGGGACGCCTGCCGAGACGTCGTAGTATTTAATACCCTCGTCAGTCTGGTACCTGAGTTGTCTGTTGGTGAAATAGCTGACGATTATCCTCCTCAAGTACTGTGGTGTACTCATCCTATTTAGTACTCTCATGATGCAGGACCAATTTGCCGAGTTAGACGCGTTTTTGATGTCCAGCGTAACCACGGCGCAGTATTTTTTCGATCACCAACCCTAACCCGTGGTCTTTGCGCATTCCCGCATCAATCAGCATGTGGCCAAGCATAACTTCTTTCACCAAGACAAGGAGTTGAATGAGGTACACTTTCACGGAAAATATTAAGATTACCCGGAGACCGCCTTTCATGTCCAACTCCGAGGTCGGATGAATCTTTAGGTCCTGAGGGGAAGAACTTTTCGTTCAATAAGACCAAGGCGTTTCTGCATTTCTACTCCGTGGAGGTAGAGGGTGATGGCATCTTCTAAAATTGACTCAATATTCGAGTCCCCTTTCTCCTTCCTGATTCGAAATTATGGAAGCACTGTCCTAGCTCAAGACATTTTTTTTTTCGTAGGCTTTTTGAAACACTTCTGGAGCACTCAGACTCAAGACTGGCACATTGTACTGCCAGGTGGCAACCCACTCCAGTGCCGTTAATTTGATCCCAAACGGCAAAACGGTGACTGGACCAGATTCGATTTTACTGGGATTCGAACCTGGGACCCCTCTCATTTGGGGCAGACACTTAACCAACTGCTTCATCCAGTCGTACTCGCTCAAGACATACTTGCTCGTGAATCTTGCATCTTCATGGACTGTCGGGCAGCCTTTAAATCATTTGACACTAAAAAAGTCATCGACTTTGGTTTAGGAAGGAACACGGCTAGACAACGCAACAGAGGAAATGTAAGAAAAGCCGAGTTTCTAAGCAGCAACACGTCTACGGGAAACCCATCGAGCAAACTGACCAAAGCCATATGGACAGGGATGCCCAGGAGATCAGTCCTGGATGGGAGAACCCTGGTAAAGAATGAGATCAGAGGGCTCAGAGTGAAATACCTCAAAGCCTGATGTAGATCCCAGAGTTCAAGAGGTGCTCCTGGAGTTCCAAGAACAACAAGTTGTCTCCAAACTGGTGACACGTGACCTTAAAAAGGCCGAAGTACTATGAAGTTTCTGCGGCAGTTCCTTAGGGATCAGTCCTGGGACCTCTTATGTGCACAGGGATCAATCCTAAAGCCTTCCCTGTGGAATCCGACGAGTCCGACAGAGTGCTGCGATTGACGCTATCACAAGTGGTTAAGTTCATCTGCTTTGTGGAAGTGGTGCCGCCACAAATGAAGCGATCGCCAGAATGAAGCATTATCTAGAGTCCACCGTCAAAGCTGACCACAAGAACGAAGCTGTTTTAATAATCAAACGCTTTTTTTACACCTGCACCAAAATTGTCAGCAAAAAAAAAATGTTTCACAGTCAGACACAGAGCCATAAAACCAATATCAGCAACGGGAATCAAGCCCAAGCATGCTGTCGCGAAGATCTGAAGGATCTTGGCCGACAGCAGTCGATTGATCTGTGCTGGGCACAGGGACATTACCGGCAATGAAGAGGCTGATGAACTTGCCAGGAAGGGGTCAGTGAACCTGACCTGTCACACGTAATTCATGGGATCAAACCGCCCCTCTCAGAGCTGAGGAAAAGGTGGATACAAAGATCATTGAAATGGCAAACAGTAGATGGCGCGGTCTGTCTACATGTGTGATTACTAAAACATTATGACTCAGATACGATCGAGCAAAAACCGACAAAATCCTTCAATGAGACAAAGAGTTCCTAACGATGGCGGTTGGAGCTCTTCTTCTTCTTCTTCTTAGGGCGCTACAGTCCGAGGTGGACCTGGGCCTCACTCAACATGCCTCTCCAGCCAACACGATCTCTCGCTAGCTGTCTCCAGCTTCGCACACCAAGCCGGCCGAGGTCTCCCTCGACTTGTGTACGCCACCTTGTACGTGGACGTCCTCTGATGCGTTGTCCCACAGGCTCAGAGTCGAAGACTCTTCGGGCCGGAGCTAAGTTGTCCATACGCACTACATGGCCTAGCCATCTTAGGCGTTGGATCCGTAGACGCCTGGCTAGACTCATGTCGCTGTACAGCCCATACAGTTCGTGGTTGAATCTTCTCCTCCAAATGCCATCAACGCAAACAGGACCAAAGATCGCGCTCAGAACTTTTCTCTCAAAAAGACCAAGAGACTCTTTCTCCGCTTGGGATATTGTCCATGCCTCTGCGTGGTACATCAGGACTGGGATGATCAAGGTCTTATGTCGAGATTCCTACTGTCCCTGTCTACAATCTAGCAAAACCACAGCTAAGGGAATGGGCTTGGAATAATTAGCGGGGATAGAAGACCTTGTTGAGCTTGACTTTGTTAACTTGGTCTTCCGAGAGAGGGCTCTACTACTCAATTGCCTTTTGAGCCCATAAAAACAGCGGTTGGCAAGAGTTATTCTGCGTTTGATCTCGGTACTGATGTTGTTTGTACTGTTTACAGCGGAGCCAAGGTAGACGAAGTCCTTCACTACCTCAAAGTGTTCGCTGCCTATGCTGACGTTCTGGCCAAGTCGTCGATTCTCGATGACAGCATATACTTTGTTTTGCCCTCGTTTACCGCCAGACCCATTTTAGCTGCTTCCGTTTCAATGCCAGCAAACGCATCATTGACGGCTCGCTGTGTTCGCCCAATCACGTCAATGTCATCCGTGTAGGCTAGCAGTTGAACGGACTTTTGGAAGATCGTGCCTCTTGTGTTGGCCAGTGAGTTTTGCACGATCTTCTCAAGAACGATGTTAAAGAAATCACATGACAGCGCGTCGCCTTGTCTAAAACCTTTTTTGACATTAAAGGTCTCGGTGAGTTCGTTACCGACCTTGATGGAGCAGCGAGAGTTCTCCATCGTCATCCTGCTCAGTCTGACGAGTTTAGCACGAATGTCAAAACTAGACATGGCGCTGTATAGCTCGTCTCTATACACGCTGTCATATGCGGCCTTGAAATCGACAAATAGATGGTGTGTGTCGATTTGCATTTCCTGGGTCTTCTCCAGGATCTGCCGCAGTGTGAAGATTTGATCGATGGGGGAATCATGGGCTTGCTGCATTAATATTACGCCCCGCTGAAAAGTCGATTAGCCTAAGTCCGCTGTAGAAGGTGATGTCATGTAGGCTACGCTTTCCGATTGTGCCACCAAAGTGTCCCAAAGGACGGTCTTCACGACGAAGCTCGGACATTGCTCGTGAGTTTTGTCAAGGAGCTCGTAAGAACAGTCTTTGGTTGTGTCATCTTTCTCCTCTGTAAGAGCTCATGTGCTCATATGAAACTTTTGTTGGCGAGTTTAGCCTTGATTCGGATCGCCAACAAGCATTTGTTTGCATCTCTAAGGCTTAAGGACTTCTGGCCTAAGTCTGCTGATGATGACAAACCCGCATCCAAATGTGCACTGACCTCGCTCTTTGGAGCGTCTGGCCGTCCCATAGCATTTCTTGGATCGCGGTAAAGACCGTTTAAGGACCCAGGCCCTCCGCAACTTGTTCGGCTGCAATCGGTCGATTGAAAGACCGAAAGTTTCACGCGCAGATCGGAAAATCATTGTCTTTTTACGCGTGCTCAGGTCGTCAGCGATAAGATCAACCATTTCCGAAGCTTGTTGCTGTTTCCTAAGCGAACCTTCTTTTTGGAAGCTCAATTTAGGATCCCTTCTGCACCTGCTCTTGAAATTGACTACTTTACTTACTTTTGCATACCAAAGTCCGGCACAAATCGCTCCAAAGCTCCTTCTAAACCATTCCCTAAAGTCCAACGTTGGGCGCCAGACAAAACTGATGTCACCATTTCGCTACAACGGACTAGAATATCGAAGGTAGACTGCTGACTCTCGTAGAGACGCGCATCAAATCCTCCAATTCTTCTTTCATTAGCCAAGTTCCCCCCCCCCCCCCCAAACCACGCGAAAGATCTTCCCGCAAGCACCCATCCCCGAGCACCAATGCACTCCCCCATCAACTTCGCAATCATGTTGCAGCATTAGCAGTTAAATGCATCCACCGCTGACAAGCACCTAATCGTACCGGCACCCACAATGGCACGGCGTCTCCCTCCCCCACATCCCACCCGCCACAGCGGCTGCACACACAATTTCTGCATCGAACGTCCTGAATTCATGAATTCACAGCCGCTTTTCCATCTGTCTGTCCCGCCCCCACCCTGCGCCGACACACTCGGTCTACAGGATTTTGTCTGGCCTTACAACAGGCACAAGCGTCTGGCAGCAACAAACGCCCCCATCACTGCACCGCCCTTCGGTGACTGAATGCACTCTCACTTTCCGTTTGGAGGACGTCTGTTAAGGACGAAAATTTCGCTTTTATTATTATCGTCCTCGTCTGTACGTAGTCGTATTTTTGGGGAAATTTACTTCATCCCCTCGGATACCCATTCAAACACACACCCGCTCGCACACTCACCGCCCGCACACAGACACGGGGTTGTAGCGAAGGCAATTGAAACAGCCTCGTAGACTGAACGCGGAGAGACCCGGCTGGGTCGGGGAGAGAGCGAGATGGACTCTTCTTGCGAGGCGGGGGCGAGACTGCACTCGTCCCCCGGTTGTCTGGCATTCATTAAATGCAAGGACTCGTAGACACAGAGAAACGGAATCTGGGAATTCGACTGAAGACGAGACGATAAATAGGAGCTCCACTCGGACCGAGACGGAGTCGGAGTCGGGGACGGATGCGTGTGCACCCGAAATGTTGAGCGCACTGATTTCATGGCTTCTGCAGGCACAGAGGGTGTGAGTGGGAACGGTGAAGGGTTGCCTCGGTCTGGGGTTGCTTGCATCGTCATAAATAAATTTGCACGACAGCAAGTGAGTTCCTGGCTTCCATTTGTCCTTTTTGGAAGCGATTATCATTAAAATTGCGAGACAGTTACAATTGAGGCTGTGATTCCTCCTGTCAAGGTGGTCCGGGGTGTCTGTGAGTCTCTTTTGTTAACGACGACGACGGCGGCGGTGATGTGATGTGGGATTGATATCGATCAGGGATTTGGCGGGAAGTGTGATGTGCTTGAGTTTGAGTGGACACGTTCTTGGATGGATGAGGGAACATCAAGTGCAGAGTCGGTCTGAATGGAGATATGGTTTGGGTTCAATTGGCAGGCAGACATTGGTGGTGTCAGAAGGATGAGAGAGTAAGTCGTCGTTAAGGGCTTTCGTGTGAAAAGATGAGATTTCGAAAGGTTTTCATCAAAACGATGGAACACGTCAAGGCTGTAATCAGAGACCACTACTTTTTTTTCAGCGTGTTTCTTAGAGGTTTGTTCTTCGAATTGGCAACACTTATTGCCTTGTCCAATCGCTGCTGATGACCTCTAAAGTCAATTGAATAGAGGGTCGTTTTCTCGAACGACCAAGCTGACTTTATACAAGGTTTTGACCGTCCCAGTCCTGCTCAACGGCCCAGACGCATGGACAACGGCGAAAGTGGATGAAGAAGTCCTTGGCCTTTTGTGAGAGAACAGCTCTATGTACGATCTTTGCTCCTATTTGCGTTGATGGCATTTGGAGAAGAAGATTCAACCACGAAGTATATGGGCTGTACAGCAACATGAGTCTAGCCAGGCGTCTACTGATTCAACGCCTAAGAGGCTAGATTAAGTAGAGCGCATAGACATTATTTATTTTAATAATTAATTTATTATTTATTATATTTTTAAATTTAATTTAAATAACATTATTTAATAAAAATTAATTATATATATAAATATAAATAAATTTAATATTTAAATAATTTATTTAAGTAATAAATTATTAAATATTAAATTTAATATATATATATATATAGAGTCTCCGACTCTGAACCAGTGGGACAACGCAGCAGAAAAAGCCCACGAAACTAATGGCGAAAGACCTCAGCCAACTTCGTGTGCGTAATTGGAGGCAGCTGGCTATAGATCGTGCCAGCTGAACATGATTGTTAGTTGATGCCCAGATCCACCCTGGACTGTAGCGCCATCAGAGGCAAAGAAGTTCATAAAAACATTTGAATGAATACCCATGTCACCAGCGAGGCAAGCAGTGCTTCTCGATTGCTTATGATGCTCGTAACATCTTGCTTTTGTGAGTAGTAAGCTCAGTCATCCTATACCTCTGTAACAAACAGGAAGCTTAGTCACCAGACAGACGATGGCCCGAAGTGCTACGACGTTTCTGCCGGAGTTCCCCAGAGAACAGTCCTTGGGCCCCTCCTGTGTCCAGGGTTCAATCCTTGGGCCTCCCCTGTGGAATTTAATGTCCGACGGAGTGTTGCGACTGATGCTACCACAAGGGGTTGAGGTCATCTGCTTTTGTGATGACATCGCAGTTGTCATCGTGGCCACACTCATCCTCCAGGTGGAAGTCGCCACAAACGAAGTGATCGCCAGCATGAAGCATTGTCTAGAGTCTACCGTCCTAACTGACCAAGTTGTACGACTGGATGGCGCAGCTGGTTAAGTGACTCCTCTAGGTTTTGGAGGGAGAGTGTGATGGTAAAAGCATCACTTCCACTCGGAGGCCATGGGGCCCATTGTGAATAAGTGCCTGCCCTAAGTTGCCGGGTCCCCAGGTTCAAATCCCAGTGAAAGCAAAGTTAAAACGCTTTTATCCGGTTTTTCAAATCTGGTCCAGCCACCATTTGCCGTTGGGATGAAATTAACGACACTATCACTGGAGCAAGCGATCAGTGGTAATAGTCTGACTTTGGCTATCACAATGGACCAACGTGGTCTAACTGTGCTAGTGAATTCACTAGCAGTCCCCTAACCTAACTTAAGCTGTCGTCGAACTCTGGACTCTGGACAAAAAGAACTATCAACAGACTTCAGCACAGATTAACATTCTTCCAGATGAGATGTAACGGGGTCTTAATGCGGTCCTTGAACTGGTAGAAGACTGAGTATCAAGTAGAAATTGAGTAAATATGCAGACGAACGCACAAGCTTACCTCCACCATTAAACTTTGAACACCAAGGTCGATAGAGTAGTGCTACATCACCTCTCGCAATGTCTGTCCGGACCTTTGGATCTAAGTAAGTCCGAACGAAAGGGGCGATAGGGAACTGTCACTGTTTGTCCGGACTATCGAAAATATCTTCTTTGTCCGGACTATCGAAAATATCTCAACCAACGAAGTCTGAACGACAATGCCGATATAGAACTACCACTGTCACCTTATGTAATGCTTGTCCGGACTATCTGAAATATCCAAAAAAATCTCATGTAGACACAATAATTCGAGCCTTGTGTGATTTCTAAGCAGCGAGGTGGACGCAAGATGGCCTTTTTTCTCCGGACATATTGTAGAAGACAGAGGGAGGTCAAGAATGAGGAGAGATTCAAAAATCTATATGCAGCTGGTACCTACTAGTACAGAAGCGAAGATGCGTATCATCACGTGTGTATTTCTTTGCAGATAAGGTGGTCCTGAACCTTACTGTCATTTATACAAGTCCAAACCTAGATAGATAGGATGAGATCCTTCATTCGCCATAGAGTGAAGAGTATCAAACCCAAAGCAAATGAGTGGTATGACTTGAGTTGCAAAGAGGCTATCAGGTTGAGGGAGTTGAGTTTCCGGACTTACAAAGCCAACCCTACTGAGGAAAACCAGAAAAAGTTTAAACGGGCCAGAAATGACTGCAATGCACTAATAAGACGTGTGAAATTCGCATATGACCAAAAGTTGAGGCAAAAAGTGCTACAATGTCCCAAGGGTAGCAAAAACTTTTGGTCATTTGTTAAAAATATAAGGAATTCAGCCTCATCTTCAATTCCCACGCTCATTTGCAATGACATTCCAGCTGTCAGCTCTTTAGACAAGGCCAATCTGCTTGCTGCGCATTTCGCGACCAGCTCAACGCTGCCAGATTCGACCTTGTCTCCGCCTGTACTTGAGAGCGTCAATTGTACCATGGGACAAATCCAAATCCGCACTCGTACAGTTGCTAGAGTACTTAAAGATCTCAACGTGCATAAATCCGTTGGCCCGGATGGTATACCCCCCATACTTCTGAAGAGGTGTTCTTCTGCGCTGGCAAAACCTCTGCGTAAGCTTTTTCATCTGTCCTACTCATCTGGTCTCTTTCCGAGTGGATGGAAAACAGCATTTGTCCAGCCCGTCCCTAAAAAGGGCAAATCTTCGTCTTCCCTCCTCCTACCGACCCATAGCACTAACGTCCCTTCTATCCAAGGTCATGGAAACGCTGATTAACCGTCAGCTTATGAAATATCTTGATTCGCGGAAGCTTCTTAATGACCGGCAGTACAGTTTCCGCAGCAACAGGTCCACTGGTGATTTGATGGCATATCTCACCGAAAAGTGGAACCAATCCTTGCACAATGCTGGAGAAAGCAAGATCGTTGCGCTTGATATTTCAAAGGCATTTGACAGAGTTTGGCATCAAGCTCTCTTGTCGAAAATGCGTGCTTATGGCATCGATGAGTCTCTTCTTCAATGGACTAGAAATTATCTTTCGAACCGTTCAATTCAAGTTGTTTTGGATGGGTTCAAGTCTGATATTCACCAAATTAATGCTGGTGTTCCCCAAGGCTCTGTTTTGTCTCCGACTCTCTTTCTCATTTTTGTAAATGATCTCCTGTCTGCTACTTCTAATCCAATCCACTCCTTCGCTGATGACAGTACTCTCAGCTTTTCATATTCGTTCCAAGACTCACGACCCTATCCTTTGGCAGTAGAATTGGAGCGGCAGCGTATGTTAAGCACATTAAATTCCGACCTTGACAGCATATTTAATTGGGGTAAAAACAATAGAGTGGAGTTTAATGCTTCCAAAACTCAATGCTGTGTACTGTCACTCAAGCGATCCTGACTGAATGGCACTTGCATCGAAGAAACCGAAAAGCTTTCCATCCTCGGTATGTGTATCAACTCAACACTTAGTTGGAATGATCACATATTCGAGGTCGCCAAAAATGCTGCGAAATGTCTAGGTTTCCTTAAACGATGCAAGAAATACTTCACCCCCTCTGATTTGGCTTCAATTTATAAGGCCTTCATTCGCCCCAAGCTTGAGTATAACGCTCATATCTGGTCTGGTGCTCCTAAGACCTCCCTGCACCTACTTGATAGAATACAACAGCGAGCGATAAAACTTATAGGAGACAGTAATATCGCGAAGTCAATAGACTCGCTCGAACATCGCCGTAATGTCTCATCCTTGTCATTGTTTTATCGCTATTTGAACAAACGATGCTCAAGTGAGTTAGCCAATTGCATTCCTCCCCTTCATGAATTCACCCGCAATACTCGTCTCGCCAGGAATGCTCATCAGTTCACCATCAAGCCTGCTTTCGGACGTACAGTTAAGTTTAGAGAGTCGTTTTTTAGCCGCACCACACGAATATGGAATGCTCTTCCCAGCCCAATATTTCCCACTCACTACAATCCACAGACATTTAAGACCAATGTGCACAGGTACCTCCTCTCCCTTTCTCCCTCTATACCTTCGGCCCGTGCTGTGTCTTGATTCCGGACACTTAAGGGTATTCGTAACCCCTTTTGCGCGCGTAAATTATAAAAAAAAAAACTGTAACTAAGAAGAACAAACATTTTAAGAATTGCTCAAGAGACATAGTTGTCAATCAGTCTCTCGAATTAATACTTGAACACGGACATGGAGGATGAATTATTGACAAGTAATCCAAAGCGAGCCTGGCACTCGCCTATATCCCGACCCCTTGGCGTACAGTTAGGGTAGCCTTCATACCAAAGATCGGTAAGGGGGACTACTCACTCGCCAAGAACTTTAGACCTATCAGTCTAACCTCTTTCCTGCTGAAAAGCATGGAAAGGCTGGTTGAGCTTCATGTGCGCAAAACCGCTTTGCGATTTCATCCTCTGTCTCAGATGCAACATGCCTATCAGCGCGGAAAATCTTGCGAGACTGCACTTCAAAATCTCGTCGGCAGAATTGAATGTGCTCTCGACAGGAAAGAGCACGCGCTGGGCATTTTCATTGATATAGAGGGTGCCTTTGACAATGCGACTTTTGATGGCATGTGCAACTCGGCCAGAGAACACGGTGTAGATGAATCATTAGTGCTTTGGATTAAAGCAATGCTGATGAACAGAACTATTATTGCGGACGCGGACTGTGGCCAGTATGTTATGGCGGGGGTAAATAAGCGCTGCCCGCAGGGTGGTGTCTTGTCTCCTTTGCTATGGTGCATGCTGGTTGACTCTCTGCTCGATGCTACGCTACGCCCAGGCCTATGCGGATGATGTAGCTGTTCTGTCTGTCGGATCATGCCTAGCGGATGTGTGTTCAAAAGCGCAAGCAGCTCTAGACGTGATCGACGATTGGTGTACCAGAAATGGGCTTTCAGTCAACCCTCTTAAAACCGAGGTTGTCCTCTTTACGAGGAGGAGGAAATTGACTGGTTTGACTCAACTGGTACTAAAAGGTGTCACTATCCGCTTTTCCGATGAAGCTAAGTATCTGGGTGTCATTCTAGATAGGAAGCTTCTGTGGAAAAAACACATTGAAACGAAAATTGCGAAGGCACTGTCAGTTTTCTGGCAGTGTAAAGGAATTTTCGGCAAATCATGGGGTCTATCACCAAAAAGATCCGTTTGGATCTACACGGCTATGATCAGACCCCTTCTCTCCTATGCATCGGTCGTTTGGTGGAATAAGCTTTCGCGTAAATACGTAACTGCTGCTTTCACCAAGCTTCAAAGAACGGTCTGTCTCGGCTGCATGGGGGCCTTCCCTAGCACGCCTGGCTCTGCTCTTGATGCCCTGCTGACTTTCCCCCCTTAGATGCCCATATCATGGGGTGCACTCTCAAGGCCATCTTCCATTTAAAAAGAAGTGGTGATTGGTACAACTCGCACTGGAGTTTCGATGACCTTGCGCACCGCATCCCCTTTGACCCCAGTCTTATGGATATGCCGTCTGACGCACGGACACCAGTACTCCAGCTGCGACGAACATACAAAGTCGACTTTCCCTGTACTCAGGACTGGCTCTGGCCAGAATCTGAGCCAGGAAAGGAATGTAGTCGAATTTTCACGGACGGCTCCAAGACCAGTGAAGGATCTGGTGCTGGTGCCTTCGTGGAGAGCGACAACTTTAGACTGCACACCTCGTTAGGTAAATTTGCGTCGGTTTTCCAAGCGGAAACCTATGCGATCCTAATGGCTACGAGCTATATTGTGAAGAATAGGTGGAAGGGGCGAAGTATTTGTGTCTGTAGCGACAGCCAAGCTGTGCTTAAGGCCTTGCTCAACCCTTTAACCACTTCCAGGGTAGTTCAGGAATCAAAGTCTTCTCTGAATTTGATCGGCAGTTTAAATTCGCTAAGACTTGTCTGGGTTCCCGGGCACCACGGGGTCACGGGAAATGAGATCGCTGATGAACTTGCTAGGCGAGGATCAGATGAGGCTTTTTCAGGACCTGAACCTACGCTGGGACTGCCCGTGTCCTTAGTCAGGGCTTCCTTTGATGGTTGGACTTTTCGAGAGCACAACCGCAGGTGGCATGACTCTCCAGGATGTAGACAGACCAAGCGCACGGTCTCCAAAGTCTGTAAGAAATCCGCGGCTTTCCTGTTATCTCTGAACAGAAAAGACTGCAGACAACTTATTGGCGTACTAACGGGGCACTACACCTTCGCCAAACACCTAAGTGTGCTTGACCTAAGTGACGAAACCCTCTGTGACGCCTGTGGAGAAGACGATGACACTGCAGAGCACTTCCTCTGCCATTGTCCCGCCTTTGCTCGGATCAGGTGGCAGTTATTCGGCGCTGATGAGGTGAAAGCTGATGATGTAGGCTTCTCATCACAGAAGCGCCTGCTGTAAAAGCGGAAATTTCAGTAAAAGTAGGTTGCTGCCTGGTAGTACAATGGACCAGTCTTGAGTCTGAGTGCTCCAGTGTAGTGTGACAAAAACCTACGACAAAACAAAAAAAATCGAAAGCGTAGGCTCAAGGTACATCATTCCTGAATTGTGCATCCTAGTAGTAGAATGGCAAAGAATCTCTTCCGAGGATGTCCAGCCAAGAAAACAATTAATTCTTTCAAAGAAAATTGCTCTAAGGGCATCATTTCATGCCAAGAACTCGCAAATTCCCTCAGACAATTAACGCGTTTGGACTGCTCTCTCTAGGAATATGTTCAATGATTAGTCTAACACGACGACAGATGACTCCGGTAGCCAAACTTTGCATCGATTTAACCACAAGTAGGTACCGCGTAAGGTGCTCAAGAAAGAGCTCGAAAACTTGGTTTTGCATTCAACTGATCCGGGTTTTGAACGAATGAGATAGTTGAATCGTTCGCTTTATTTTCTCCTCGATTCTTTTTCTTTGAATAGCGACACAGTCCGGGTGGAGTTGGGCCACAACCGAAACCTCTCCAGCCTCTCCACGATCCCTTGTGGCTGCCTCCAGTTTCACACAACGAGTTGGTTGAGGTCCTTGTCCAATTGTGCGCTTCACCTCGATCGTGGACGTCCGCTGCTACGTTGACCCACTGTCTCAGAGGCGAATGCCCTCCATTGGAGCCCAAAGGCCAGACTCGTGGCAACTTCCGACAGAATTGGTCCCGTCAAATTCCTACAACTAGCCACAGATTCTTCGGGGAAGAACTCGTTTTCCAAAATGAAATAATTTTTCCAGCTAAATCTCTCCCTCTCCCCTCCCCCACTCAACTTCCAGCTGACTCATCTTTCCGAACGTTTTCCTCCGAACTTAATCATGTGATGGGGCGTTATCTCATCATGCAACGCGAGACTAACGGCACGAGGAGGTGACTAACTAATTTCTGCGGATTCCGAAAGCTGATGCAATACCTTCCGAGATCGCAAAACACTCGATTTCCCCTTAACCCCTAGGGCACGGTATCAATTAAACCTTAACCGATACTCCATCGGCTGATAAGCGCTGCGAGCGATAATCCAGTCACTAGCACGGAATTCGATACGACGCTCCGTCCCACTTCAGATAGTTCTGCATTTTGCCAGATCCTCTGGCTTCATTGTTGCAAGGCAAATGACGCGCCAGCGTCATGTGATGACGATGCACTCTCCCAGCACGCAGATATCACACGCGAGCAGTTTATGTCTGCCTGACAGCGCTGATAAGCGTCCAACAGCACCTTCCACGCAGACAACACCGCTGTCGTCTGTGTCTGGCGGCAGACAGCGAGACATGTCAAACAGCATTATCGCTTGTTGCAAACAAAACACACAGCACAGCAAAAAAAAAGGCGGTTGAGCAACTCTCTGAACGATAAGGCTAGACATGTTCTACAAAGTGGCTGATAGCAGCGAGTTGCCTGGTTCTGGCTGGCAAGCCGAAGCCGCGGCAATAAACACGAAATCGTGTTTGCCGATGTCTGGAGGTCACTGCACAAGTGAGTAACGAACGGGCGGCGGGTGGGCCGTTGGGCCATGAAAGTTCTGAAATGTTGACTAACCGTCCCAAGGATGCGGTGGCTATCGACTAATTCTGGGGCTTGGCCTCGGCGAAGGGTAAACATGCTCACGAGTGGAACTGAAGCTTCCGCTGGAGTTAGATGCGCATTCCCAGACGAGTGCGAGTAACTGATTAGTGGTGACGGCGCGATGAGTGCATTTTGTCATCAACTTAAGTCAGCCGTCTGCAAACGTTTCGAGTACGGCGACGGGTTTTCTTCTCTTTTTTGGCTTTGAATCTGAGAAACTCTGCAGCGTCCAGTTGCTGGCAGTAGCGCCCTTCCTCCATGCGTTGTAGCCTCACACAAGCTGAGTAACCAAGGGCTGAGTCCGGATACATGTCCAGGGTACTGATCGCGTTCCAGCGAAGCCTACAGTCTGCAGAAGCCCGTAGTCAAGTTAGGCCCAGGCGACTGCTTGGATGCCATAAAAGCCGACAGTCCTCAGGAACCCCTGACACTTAATTTTCCAACATTCTCGCCAATGCAGCACTAAAGTGCACCCGCTTGATAAAGACTTTCTCCTGAGAGTTGCCTGTCATGCTTTTCGGTACCCAACTCGGGCGAATGTTGGACTGTACCATCATCTCGTCGAGAGATGAACGACAGCTTGTTGGGACTGATCCCTCACTTCTTTCTTTGTATGGCGATAGACTCCGAGGTGGACCTAGTCCTCAACCAACAAGCCTCTTCCTCTAGCACGATCTTTTACTAGCTGTCTCCAGTAGCGCACATCAAGTTGGTTGAGGTCCTTTCCCGGGCGCCATTTCAATCGCGGAGGTCTTCTTTTACTAGCAGTCTCCCTTCCCAAGCCATTTATTAATTTTTTTTCTAGTAACCAGGGATTTATTCGCTGCCCGGCAAGCAGACAGTTCCTAACGGTACGCAACCAACAAAATGCTGAGAAGAAATTTAACGTCGCACGAGCTCCCCAGAAAAAAAATACTGTCTTAACCTCTCACAAAGCCCTTTGTCGCTAACATCAAGTTCTGAAGACCAGAGGCAACACTGCGAAGAAGCCACAACTGATGTGCCAGGTTTCTTTCCACCACCAAGAAGAAACCCCTAATTTGATGACGACTGTCAGCGAGTACAGACAGGCAAAAAGGAAGTACACAAAGAGGCGCTCCAAAGAAGAACGGGAGCTGTTTGCGAGCTCTATGGGCAAAAAAGAAGGGAAGAGCACCGACTTCACTGAAACAAAAAGCCGGAGCATGGGAAGCGCGCGATCGGAGAAATTGAAAGATCTTGCTGCAGAATTTCCGGAACCTCTACCAATGGGAAAAAAGAACGGGCCACGTTCAGAAAACCGGAATAGAAGCCTGCAAGGATAGAGATGGGAACCTAGAAAGAAGATAATTTCTGATGACTGTAGAACGGCGATGACGACCAAAACCCTGCTGTCAGACAGAATAATCAATCCAACACAAGTGATGATAGACGAGAATTTCGACCACCCGTCCTCAGTGAAGTCACGACATCAATCGGCAAACTAAAGTCCAACAAGGCTGCTGGTGCCAATGCACTGTCAAACTTTTCAACGCAGTTGGTGGTGCTGTGGTAAGGGGCATACACCAACTCATCTGAGGGATCTGGTCGGATAAAAGTGTGCCCGACGGATAGAATCTCAGCATCTTAGAGAAAGCAAACCATCTAAACTGTGCCAAGTACAGGGGAATCTGCTTCTTTTTCTTGTTCTTCTTCTTGTAGCGCTGTAGTCCGGCGTGGACCTGGGCCTCAACCAACAAGCCGCACCAGCTTGCACGATATTTTGCTAGCTGTTGTTCCTCTTCACTTGGAGGCGCCTCCTTTAACGTAGACGTCCACTCTGTTGCGTTGTCTCACTGGTTCAGTGTCGAACTACAGGGTTATCCGTCTCCTAGATGTCACATGTAAGACCTTCTCTACCGTCTTCTGTAAGCGCCTGAAAATTCACTTCAACAGCCTGGCTGGTCAATATCAGCGCGAGTACATGCCATCGAAGGCATCCAAATATTCGCATTGCGGCAGATCTTGGAAGACACCAGAGTTTCAAGTCGATTCCGCCATCTGTTCATCGATTTTAAGGCCGCGTATGACAGTGTCTTTAGAGACGAGCTATACAGCGCTTTGCCTAGTTCTGGCATCCGGCCAAAACTCGTCCGTCTTTACAGAATGACGATGGAGAACGGCCGCTTCTCCGTCAAGATCGATCGACACCTTTGAAATCAAAAAAAGGCTTAAGACAAGGCGGTGGACTGTCATTCGGCAAAGACTCATTCTGAAGAAGATCGTGCGTAACTCAAACGTCAAGACCAGAAACACGATCTTCCACAAATCTGTGTAACTGCTCGCATATGCTGGGGCTGTCAGGGGCTTATGTGAGCACTGAGAAGGGAGAGACTAAGATGGGTCTTGCGGTGGATGAGGGAAAGACAACTTATATGCCTCTTCTTCTTCTTCTTCTTTTGGTAACTTAATGAAAACCCGCTTTTGAATCGTGGATCTTCATGGACTGTCTTCTTCTTCATCAGATGGTGCTACAGTCCGGGGTGGACCTGGGCCTCAAGAGTATATGCTGCCTACGGGAAGGGTCCACCAAACCCGAAGTTTTGGACAAAACGTCACTATAGCCAGCTACAACCTTGATATGCTGAAAGACTTTGTTTGCCACGGTTCCGACAGCCACCGCAGAGATAAAACGAAGGATTACCCTTGCCAATCGCTGTGCCTGTGGGCTTAGAGGGCAATCGAGGAATGAAGCGCTCTCTAGAAGAACCAACAGGACCTTGGTAGTGGATAGTGGCCATACTTCTACCGCTACGGATAATATCCATACTTGTGTGCCATTCAGCAGGACTAGTCCCAGTGCGGACTAGTCCTAGTCTTGCTGAATGGCACAGAAGTATGGACGCTATCCAAAGCGGAGCAGGAGATTCTTAGTCACTTCTAGAGGAAGGTCCTTCGGATTATCTTCGGTCCCAACACGACTAGATGGTGCAGTTGGTTAAGTGCCTGCCCCAAGTTCGAGGGGTCCCAGGTTCGAATCCCAGTGAAATCGAATATTGCCCAGTCACCATTTGCCGTTGGGATCAAATTAACGGCACTGGAGTCGGTTGCTACCTGGCAGTACAATCGACCAGTTTTGAGTCTAAGTGCTCTAGCAGAATTTCAAGAACCTTAAGAAAAAAAAAATCTTCGGTCCCAAGTGCGGTGCTTGGAGGAGGAGACTAAACGACGAACTCTACGGACTGTACAATGTCATCGATCTGGTCAAACGAGTCAGAGTTTCCCATCTCAGGTGGCTCGGCCATGACATCAATGCTTCGGCCCGGAAAGTCTTCGACTCTAACCTCGTGGGACATCGCGGTAAAAGGAGATCATGCTTAAGAAGGCACGATTAAGGATGACAATGTTTAGGGAAAACCATGCCTCCGGTGGCAGACACAACTGGAAGGGGTTCTCAAAGCTTCGCGTTCTCGGCGTTCGGTAGGGGTGTTTAAGTTTTGGGACTGTTTTTGGCGCGAAGAAGCGCATTGGGTTTCGTCGTCCCCGGCCAAAGACGACACGACGTGGCGCCCAATTTCCGGCGGGAAAGATTGGAGATTTTCAGAGGGAATTGGGACATTTTTTTAATTCTTCAGGAGATTTTGTGTGCCACTTCTTGGGGATCCGTCCCAGCGGAGCAGGCGGGTAGGTCGGTCTACTCGGACCACGAGTGTCGTGAGGCAGGCGACAAGCTGAATGTGCACAACTGAAGGAAACTATCACAAGACCGTGCTGGATTAAGGGGAATTTTGAATGAGGCCCAGGTCCACTCCGGACTGTAGCGCCATCTGAAGAATAAGAAAAGATGGCCGCCAGTCTGCAGATGACCACAGAAACTTGAAGCATCTTTCTCCGTAGAGACTGAGCTGTCTCCCAGCCTCTTGCAATCACCAGGTCATCCTGACTGCCTTAGTGTCGGCAGTCGAGTCGAGTTTTGCAGGCGATGATAGAGCCGCGACGAAGGCTTTGGCTGAAAGTCTTCTATTCTCTTGATCAACTCCAGAGAATCGCTTGAGTCCCAAGAAAGACTCAATAAAAGTTGACTCGTGTCGCAACTTCATCAAGCTTCTTCACGGCGAAATGCTTCAACAGATTCTGTAGCCAAAGTCTTCTCTCCCTGGACGTCTAGGAACCTCATCGGTGTCTATAGCCAGAGTCTTTCTGCCCTTCACCTCGACGAACCTCATCAGACTCTGTAGCCAGAGTCTTCTCGTCGTCGTCTTGCCTATCACTTATAACAACCTCATCAGACTGTAACCAGAGTCTTCCTGCCCTTCGCCTTTAAGGACCTCATCAGACTCAGGAGCCAAAGCGCAGACAGTCTTTCAGTTCAGAGAAGATGATCCCTCGCATTTGATGGCCGTTTTGCCGCACAAATGGCACTAAACAACTCCCATCTCCCAGCTCCGTCCGACTGTGGCGGTTATCCTTGCGAAGTCAACGGCTGACCAGTCTAAGCACAACTTAAGTGAAAATCCCTGAGGAAGTCTTAATCCAAGCATTCACGTCTGCCGGGCCAGATACGCGCCTGGACCTCCCCCACCAGACGGTCGCCCACATGTGCACCCAACTGCACACACACTCGCCGAAATCAAACTTTTTCCTTTGAAATCGTCTAATCCCTTCCATTCATACTCGTCCGAGTGTCGTCAACGTGCCCACTCTGCGATAAGCCAGCGTCCATCGCCGCATGTCACTTCAGTTGTGCGAGTCAAAGGAGCAGCCAGGCTTACCCCCAGACGCTCGTTTTTTTTTTAATGAACTGTTGCTGCCTTCAACGGGGCAGATCTCTGTATCCAAGCACAACACATCCACCAGCACCGCCGCCGCCGCCGCCGCCTCCGCCGCCGCCTCCGCCGCTGCTGTGGCTGCTGGACACAAAGAGGACGACACACATCCACGAGATAAGCCAAAATATTGTCAGGAGGAGGTTGAGCGAGGGGTGCGCGGTCGAAAGGAGCAACCGAGAGCGACGCGACACAACTGGTGGTTCGTCGGGCCCCGACGGGGAATGGGTCTCACTCACAACCACCTTCGTCTGGGGCAGGTTTAAAACTTCGACGACGTTGCCGTTGCTGTTGTTGTTGTCGCCGCCGGCTTCGTTGCTTCTTTGTCTGTCTCGTTCTGTTTTGGTCCCTTTCTCGTGTTTGGCGCGTCATCTTTTCCCGTCTTTCCCGAGTCCGTCTCTCGCACGTCTCCTGCGATTAGGGAATTACCGAAGGTGTTGTGTGTTTTTGTATCGCGTCAAGTTCTTCTCGTCGTTCTCCTCTTTTTTGCCCGGTGCGCCCAGACAAGAGCCAGTCAGCCAAGTGCAGACAGCGGTTAGTTCTTGTACGTGCGAGTGTGTGTGTGTGGGTACGGCTCATGGCAGCCGAATATTTTTCAAGGTCACGCATGAAAATTTCTTTTGTGGATTGGATTTCATTGGAATTTAGACGGCGCGCAGGGACTCGAGCGGTTTTTTTGCGCAGACTGAGGGATTGTCGTGCACCAGCAGACAGGACAGTCTGCTGCCGGAATGGAATTGGGGAAAAAAAAAGGTTTCGGATTCAGTTCTGAAGGGAACTATGCCCGCGAGGAATGGAATGCAGTTGTTGGCGGCTCGGGGTGTAGGTCACTTAAAGTGTCACTCTGGCTGCGATTAGTTGTGTTTTGGATGCAGAAGGGGGTCTGATGGCACACCTAGTTCACAGATGTTCTCCTCCAACCGTCCATCAAATCCTTTTGGCGGTTGGAAGACATGTGGCCAACTTCTGGGACAAATATGAGTCGGGGATATGAGGGTTTTGAGACGGTAAGTTTGACTGAAAACTTCACTGGAACTTGTTTGCCGTTTAGTTAGGGCTGTTTAATGCTACAAAATGTCTCTCAACCTCCCAGCTCAAGGAGATCGAAGAGTCTAGGGATAAACAGAAAATACAGGCCAACAGTCTGGCAACAGGCTTTAAGAAACGCACCCAGACTCTTCGAATCTTTTTACCGACCCGCAGGGAATAGTGGGTGTATTTAAGCAGCACTTCCAGCAGCTGGATGAGAATGAGCACAAACAGGAGAGAGTGATAGGGAATGAAGAAATGCCACCAATGATGTCGATGAAGTAGATCTCCCACCCTGTTTTGAAGAAGTTAAGACAAGTATCAGACGGCTGAAGAAGACCAAAGCCGCAGGCTCCAACAGAGGTCTTCAAGAGTGCCGGCGATATTCTGGTAGGGAGTATGCACCAGATCGTCTTTTGTATTTGGGAAGACGAAAGCATGCATATACCACTAGCATATACCACATCCACAAGAAGGGGCGATCCTACCTCATTCAAGAACATCCAAGAGGTATGAACCTGCTCAATGTCGCCTACAAGATCCTATCCAACGTACCAGTGCGGTTTCCGATCAGGCAATTCATCTATAGACCAAATTCTCAACCTCCGCCAAATCATGGGAAAGACTAGCGGGCTTCAAAACGATACTCACCAATATTCATCGATTTTAAAGCCTCATACGATAGCATTCATCGCAATGGTCGAATTCGAGATCCCGGGAAAATTGATCCGATTGTGCGGCACCACGCAAAAAATACGCGATGCATCGTGCAGTTCGGTTCAAGAACTTCCGAGCCTGTCTACCACATCACCTCTGTCCGTAAGAGTGTGTAGGAGAATCCTAGGCAGTCGATTTCACGTCGTTCACAAGAACTCGGCCTTTCGCAGACCACAACTTGGCGAATTTTACGTCGTGATTTGGGCCAGCGCGCGTTCAAAATTCAACTGGCCAAGGAGCTGAAGGTAAACGTACAGACCATAGACAACGACGTATGTTCGCTGAATGGACTCTGGAGCACTTGGAAACTGACCCTAATTTTCATCAAAACGTGAGGCCCATTTCTGGATGAAGTTCTTTTTTTCGCATGTTTTGAAATGCTGCACTGGAGCACACAGACTTAAAACTGGTCCATTGTACTGTCAGGTAGCAACCTACTCCAGTGTCGTTAATTTGATCCCAACGGCAAATGGTGACTGGACCAGATTCGATTTCACTGGGATTCGAACCTAGGACCCCTCTAACTTGGGGCAAGCACTTAACCAACTGCGCCATCCAGTCGTTTTGGATGAAAGGGTACGTCAACAAACAACATTTTCGAATTTGGGACGATACCAATCCACATGAGATCCAAGAGCTTCCAATGCATCCTGCAAAAATCACTGTTTGGTGGGGATTTTGGGCTGACGGCGTCATCGGTCCATATTTCTTTGAAAACGACTTTAGACAGGCTATCACCGTCAATGGTGAGCGCTATACGTCGATGATTACCAACTTTTTTTTGGCCTGAATTGGGTGATGTGGACACAAACGACATGTGATTTGATCAGGATGCCACTACGTGCTACACAACTCACGCCATATTGGAAATTCTGTAGGAGCAATTCGAGGGCATGGTCATCTCACGTGGAGGTGATGTGAACTGGCCGCCGAGATCGTGCGATTTGACCCCGTTCGAATTTTTCTTGGAGGGTTTTTTGAAGTCCCAGGTCTATGCGAATAAGCTACAAACTACAGCGACTCTCAATCCCAACATACGAGTAGTCCATGCCGTCGGTCAAATTCAGCCTGATTTATGCTCCAGAGTCATGGGAAATTGGTCATTTCGGATGCGCGCAACCCAGAGAAGAATACCCACGATGGACATTTGAATGATGGTATGCTTAATGGCATCGAAAGGCCTTTCAAACGAATAAAAAATGTCGATGATATCTCACACACACTTTGTCTTATTCACATTTAAAGATAGGAAGCGCTTTATGAAAGACACTTCATATGGAGCCGAAATTTGAACGATGAGCAGGACTACAGAGCTGATTCTTGGTGCCTTGGAATGAAAAATTTAAAGTCGGACATATGGTCCTGTCTGTGAGGAAGGCGAATGGAGGTGAAGACGCAATCCCGTACTCTAAAACTGTGAACAGGAAGGTGGACATAGTGCAGGCTCGGACCTTTCTTGAGTCGGCAGGCTTGGTAAGTAATCGTCTTGTCTTCTTCCTCGATTCTGAGCCTATGGAGCAACGTAGCAGAGGACTTCCACATCTAAGCTGAGCCGCACTAGTTCAGAAGAGTCTAACCCTACTTGGAGTGCGAAATTGGAGACAGTTAGCGAAGGATCGCGCTAGTTGGAGGGGTTTGTTGATTGAGGCCAAGGTCCCCCCGGAGTGTAGCGTTACAAAAAGAAAAAGGCTTTTTAGGTCATTGGAGAATGAATAGAACAGCAGTTTGTGTGCGCCATGACAACGTTGAAATTGCTCCCTTCAAAGAAACCAACAACCAATGGACAAAATCTATGAGTACACCATGTGTTCGTTTACTCAATATCTTAAGAGCCGACTATAATAGCCGTACGGAACTTAAGCTTATGTCAAAAGCAAAAGGCAACCATAATTCCTTATATAGAAACTTAAGGAAAATTCAGCTGTCAACTGACATTTGCATAGAGAGCAATTCATTTTGCTCCCGCGTATGTGGCGAAAGTGAACGAACTTAACAAAACTGGACGAACTTAACGAAACTTAATGAAACTGATCAAAGCGGTATTATAGCCACTGTGTATAATTTTGAGTATTTGCTCAGTTGCCTCAGTTCCCTTATTTTTTTTTTCCTCTTGTACAACCCTGCCGTAAAGGCAGCGACACTGCGACCTAAAAAGATCTATTGTATCGACGGGCTGGAGTTAATCCAAAAGATTTACCACTTTCCTTATGAAAGATAGTATATCTTTTGTAGTGGAGTTTTTCAATTCCACTGAAGTCAGTATTTCCCTGTGGAGAATACGTTTCCTTAACCAATGTAGTGCCGGACATTCACATAAAATGTGCTGGGATGTTTCGTCTTTCCGCTTCTAACCCAAGGTTCCTGGATAAGTCCAAGGGTTATATTTTCTTCGGCGAACCGCTTGCTAAGGGTAGCGGACGCGCCCTTCGCGTGATGCAGGTTCGTCTGTAGCACCTTGATGGAGCTCATCGATCCTCCATCGAGGATCTGGCCTGCCGCATCAGTTGGGCCTTTTTAGGGCCTTTCTTCTTGCGACAAGCAGCCGTTGAGGGATGACCTTTTTTGGAATTCCCCCCCGACTCTTCCTTCCGAGTAACGTGCCCTGCGGCGCCGGTTGTTTTCCTCGGAACTCCGGGCTTTTTGCCGGTTTTACGGTTTTTCGGTTCAACAACACGAGTCACCGTCTTTCCTGCTGCACTAAGGCCGCTGGTGCTAGCAATTGGCTCGCTGTCAACGGTCTTGGTTGCTGAGGCAGTACTGTCCTCACTTACATGCCCTGCAGCGCTGCAAGTGGGAACTGTAGATGAGGTTGTTGTTGTAGAAGCAGATGGAGAATCATCTGCGTTGACCTTCATGTGGGAGACGATCAACTTGACCTGACCAAATCTATAGCAAACCTTGTTGTTTAGTTTGCCCAGGGCCTTCATGGACGCATCGTCAATGGCAAAGACGAGATGAAGGAGCGAACCTTCTTTCATCCTTTGCATTGCCTTCCATGAAGAAGCTTGAAGGCCCTCATTTTGTGCTTCAAGCGTCGCTAAGACTTTGGTCGTTGGCAATTCGGTGCTCTGTGGAAAGAAACCACGGACTATGTGAGATTTAGGAAAAGATCCCACCTCCACAAGTACAATATCAAGACCACTTTTGGCCTTGATAGCATCGAAATTGCTTTTCATCCACTCAGCAGTAGCACTGTCAGAGCAGATGAAAATTAGCCATCCCGACTTGTGTTGAGAGCCTGAGAAATGTGGCCACACGCCCCTGTTTCTCAGTTCAATCGACACGTCGATGACTGCCTCCTGGATTAGAGCCATTTGCTCTGTTGACAGAGGCTGTTTATCAATGTCAGCTGGGACAATTCCTAGTCTGACAGTACTAGCTACCTGACTGAAGGTGGGCGCGTCAGGTGCATGTCTGGCTTTTGCCTTTTTGGCTGCCGGTTCAGAGGGGGTGCGATCCTTTGATCTCACCCTTTTAAACTCATTTCCAAGGGGAGATTTCGCATATACTAGGGCATTTTCGCTAGTTTCGCCCTTGCGAATATCTTGGTTATATCTCCTCTTTTCAGCTGAGTTTAGCTTGACGAATCCACCTGGTCCTAGACGCAGCTTGTCAAGTTTCTTCCCAATGGAAGAACATCCGGATTTCTCCGTGACTACACTGCAAGTGTCTATGACCGTGGATGTGTCAGACTCCTCTGAACTGACACTAGCGCTGGTAGCTGTCAAGGATTGTGCCCATTTGGCTCCGATCCCCTTGTCAGCTGAGACTGTAGCTGGCTCGCTTTCGAGCTGGTTGACTATGGCCGAAGGTGAAGTGGCCGTCGGAGGCTCAGTAGCGTCCCGAAAATTGCCGTCTGTATGCTCCACAGCATGAACAGACGCTGTTCAGTTCCCTTAAGTTTCCGTTCTGCCATTATAGTTGACCCATTCGAATAAATAAATTTAGGCCCAAAAAAATTCGTCAAGTCACAAAGTGTCAAACTGATTCCTATACATCTCGGCAGACATTGGAAAGTATCCACGAAGTTTAGACCTAGAAATGGGCTAAGTTCAATAAATGTAGTTAAACAAAGCACAACACTTGGTAAATTGTTGTGTAGTCGGAGAACAGATGCGAACCTTCACGCTTCAGAAGAGTTAACCAAAGTTCAGCCCAATCAAATGGCTGAGGTGGCATACGACATGACACTCCTCTAAGTTCCTAAATCGCCAAAAACCCCATCAAATCTCTGATGGTGACTGATGCCACCTACGAGTATGTTCACAACAAACGAAGCCCCAAACCCAAACATACACCGTTCAGCAGCATTTCTCCGCAAATTTATGGTTCACCCAAATTCAACGAACACCCGGACTCCCATCACATCTCGAACCGAATATCTAGCGTCAATCAATTGACAGCTGTCAGGGGCATTCGAATTCTGAGAAATATTCGCTGATTAGCATTTCCTTTTCCAAAGGAACTTGCCAGAGAGCAAAGTCACGGCACACACACACTCGCACGCGATTCAACTGCCATCCGCAGGCACTCCAAATCAGCAACTAACTGACAGAACAGAATTGGAAGCCCGTATAAGTGGCAACCTATTAAATATCCATGCTAACTCCTGCAACATGTACCCCACTCGATGGCTGCATCGATTTTATGCGCCGTCACACTCGGGTCTGAGGAGCGACACCCCCGACCACCAGCGACACCAGCAACACCAGCGACACCAGTAACCACCAGCAACCATCAACCACTACCAGCGAGCACAACTGCAGCAACAACAAAAAGAACCACGAAATTAAATGAATTCGGCGATGACATGCGGGTCAGACGGCTTATCATAATTATATGCGCAGACAGTCAGACAGCAGCGGCGAACTGGCGCGGAAGAGACCGAGGGGACTGAGGCGCGAATGCCCAAACAAGCAGACAGACGGCCAGAGAACTGGAAACGAACAGCCACCGCCGAGCGGCTGCGATAGGCCTCGAGCGCGAGGCGGCAGCTTGATACCGACCACGAGTATATGGCAAATGTGCACTCGATCCCATGGACATCACGGATGCCTCTTCAGGCAGGGTGATGAAGTGAAAAAGGCTCTTGTGCTGCGCGCTGAAATTTGCATTCGACTCCAACTTGTTGGCGGCGGCACCGTCGGGCGATGATACTCAAAAATTTGAAAGTCTGATTCAAGGAGATGATGTTCTTGACTTTTTCGCGGTAATCGTTTGCGGAGCTCTTGTGACAGGATCCTTGGAAGAGGCACCACATGACGGGGCACCACACAGTCGCCGGGGCACGTCAAGTGTTCATGTTCAATTCAAACGCTGCTCGCGCCAGCGAATCAGTATCAATCAGATCCACTCTGGCACAGTCTGTGCCGCAAGACCAGCCCGGAGTGCCTCCCCTCAAATTGCACTCGTTTTGCTGCTTAGCGCGACGAACAAATTGCCAACGCCAATCCCCCGTGGAAACGTGTAATTTCGCGCCACTGCTACATTGTTGCATGGCGTGCCTCCCCTTGCGCAACAGTCTCCCACGCTCGTCATCGGCAGGTCGCTGTCTGCCACTGATACACGGGCCCGCAGGAGTGACGCGCCGCGGCGATGACGATGGAAATTACCCACCAAATCCCCGGTAGCTGCTTCCTGCAGCGTCTTCGCCGCTATCTGATTGTCCGCCAGCCACGCCACGCATGTGACGGAACCGGTGGGGAGGCGCGGCGCGAAACCCGCAAATGCAACAGTGGAACGCACAGTAGCATAATTTATGCCGAGCCACAAAACACCGAGACAGTTGCATGCCTCGCTTGGCTCTGAGCTTCCATGCAAAACTCGTCATCGGCGACGACGCACCGCGGCCCGGTCGACGTCCCATTCTTTCGGCCATGCACGCCGCCCGAGAGGCTGTGACTTCAAATAATGAATCTCGCTGCTTAACGACAGGTCATATATTCTCGTGGCCGTGACAGCTTATGGCAGAGCGGATCATAAAAGCGATTCGGACGGCGATGACGGCGGCGGTGGTCGCTACTGGACGGGCCGCGAGTTTTACGTGCTGCCGTGGAATGCGCCATAAGGATGCGGGATTAATGGGAAACTGTTAAATTCAAGGCACGTCACTTGAAGTGCACTTCGGGCTCGGGTGGGAAGAGTTTTGAAAGTTCTTAGAAGGGATTCTGTTGACGAGGCGCGAAATGGGGAACAGCGCGTAATTAATGGGTGAAGTGAACGTTAGGGGGCGCCGGGGAGGGCTTAGTTGCGTATGCGGCCTCACACTTCGCGTTGACAGCGCTCAGGTGGTCGCTTTTCGACAATAGGAACTCAAGCTGCTCGACTAGGGCCCTACTCGACCATCGTGTTTTGGCAGACAATTGGAACTCAAGGTGCTCGAGCAGGGCCCTACTCGACCGTCGTGTTTTGGCAGACAATTGGAACTCAAGGTGCTCGTCCAGGGCCCTACTCGACCGTCGCCTTTCGGCGGAGACTAGGAACTCAAGGTGCTTGAGCAGGGCCCTACTCGACCGTTAGCTGAGAAGAGTTTACTGAAAGCCAGCCGGTGGACTATACGAGCGCAAGGCACTTGAGTAGGGTCCTACTCGACCGTCACGTTTTAGCAGAGAACAGGAACTCAAGGTTCTTGAGCAGGGCCCTACTCGACTGCCGCATTTTGGCGAACCGTAGGAACTCAAGGTGCCCCAACAGGGCCTTACTCGACCGTCGCGTTTTGGCGGATTATAGGAACTCAAGGTGCTTGAGCAGGGCCCTACTCGACAGTCGCGTTTTGGCGAACCGTAGGAACTCAAGGTGCTCGAGCGGGGCCCTACTCGACCGTCGCCTTTCGGCGGAGACTAGGAACTCAATGTGCTTGAGCAGGGCCCTACTCGACAGTCGCGTTTTGGCGAACCGTAGGAACTCAAGGTGCTCGAGCGGGGCCCTACTCGACCGTCGCCTTTCGGCGGAGACTAGGAACTCAATGTGCTTGAGCAGGGCCCTACTCGACAGTCGCGTTTTGGCGAACCGTAGGAACTCAAGGTGCTCGAGCGGGGCCCTACTCGACCGTCGCCTTTCGGCGGAGACTAGGAACTCAATGTGCTTGAGCAGGGCCCTACTCGACAGTCGCGTTTTGGCGAACCGTAGGAACTCAAGGTGCTCGAGCGGGGCCCTACTCGACCGTCGCCTTTCGGCGGAGACTAGGAACTCAATGTGCTTGAGCAGGGCCCTACTCGACAGTCGCGTTTTGGCGAACCGTAGGAATTCAAGGTGCTTGAGCAGGGCCCTACTTGACCGTCGCCTTTCGGCGGAGACTAGGAACTCAATGTGCTCGAGCAGGGCCCTACTCGACCGTCGCGTTTTGGCGGACGATAGGAACTCAAGGTGCTCGAGCAGGGCCGTACTCGACGGTAGCCTTTCAGCGGACAATAGGAAGTCAAGGTGCTCGAGCAGGGCCGTACTCGACCGTCGTCTTTCGGCGGAGACTAGGAACTCAAGGTGCTTGAGCAGGGCCCTACTCGACAGTCGCGTTTTGGCGAACCGTAGGAACTCAAGGTGCTTGAGCAGGGCCCTAGTCAACCGTCGCGTTTCCGCGGACAATTGGAGCTTAAGGTGCTCGAACAGGGCCCTCGACTCGCCCGTTAGCTGGGAAGAGTTCACTGAAAGTCATTGAATAAGTTTCCTGAAGGACATGAAGTATCTGTCAAGCGGACACAGAGATGCTTTGTCTGTCACTCGCGTGGAAAATTGAGTTCAATCTACGACTCATCGTCATCACCGATTGGCTTCCTCATAATTTCTAATCGCAATCTCCTGCCTGCGTCCACAGCAACAACGTGACACGTTCATAACGAAACCGGCAGGCCGAACTTCCTCAACCACGTTCCCACACCACAAGCCCACACCGCAATCCGACAACTCATCGACCGATGTTCGCATGCGTCCGGATCTATGCTGGCTGCACCCTCAAACAGTTTTCTCTTCTCTCTTTCTCTTCTAATTCCCTGCCAATAACCACTGCAAGCTGGCACTGTCATCCGACTCAGGCGCAGCTGGCAACCGTTCCTCAGACGGCGCATTTCTGCTCCTCCCTTGCCGTCGACTGGAGAGAAACAAGAAACCAACAAAAAATAGACATTTCCTTGTGTCAAGGTGAAGCTAAACTTTGGCCACTGTCATCTAACGATCGGCCGCGACCAACAGCGACGGCCAAAGCGACAAAAACGACGACGGCGAAGCGCAGACATGATGTGCGTTCCTTCTGCGCATTCATCTGTCATTTTGCAAATTTATGCGAGTGGGTTAGGCCCTGGCTCAGGTGTGAGTGTGTCTTGCTCTTCTCGTTCGCGTCGTTTGCGAATGTCAAACGAACGCCATCATCATCATCAGCGGCAGCAACAACTGCAGCAGCCTGTGTCTCTGCTGCACTCGTCGTTGCTGTTGTCAAGGCCACTCAGGCCCGTGGCAATAAACTTGTAAGCCTCCACGTGTGTGTCGACGTCCATGCGCGCGTGTGTGCGAGTGGTAACTGTTAAGAATCTCATCTGACATCGTCGCCATCATTTCATATTCATTTTCCTCCGGCTTACAACTTTTAATGCGATTCCTCGGTGTTGCAGCGCAGTGCTGCACTGCATCAAACCGCCGTTCGCCAGATACTTATACCTGAGCGTGAGTGGTCGAGGGGCGGACGCCAGAAACAAGGCGTCATCTTGCCCCCCGGCCAATCCCATGCGAAAAAAAAGAAGACGACCGAGT
The DNA here is from genome assembly GCA_930367185.1 of Myathropa florea. Taxonomy (NCBI): domain Eukaryota; kingdom Metazoa; phylum Arthropoda; class Insecta; order Diptera; family Syrphidae; genus Myathropa; species Myathropa florea. The sequence continues at coordinate 87,144,551 of OV884004.1, forward strand.
CTGAGAGAGTCTTAGTGGCGCAACATTGTTTATATGCAAATATGTTGCAGCACCGTTATGTAATTAGCTGTCATCGTCGCCGTTGACGTTGTCGGGGAAACTTTCATTGTTGTGTTCGTAGTTAATGAAAACTGCAATTTAATTGCGCGCACTGCAGCAGTGCACGAGATGCGGACGGGGAGGAAAACCGGCTGCGGAAGTTAACAGCGTGTGCGTCGGCCGTAGTTACGACAACGACATGGCGGCATACATTGCCCTTGCCGTTGTCGCTGACGTTGTCGTTGTCGTTGTCGTTGTCGCACTCCTCGCACTGCAACGGAGCGAATGTTGCCCGCATTAATTGAATTCGTTGTAGACGCCACCACCACCACCGACACTCACCACCGCCGTCATTATTGGCAGCAAACTCGGTGCTTGATGATAATGTGATAGGAAAGCTACTTGTAGTGCTGCTGCTGCTGCTGCTGCTGCTGCTGCAGGGCCCCATTCAGCAGCCATCCACCCATCCAGCCAGCGGCAATATGCGATGTGTCGCAGTTGTTACCTCTCGGCCTCCCGATGGCCAGCTTGCCCTGTCTCCGGCTCGGCCATGCCCGACAAGGAACACGATGAGTCCACGCATTGATGGCGGCGACGACGGGGTGCTGCCCCGATGGCGGATGTCTGCCACAGAATTGTGTCTTCGTTGTCGTCATCGTAGATGCCGCCACCACAGACGCCGGCGGTGGAGCCGCTGCTCCCGTCTCGTATGGCGCTACACGAGTGCGTCCGTGTCGTACCTTGATTGCCTGCAGGGATTTGGCGTGTTATGTCAAGGATGATCATCGTAATGACGGTAATGATGGGTTTTGTCTCCCGCAGAACAACTGCGGAAATGGGTCTATCATTGGCTGAGGACACTGAAGTGGCTATTAATTGATAGACGATGATTAGAGATTAGAAGCGGGGCTGTCTGTGTGTTGTCGCCGCCGTCGACGCTGCCACCATCGCCACCATCGCCATCGTCGCAACCGTGGCTGATGATAGGGTGATTTAATTATTCCGACACAAAGCAATTTGGTGGAGGATAAGTGCCGTGGTCGGGGAGGGGAGGCGTGATGGAGAGGCCGGCGTTATGGAAGTTGATAAGGCGGCATGCGGGCTTACATGCATGCAGTCTGCTACGGAATTAACTGCTCGCTCGTTTCATTTCGAGATAACTGCGTTTAAGTGAAGTCTGCTGTCGAGCAAATGCGGTGCGATGGGTTGTCATTTCTTTGAGGGGAATGCTATCAGCGATTTGAGGCTATTAGGACTGCCAATTTGTAAGGAGAATGTCCCTACCTTCTATTAGGTCGACTAAGAATCACTTTATCAGCAATACATGGACCGAATGCAGTCTGGCATAATTTCTGACCCCAAACGATTTTTTCACTTTATTAATACTAAAAAGAAATCAGATAATTACCCGGCGACTCTGACTTTCTCTGATATATCTTCGAATGATCCTTGTTTAGTCGCTAATTTATTCGCTGATTTCTTTAGTCAGTCATTCTCTAATCATGTAACTGAGCCCGATCATTCTTACTTCTCATACACGAAATATTTTGCCCAAACTTCTTTTACCTCAGTTGACATCACCGCGGCAATCGTGAAGAATAAGATTGATAAACTTAAAAATGAATATTCCGCTGGTCCAGATGGCCTTCCTGCTGTAGTTCTGAAAAAATGTGCAAATTACTTATCTCAGCCTCTAGCGACGCTTTTCCGTCTCTCTCTTTCACAAAGTGTCTTTCCTAAGGCTTAGAAAAGCTCTTTTATAATCCCCAAAGGTCCAAAAAATGAGATTGCGAACTACCGGCCTATAGCCAAACTCTCTGCCTTGCCTAAATTATTTGAAAGCATTGTTTATGATACTATGTTTTTTCACTGTAGGTCTGTCCTTTCCGTCCATCAACACGGATTTCTTAAGGGAAGATCAACTACGACAAACCTGACAGAATTCGTGTCCAGCACCTTGTGCGCATTGGAAGATGGCAAAGATGTTGATGTTGTCGCTACCGATTTTAACAAAGCTTTTGATAAAATCTCACACGCGATTATACTTCTGAAACTTAAAGCTCTTGGCTTCCAAACGGAGTTTATTGCGTGGATCAAGTCATATCTTGAAGAGCGACAATATAAAGTAATTTTTAGATCCTCTGTTTCCAATTCTTTTGTAGCCACATCTGGGGTCCCCCAAGGTAGCCATCTTGGTCCGCTGATTTTCATCCTAACAATTAACGACGTGGATAACTTCATTAATTATTCTCGTCTTTCAGTTTATGCGGACGACATAAAAATTTTTAAGGAAATTTCTATCTCCGCTGACTCGTATGAACTTCAAATGGATTTGAACACTTTTTCGACTTGGTGTACAAAAAATTTTCTTGTTCTAAATGTTGCAAAATGCCAAGCTATCACATATTCTCGTAAGCGCCTTTCGGCTACCCCTCGAACTTATTTTATTGGTGACGAACCCGTTCCCACAGTTACTTTACTGCGTGACTTAGGTGTCATTTGCGATAGAGAACTTAACTTTCGTCCCCATATCGAAAATATTATTAGTAGGGCTAATTCTGCCCTCGGTTTCGTTAAACGCTGGTCGAAAGAATTCTCGAACCCTTACGTAACGAAGTCCCTCTACTGTACTTTTGTTAGACCGATTTTGGAATATGCTAGTCAAGTTTGGTCTCCCTATCAGGTTACGCAAAAATATCGAATCGAGTGTGTCCAACGGAGATTTCTTCGTTTTGCTCTCCGTGGACTACCTTGGTCCGACAGATATAATCTACCCCCTTATGAGCATCGGTTGTGCCTGTTGAGCATGCAATCACTCGAAAAACGTAGGAAAGTTGCTGATATATTAGTTGTACACCAGTTATTATCGGGCATCATTGATTGTCCTGCACTGCTTCAAAAGATATCTTTCAACACCAATCCTCGTTCCCTTAGGGTAGTGCCTCTCTTCCATCTCAAGTACCATCGTACTGATTATGGGCGAAATGAACCTATGTCGCGAATGTTGCGTATAACCAACGAGACCCTAAGCAGGTTTGATTTTAATACAAACAAGAGCTCACTAAGACATGCCCTTTCCTCCTTTCCTTAGAAAATTGTATATTTCAAGTAGGTTTAAGTAGTCATAAGCAAAATATTGTAAATAATTTATTAATAGTTGCCTACGGCTTGTATTAAGTTTGTGAACAAATAAAATAAAAAAATAAGAGCCGATAAAAAACAGTTTAGATGAATTCATTTTCAATGCGGCTCGAAGGACCAAAAACGAGTTTCATGAAAAAACGTGTCTTTTAACCCCGACAGAGTGAAATGTTGGTCACGCCTCGTTGTTGTCATCTAGTGACAAGAGACCTACAGAGCTGTTACCAATTTTTGCCCAAAATTATGTTAAAAAAGCAGACCCTGGGCCAATACAGATGAACTTTTGGTTTAAAAGCTCTGATCTTGTGTGAAATTGTTTTATTTTTGTTCTTTAAAAGAACAAAAGACAAGAGATTGACTTACTCCTTCTCTATTTTAACAACAATCCATAGAAGAACCTGTGCTAGGGCTGCCTTCGAGGTCATATGAAAAAAAATTTAAAATACATTTGACCGAATTTTGCTCAAAAAGAGTGCACCAGCTTCCTTCTCGAGCGGTCAGTGAAGAGCTCCCGTGTTTTGTGACTCTTAACTCGTTGTAAGACCAGACCTGATCCATGACGTGATAGCTGACTCTCCATGAATGCCGCTGCGGCCTTCGACGGCTGCGAACTGTCGACATGTAGCTTTAAGCAAGAACATGTTCTTATTGTTGAGTTTTTAGACCAGAGTTTGTAGAACATTCATTTGGTTGTTCTTGGGTGTTCGCTCGGGTTTCTTTTTTTCATCTAGACTTCATGAGTTTCTTATCGCTAAAACTAATTTGTTTATACAGGGTGCGCCATCTAGTGGCTATTTTTAAATCATTGGTTATTTTGACACCGACAACTGTTTCCCACTCGAAATCTTGACAGAAAGTCAGCATCATACCTCCGCGGAACGAAATGGGTCGCCTCATGCTTGAACAACATTGGGAAATATTGAAAACTTATTTCAAAAAGTGAGTTCAAAACCTCTCAACAGACAACGGCAAATAAATTGCAAGAACTGCAGAGGGTTGCCTGTCTTGGCATAAGAGGTGCTATGCAGCCCCGGTCCTAGCTAGATGAGCACCCTGTGCAAGCCCTGCTTTTAGCGCCGAAACAGTGCGTTTTTTGAAAAGAAGTTTTGGCCGAAATGAAGCCCCCACCCACAGTTGCGTACAGCAGCTTTGTGCAAAAAGTTTATGAAACTGATATCCTAGTGGACAACATGGTCTTCGTCGTCGTACGATGCGCTTAGATGAGAATGTGGCTGCTGTGGCCAAGAGTGTGAGACTCAATTCACGAACATCAACTCGCCATCGATCTCTTATCGAACAGCTCAATATTTCACGCACTTGCCTGCACAAAGATCTCGGATTATTCACTCACTTGACTCAGCAATTGAAGGCGCGCGACCATATGCTTCGGGCCTTAGAGCAGCCTTAGAGAATTTGACAACGATTTTGGTTGAAAAATCATCTTTTCTGACGAGACGAGGCGCATTTTCGTCTCGGCGGCTACGTTAACAAACAAAATGGCCACATCTGGGTCTCGGAGAACTCCACCCCGCACGTCATTGTCGAGAAGTCAATGCATCCACAGAGAGTCACAGTTTGGTACGAATTGTGGAGTGGTGGCATCATTGGACAATTTTTCTTCGAAAATGAGGCTGGGAACGATGTTTCAGTCAACGGTGGGCGTAACAGAGTCACGAAATTGAAGACATGGATTTGAACGACCTCTGGTTCATGCAGGATGGCGCGCCATGCCACACAGCCCAGGCCACAATCGATCTTTTGCGCACCAAACTCCAAAATCGTGTTATCAGCCGTCTTAGCAATGTCAATTGGTCGCCTCGGAGCTGCAATTTGATCCCTTCGGACTTTTTTTCTGTGGGGAACCGTGAAGGATTGATGTTATGTCAACAATCTGGACAGGATTCAAGCACTTAAAGCCAACATCATCCAAGCAATCCGTGAGCTACAGCCCGAAACCATCAACAAGGTCTTGGAAAATTGGGGTGACAGAATGCGCTACTGAGAAACTAGCTGAGGCAGCCACTTGAAGGACGTTGTATTTGGTAATTAATGGGTATATTTGTTCTTACTAATGAAGCCATAATGCATGGAAACGATTTAACTTTGTTCATTTCATAGCATTTTTAAAAAGAAACTTGTAATTGGCCCGCCCTTTACTTGAAGCACCAAGGAGGGTAGTCGGCAATTTTCTCGACTCCTGCGTTGAAGGACCGCGGTTTCAATTCCAAACACAACAACCGGAATGGACCTCAAGCCTGATTATGTTTCATATCAGGGAGGTACTCGGAGAGGGTGATGCCGGTATAGATGTAGGCTTCGTGGGCTGTGACAGGTATGTGAGATATGTTGGCGACGAGGGCAGTGGCGGCATCGATTTCGACAGACAACTAGAGTCCGATCGAAGGCCAGTTTTTCGGCCGAAGCCGAATATTCGGTCGGACTCTACAGACAGGGGATGCAGGCCCAAGTCACGATGCAAAATTCGCCAAGTTGCGGTCTGCGAAAGGCCGAGTTCTTGTGAGCGACGCGAAATCGATAAACTCGGATTCTCCTGCACATTCTCACGGACAGCGGCGATGTGAGCGGCAAATCTTGCGTTTCCATCGACGAACGGGTGTTGGTTTATCTTTTACTGAACCAGTGGACTCGAATTTATCCACCAGACCACACGGATAGTCCTCTCGGTAGGACGATTATAGAGGCCGTAAAATTGGCGAAGCGCGTGAAATGCTTGCGGAACAGAACACCCATTTTGATAAAAGAATTTTATCATTTGCACGTTGAACTCTGCGTCCATCCACGATAATTTGGCAACAAATTCTAAATAAATGACAGTGAGTTTGACAGATGTAGCTTCAACAAAATGGCCGCTATCAGCTGTCAAAGTTTGGAAGCCTTTATTGGAAGACCCTTTATTTTCCATTCTAATTCACCGTCTGCTTGTACAACAACGGTCGACGACACACCTCAATCTTTGAAGGTGAAGATGTGCAGTGCAGCAAAGCAAGTAGCACAAGAAACTAGCAGTTGACGGAGGAGAACGTTTGGGAACCCTAGCAGTCTCGCTGATACGCCTCACATTCCACACAGCCTCAGAGCTCCCATTACACCATAGTCTCCTCAGCGATGTGTGTCCCTCCCATGAAAAGTCCCCTTTTCTCCCCCGACCAAATGGCTCTCCCTGCCGATTTTCAATGTCAAGTAGCAGTGGCTGCGTGGGACGTGTTACTCCACTGATTCACATCTCCAGATACTGTTTCCAGCCCACCCCGCCCCTGGATCTTGTTATGACGCTAACTGCCTTGTGTCTGTCTACATTGCGGTCCCACAAGGATCATCGCGCCGCCAACAGACAGTAAATAATAATCAAATCCAAGGTTAGTCCGCGCCGGCAAAAATGACACAGCGGAGGAAAAAAAGCTGAAAATTAATATTCTAATTTCCCAATCCTTTGTCAGCCGTCTCGGCTTTCGTCGGCAGCCATCCCTTAAGTCTCCGTTGTCCTTTCAATTTTCCACTGCTCAACTTCTAATGAGTTTCTTGATGAGTTTCTCCAGCGGATACTCTTTTCAATTATCAAGGCCGTCGTCAGAGACTCTCCTTGAGCACTGCCTCGCTCCCTTCGCATCGGTCCTCGCGGGATTGAAAGCGACCGAGTCTATTCGTCTAGATGGTGGCTTTATGTTGCACAAACATTGTTCGCCAGTCGAGAGGCAAGGACTCTCGGCAGGAGGGCAATTGTTCCGTTCCTCCCCGGCCCCACGACTGGGCAGTTCGCGCAGACACTGCTGGGGCTGCCGGGTGTCGTTAGATGCATGTGCAGCTCTCACGTGAATGGCGTCGATGAGTGCGCTTTCAAGAAAACGCACTCTTAACCTCATTCACTCGACTTCTCCTTGAACAGGCTCTCGCTCGCATAATCATCGCGAAAGTCATCAACGCAACTGACGCAACACCTCAGAGCACAGCAGATGTACGGCGACGTTTACAGAGACCACGTGACACCGATGCGATGCCACGTCAGGCCGACGCCGAGGAGGGGTTCGAGAGTCGACGTCGCTAACAGGGAATTGAAGTCATTCAATAGTCCTGCCCGATCCACCCCAGGCCGGGATGCACGGAACGAGTGCAGCACCGATTTCCCCTTAATGCGTTCGCGAGATGCAAATTGTTGCAGCGGCGAGGACTGCATGTGGAATAAGTGCAATGAAATGTGTGCATAACGAGGGTTTTGCTTTTCTTCCTCCACCACCGCGACCGGGTGCATGGAAGTGGAAGGTAATTTCTCGGAAATGTGTGCAGCCGTGGCCCGGTGAAGTGAAGCTGAAGAAATCCCGGAAGAACCTTGAATTGTCTGCGAAACGATGATTTTCGACGCATGAGATTTTATCGCGTCACCTCACTCCGGTTCACAGGGAAGGGAGAGGGAGATGTCCCTTGGTTTTGTATTCCCATCCAGAAGATGATTGCGAGTTGCGAGGGATAAAGGCGAGGGACTTTGATTTCGCGAAGCAACGAAGCAGTCGATAAGGAAGTTTGGGTTGATGGAGTCTCAGATGAGGAGTTCAGGGGTCCGTGACAAGTTGTGTTGGTGTTTCTTGGGAGGTGTAGAACTTGAAGATGAAATGAAACACATAAGAATCGTGGTTATGGCCACGGATTGCTGGCAAGTGGAATAAAAAATGAAAACCATTGGTATTTAGATATGATTTCGGGCATAAGTCCAGCACCAATTGACTGAAATATTAACAAAAAGTGGCCGCTATAGGGTAGTGGACAGGGAAATCGACTCCAACGCTGAAGGTGCATGGTTCGATCCCGCTCATGCCAACCACCATTTTCACGACATCACCTCTCTTGAGCCAGTGACAGTGCTCTGAGAATATTACTTACTTAACAGGCCTGCAACCCCTGGAGGGTCTGAGCCTGAGCAATTGCCATCTTCCAACGCTGACGGTCCTGGGCACGCTGCTTCCAATGGATTCCATGTTGCCTTACACCCGCAATCCGTCTTTATACCGGCGGTTCGACCTCCCTCCTCTTCTCAAACCAGATGGATCGGACTCAAAAACTCATTTGACTGTAGCACTGGTGTTAATTTGCTCGATGTGGCCCAACTAGATAAGGCGACGCATTTTCGTCTTCCGGACTATGTCGACATCCACATTTACAGGGTGGGCCAAATACAAGTTTCTTTTTAAAAATGCAACAAAATGAACAAAATTAAATTTTTTCCATGTACTCTGGCTTCATTAGTAAGAACAAACCCATTAAATATGCAAAAGAACCTCGTTCAAGTCGCTGCCTCAGCTGGCGTCGCAGTACCGCCTTCTGTCACCCCAATTTTTCAAGACCTTTTTGATGGTTTCGGGCTGTAGCTCACGAATTGCTCTGATGATATTGGCCTTAAGTGCTTAAATCGTTTCCGGATTGTTGGCATAAAATCGCTCCTTCACGATTACCCACAAAAGAAAAGACCAAAGGGGTCAAATCGCAGCCAACTAACATCGCCAAGACGCCTGGTGACACGATTTAGGAATTTGGTGCGCAAAAGATCGACTGTGGTACGGGCTTTGTGGCATGGCGCGCCATCCTGCATGAACCAGAGGTCGTTCAAATCCATGTCTTCAATTTCAGTCAAAAAAGAGTCAGTGTACGTGACTCTGTAACGCCCACTGATGATCGAAACGTTGTTCCCAGCCTCATTTTCGAAGAAAAATGATCCAATAGTGCCATCACTCCAAAATCTGCCACCAAACTGTCAGTCTCTGTGGATGCATTGGCTTCTCGACAATAACGTGCAGGTTTTGGTTTTCTGAGCCCCAGATGTGACAATTTTGTTTGTTTGACGTAGCCGCCCAGATGAAAATGCGATCCGTCGTCAGAAAACCTGATTTTTCGCCCAAAATCGTTGTCCAATTCAAGCCGAGTTGCTCTAAGGCCCAAGCTGCGAAGCCCAAACGGTGCGGATGGTCGCGCGCCTTCAAGTGCTGAGTCAAAAGAACCTTGTAAGGGAATCATCCGAGATCTTTGTGCAGAATCCTCCTCAGGCTAGTGCGTGAAATGTTGAGCTGTTGAGATGAGATCGATGGCGAGTCGATCGTCGTGAATTGAGTCTCACACTCTCGGCCACAGCAGACACATTCTCATCTGTACGCCCTGTACGACGACGGGGACCATGAGTGTTGTCCACTAGCATACCAGTTTCATCTCATCTCATCTCATGAGGTCTAGCATACCAGTCTCACGGACTTTTTGCACAAACTTGCGTACAGCATTCGTGGTGGGTGCTTCATTCGGCCAAGATTTCTTTTCAAAAAACGCACTGTTTGGGCTACACAGCACTCACTTCGGAAATAAGTTTTCAATATTTCCTAACGTTGTTCAAGCGTAAAGCGACTCATTTCGTTCCGCGGAGGTATGATACTGACTTTCTGTAAAGATTTCGAGCGGGAAACAGCTGTCAGTGTCAAAATAACCTATGATTTAAAAAACAACCACTAGATGGCCCGCTCTGTATTTGAGTGATTAGCAGCTTCTCCGCTCCTCTTCGATGTGGTTTGTAAAACCACACTTCTGTATATATCTGATGATGTTATTTGCTCTGGATAATAATAAAATTACTTTTCTGACGCTCCTGGATCTCTCCAAAGGCTTCGATACGGTCGATCACAGCATTCTCTGTACAAAACTGGTAAAGAGCAAGTGGTTTTGGGCATATTCATTGAACGAACGATGCACACAATGGCCAAGTGACTTCAACTCTTGAAATGGTTGACATTGACAGCTGTTGTCGCTAGGAAAAGTGTCACCAAATCGAAAAGATCAAGTCTCCAAAAGGCTCAAACACCCTGTATTCCTTCATCAAATTGAGCTTATACTGTGAATCTGATTCGAAAACCCGTTACTGAACCTCAAATCATTTGAGCAGATAACCTGCAAGGCAGTTCCATGGCTCATATTTTCCATCACCACCTAAACCGGGTCCCTATTGTAGCCCCAGTGATGGAGAACTCCGCATGATTTACCTTATCCTTTAAAAATTGTCCCTTTACAGGCAAAATCTGAAAGGATAATGTTTGCTTGGTCGTACCTACACCTCGGCCAATCACGGCTAAACGGATTAAATGATTGATTCTCTCTCAATCTCGGTCTCCCTCTGTGTCGCACCCCACCACAAAGTCACCACAAAATCTTGCCTATTCATGTCGCCGTCCCCCCCAAATCACCGCCCAGCCTAACCTTCGCCAGTGGCCTCCGCAGCGTATCACCTCAGCCATTAACAAAGATTACACATCGCACAGTCAACAAATTGCATCGGGATCACAAAGAAGTTGCGTGTCCCCACGGAGCAGGGACAGCAAAAGAACCCAGCGCTCGTGTGTGTGTGTGTGCGAAAAGAAACAACCCACAAAGACCAGCTCGACAAGAAATATTGAAACCTCAAAGCGACTAGACGCATTAAGTCAACGGAGGCAGGAGAAGAAAGCAAAAAGGACTCAAGGACAACATAATTGATGTGTCTGCGAATAATACGGATAATATCGATTTAATTAGGTGGCCCCATCGATTGCCGGCCGCCGTCGCCGTCGTCAGTCATCGGTTGAGGTTCACGACGTCACCGTGCACCGTAGGAACTCGACGAATGCTGTTCATCGCCACCGCCGCCTGCAGCAGGGGGGTGCTATTAAAAAGTCGTTAAACAAAGCAAAGCTGCTGTGTGACTTGCGGTGGGTGGCAGAGGCGGGGGAGGGGGTCTCTCAAGGATGTACATACGTACGGCGTTTCAGTTTTTATGTTTGCCACCGCTCTTCCTGCTTCTGAAAGCGTGCTCAGCCTGGTGGATGTAACCGTCTTTGGCACAAGGAGCTGCTGCGAAGACACAGCAGCTGTTGCCAGGCAGAGACGACGGCGGTGGCGGTGGCGGTGGCGGTGGCGGTGGCGGTGGCGGTGGCGGTGGTGGTGATGATGATGATGATTACCCTGACTGACAGAAATTGACTACTCTCCGTCGTCGTGGCTGTATCTGCATCCTGGTTGGGGAGGGGTTGTGTTTGCTTTTTGCCTCGGCCCTAAACGGTTCAGACAAATCGTCATCAAATGCAGACAGAAATAGAAAAACAATTTCCCCCGACTTGTGTCTCTGCTGACAGCAAGTTACACGCTAAGACGACTACACCTCCCCATCCCACACGCCGCCTCTCGTGGCACATGCCGACGTGAACTTTGAACATCATCAAGGTTCGGGCTGATAGCACGCCGCACTACAGACGCTGGTGTTGACCTAGGCAATGTGTCACTTTGGCAAACGACACCATAACCGACGCTATATCGACTCAGACGAGTTTGCTGTTCAAACAAATTGCTTGATGCAAGTCTGCTTCGTGTGTTTGCTCAACGATTACGGTATTAAGTGACACAGTTTTAACGGGTCGAACGATGGAAACTCAATTCCTCGCTCGAGGTTTTAGCGCCAACTTCAGTCGAAAGCAAATTGAAGGCGGCACGTAGCCCGGTTTCTTCCGTCATCGGTTCTTGGAATTTCACTTGACATCTGCTGTAGTTGAGGCTTCGAGGAAACTGTTTACACAATCATCGGTGGGAAACAGAGACAGTTGACAGTTGACAGTTGGCAGTTGACAGTTGACACAGAGTGGGGAATTTGTACCCATTTAATGGTTACAAACTTCCGATGAGGGTTTTGACGGTGGCCAAATTGAAGATTTTCTCTATCATTCCAAATTTGGTTAAGTACGGGCACATTTGTCAGCATTTGGAACCGAATAAATGTCCGAATCACCTTCAAAATGAACAGAATTACCGCTAAGGACCTTAGAGAATGCAAGAAAACAGAACTTTTGGACCTGTTCTAGACTTGAACCTTTAAACTTCTTACACGATTCAAGCGAACAGACAACCAGTCAACTGGTAGAGTCTAAAAAGGGTAAGACAGACAGATGTACAATCGTGGTCAAAAGTATGATTCAGTCTCAAATAATTGTCTTGTTTACAAAACAAGGTTCAAAAATCAAAGAATTAGCACAAATACCCACTCCTGAGCTGTGTAAAGCATATTTTGCTGATCACGGCGTATTGCATTAAAATCTCAAAATAAAGAAGAATATGATTCACAGCAATTTTCGATGAGGGCACAATCTTTTGTGCGTTACTGTCAATACTCGTTTTAAGAATAATTCTCATGATATGCTACTCAAAATCACCGCTACAAGTCCTAGTGCAAGAACAGTTGTACGGAGAACACGGCTAGGCTACACATCCTAGGACAAGGTCATATTTGGACCAGACATCGATGTAGAACAATTTTCACATGAACTGTATTCAATTTTGGGACTTGTCTAAAATTGTTCCATTCTACTCAAAACAATTCCAGAGAATTTGACGGATTCTAAGCTAGGACTCCAAGACCGTCCGCCTGATTTGCTCTCAGTTACAAATTTAAGACACAATTTGTGTGCTATGCAATACTAAGGTTTTCGAGTTCGTACTCATCTGCTACAATTTGTCGGGAGTTCACTGGATATGCATCTTGGTTGATGCCCAGGTAAATATTTAGACCCACCTGAAGAAGTTCCTACCTGATGAAGACCATGAATCGTTTACAATCGCAGATCAAATAGAAAAAGAAAACAGGTCTGCAACTGCCGGGCGCCAGATTTGTTTTCGATTGTCTCACAGCCTATCCAACGGGTCTAACAGTCTTTATTTTTTAGCCAAAAAATGTTGTTAGTCATCCAACCTACGTCAGAGAGCATATTGTGGCCTTTGGGTTAAAGGATGGACAGATCATAGTTTTTTATCACTTGTCAATGAGAAATTATAGACATTTTCCCGGTTATTTTTTTCAGTTTAAGATGCATTAATTTTATTTTTCTTAGCTGTCCAGAGAGGACCTGGACCTCTCTAGCCGGTGCGATGTGTTGCCAGCTATATCTAGTCCTACACTCCAAGTTGCTTGACGTCCCTTTTGACGTGTACGCTCCATCGGAATGTTGGCCCCCGCTGCTTGTCCACCAGAGTTAGACTCTCCTACCCAGAGGTCTAGCCCTTTGGCATTAGATCCTTAGACGCATGCCTGGAGCGATTCGTTGTTTAGTTTTCTCCTGATAGTCAGGGCAAACGGCAGCAATTAATTCATCTCGAAGCGAACAAAGGCTTTAACGTCCGCTATAAGCAAGGTTGATGCTTCTGTACCATCTAGCACGAGTCTTATACAACACCAACACGATTCTGCGAAAGATAGCCCTAGTTCTTGATTGCCTCTGGGTCCCAAGAAAACAGCGACTAGCAGGAGTTATTCCGCGCCAGATCCCTATTCTCATGGCGTTTCCCTGTGGTTGCTATAATAATAATGTCGGCGCTACAGTCCGAGGTGGACCTGGGCCTAGCTTCTCAGCAACCACTCGTGTTGTACGTCCTATTGTTGTCGCACGAGTAGTTTACTACAGTTTAATGCCGACTCCGAACGGCGAAATTGAGAAGCTTTTTCTAGACAGTTGTACTCTATGAGTATTGTCAGTGACTCGACAGAGGTGGAACCGTGAAAAAATGTTAGGTGTTTTTTCGAGATTCGAACCTTTGACCTCGAGCGTAGGAGTCGCCGCACCTACCCACTACGCCACGGCACTCTGTTGTTACTGCTGAGGTGAATTAAGTCAAGTTCTTGACCAGCGCAAGGTTTTAGCTGCCCGTGGTGACATTTTGGCCAAGTCATCGATGGTGTGGGTCTTTTCCTGATGACAGCCTATAGTCGCTGTCAGACCCAGTTCTGTTGCTTCTGCTTCAAAGCCAGCAAACGTTTTATTAACACCACGCTGGTTTATGTCTAATCACGTTAATTTCCTCCGTGTAGGCAAGCAATTGTTGGGTGACGCCCAGGTCCACCTCGGACTATAGCGCCCTAAGAAGAAGAAGAAGAAGGCAAGCAATTGTATAAACCTTTGGTTGATGTTTCCAGACCGTTCCAGACCACTCTTCTTGATTTTTGCGCAACCTTTTCGAACACGATCTTTAAGATGTCACAAGAAACATTACATGCCTCCAATCTTTTCTGACAGTGAAGGCCTCTGTCAAAGTAAACTGGCGTTTGGGCACAATGGACCCAAACTGTTGGTCTAGGTGAGACGCGACACTAGTCGGACACCCTTTAACCTACCATGTCTTTAGCCACATGATGATGATGGCTCCTTTTTTTTTCGGAGGATTTCTGAAACTCTACTGGAGCACTCGGACTCAAACCTGAGTCCTTTGTACTGCCAGGTAGCAACCTACTCCAGTGCCGTTAAATTGATTCCAACGACAAATGGTGACTGGACCAGATTCGATTTCACTGGGATTCGAACCTGGGACCTCTATAACTTGGGGCAGGCACTTAACCAACTGCGCCATACAGTGCCTTTTCCACCCTGATTACCGACAAAGTTGTCGTCTTCTTCAACAAACTGATGGAAAACCAAATGAATTCTGTACTTCGATTTCACTGGGATTCGAACCTGGGACCGATGTTGGTTCAGGCATTGCGCCATCTAGTCGCTTTGATGGCTCCTTGCCACAAGACTATGCTGCTATTCTGACAGGCGGCAGGTTGCTGTGTTATATCACCGTGCCCGTGCATTGTTCCTGTAGGTAGCTACAGGGCCGTGCTTTCTAGGAATCTCCTCAGTTCAAGGCCTCTAATGCCGACTATGGTCTTCAAGTTGTGACTCGAGAGTTATGTTTTTTTTCGCTAATTGCACCCGATTGCCTGGGATCAGGAACTGATTCGCTGACCCCTCAACGAACAACCTAGTTCCGAGCAAATGTCACATCAAGTACTGTGAGAGCACCCTAGTTTCTAGCAATCTCACAAATGTCACAAGAAGTCCTGGGAAAACGCGCTACTATCTACCAATCTCACAAAAGTAGCCACAAGTCGGTTGAGACTTGAAGCTCAACCTTAAACACCGATGACATCACAGTGGACACTTCAGTCGCCACGAAAACCCCTTCTCCTTCTAAATCGGTTCCAAAAAACCCCCCTGCGTTCCTGGTTCAATGGCTTAGCGTCCATAAATCTGCCCAAAATCAGTTACACCTCGAAGACATCCGCCAGCAATGTCTCCCTGCCGGCCAATTTGCGTCTATCTTCGAACTCCCCCGCGATTCCATGAGATCTAGTCCGCCGCCGCGGCCCATTCATAAGTCCCCATGTCACCATAATCATAAAACTTAAGTACCCCGCACCAAATCGGTATCAGTTCTACGAAAAAACAAGTCATTGCCGCCGCAATTGGTCACAGCTAATAAACCAGATCACGAGCGGTAACATAAACTTCTTGCTCGCGAACGTGATATCAGCGCCGTCGTCGCTACTGTGTTCCATGGAACCGAGCCTCTGTGCGCCAGTCGCGATCTGCGTTTGAAAGGATCCTCAGATCGATCAGCGCCGAATGCCCCGGAGTGGCGAATGAAATTTATGCCGACACCACCTTTGGGTATGGGGTAGGTGTCTGGTGGTGGTGGTGACTTTGTCGACATTTTCTTGTCTAATTGGCAGCGGCGGCGTCGGCGGCGATCGTTGGTTGATGGCGTCAACTTCGGGAGAAAACCAGTTGATGCCCCCTAGTAAATTGTGAAGAGAGGAGCGTACCTCTCTCGTGACAGTGACAATGTGACAGTTGAGGCTGTCATCAGTGTCAACAATTCATGCTGTCAAAATTGATTGGTGCGCTTTTCTGTGGATTTCTGCGGCAATGAATACTAAGCGATGGTGATGGAGGAGTGGATGCGGTGCATCTAGGTCTTGCTATGAGGCTCAGGTCCACTTTGGACTGGGGCGCCCTAAGAAGAAGCTGTCACATGACGCGGACGGCGCTCACAACTGTCAGTGTCAGAGTGTCTTGCGGAAAGGAGACTGGAACGGCCTGGAGCGCCCTAAGAAGAAGAAGAAGAAGAAGAAGAAGAAGAAGAAGAAGGAGAAGAAGAAGAAGAAGAAGAAGAAGAGGAAGAAGAAGAAGAAGAAGAAGAAGAAGAAGAAGGTAAAGAAGAAGAAGAAGAAGGAGAAGAAGAAGGAGAAGAAGAAGAAGAAGAAGAAGAGGAAGAAGAAGAAGAAGAAGAAGAAGAAGAAGAAGTAGTAGAAGAAGAAGAAGAAGGAGAAGAAGAAGAAGAAGAAGGAGAAGAAGAAGAAGAAGAAGAAGAAGTAGTAGAAGAAGAAGAAGAAGAAGAAGAAGAAGGAGAAGAAGAAAAAGAAGAAGAAGAAGAAGAAGAAGAAGAAGGAGAAGAAGAAGAAGAAGAAGGAGAAGAAGAAGAAGAAGAAGAAGAGGAAGAAGAAGAAGAAGAAGAAGGAGAAGAAGAAGAAGAAGAAGGAGAAGAAGAAGAAGAAGAAGAAGAGGAAGAAGAAGAAGAAGAAGAAGAAGGAGAAGAAGAAGAAGAAGAAGAAGAAGTAGTAGAAGAAGAAGAAGAAGAAGGAGAAGAAGAAGAAGAAGAAGAAGAAGAAGAAGAAGAAGAGGAAGAAGAAGAAGAAGAAGAAGAAGAAGAAGGAGAAGAAGAAGAAGAAGAAGAAGAAGAAGTAGTAGAAGAAGAAGAAGAAGAAGGAGAAGAAGAAAAAGAAGAAGAAGAAGAAGAAGAAACCGAAGAAGAAGAAGATCTTGCTGTCACTTGACGTTGGGTTGCTGAACGCCGCTCACAACTGTCAGTGTCAGAGTGTCTTGCGGAAAGGAGACTGGAACGGCCTGGAGCGCCCTAAGAAGAAGAAGAAGGAGAAGAAGGAGAAGAAGAAGAAGAAGAAGAAGAAGAAGAAGAAGAAGAAGAAGAAGAAGAAGAAGGGGAAGAAGAAGAAGAAGATCTTGCTGTCACTTGACGTTGGGTTGCTCAACGCCGCTCACAACTGTCAGTGTCAGAGTGTCCTGCGGAAAGGAGTCACTTGAGCTGAGTGACCGGGAGAGTGGTCCCAGTCGACGACCATGTTCTGGCGATGACCCCACGACCTAAGCACGTCCAGACGCCCCCGCCCCCCGGTCTTGTGACACAGAAAAACAAGAAAAACAGGGCGAGCCACTTGTTTAAAATTCAAATTGTCCAGCTCTCACTCAAGGCACGACAATTTCCACTCGCTCTAAGCTTCTCATGACAGTCTAAGTGCATCTAGACGTTTCCTCTCCCTCTGCGAGTGCATTACAGAGCCACCATTCCTCGCCCATTCATCCCTGACCCGGAAAGGCGACGCACAAACGAACGTACACCCCGGCCCGTCACTCACACAGCCCAGCCCAGCCCCATCGCCCAGCTCGTGCGTCGTTCCAGTGCAAAGCCGAGAAACACGCCACAGACACACAGCCATCACTCCGACACCGCACCCGCACACGAACACGACTAGGTTCTATTATTATATAATTAGTTGGAGCAGAGGTCGCATGCCCAACACCGTTTCTGTCGTGCCACCACACAGTCTCTCCCGGTGGCGATGGGGATCTCCATCGCAGCAGCAGCGTCCTTGTCTTCTTCATCGCCGACTGGCGCTGAATGAGAAGCATACCCTTCAGGAGATGAGTGACTACCTTCCAGCCCACCGGCGGCGGCGTGACGTCGGTCGGCTGGTGATGAAGATGAAGCGAGGACGGCTGGCAACAGAGAGAATAAAAGTCGGATGACAATAGGAAGGCGCTGCTTTTACGAGTACATGACGTGCACACATCTGGGAATTATTCATGTTTCCCCAGTGCTGTGTGTGTGTGGGGGGAGGGGGTGCGTTTTGGCAAATCCTCTTCAGGATCAAAAAGTAGACAGCCTTGAGTTCTAGGATTTTTTCCCGCCTTCTGTCCGGAGAAAGAAAACAAATCCGAGAGATGATCGATTGCCGAGAGAAGTGATGGCACCACACCTCTCAGAGGGGGCCGAATTCATTCGAATTCACCAGCACACACCCCCCTCCTTCGGTGGATGATAATGAACCCAGGATTAACTGGGATTGATTTTGTGCAGGCACAGGAAGAGAATTACCAACGCTTCTGATTTAACATCTTATCGGACGCGCATGACGGTCGAGCGGCTGGTTGTATTGTGTTTGCTTAAAGGAACAGAAAGAGACAGCCGGCTGGTGTGAGTGAGGGGGAGGTGTGCCATCGCTGCGCTGCTCTCTAGACTCATTTTTGCGGCGAAAAGCTCAATTCAATGATCGGCTTTTTTTTCAATTGTCTCCCATTCTTCTCTCGGGGAACAAGTGTTTTTCTGTGAGTTTTCTTTAGACTCTCTCTCTCTCTCGCTCACGAATACACACGGGGAACGCACACAGAGCTGAGTGCACAAGTGGTTCCTAGGGCGAGCTGTTGCCAGAGTTTGAGAAGGAAAATGCTTAAAAGCCAAACCAGACGGGGATGGATTTTCTTTCTTTCGGAACAAGACTTCCTTGCATTTCGTTGCATTTTAAGGTCTTTGGGAGAGATGTGGAATGGTGGCCTAGAGAGTGAATGGTCAAAATTGTCTTGCTTATGTAGGTCCTCGGTTTGCAGCCTTTTTTCGAAGGATATTCCATGACAAACACCCTTGTAAAGAGTGACCAGATAGCAATGATAGTTTTTCCAACCATTATATTTCTGCAGCTGTCAAAGTTATCAATGAAATAAAAATGTGAAAATATTCAGTAAGGCTTGCCATTTCATTATCCGTTTCACGTTTGCAGAACGAGTGGAAATTATTAAAAAATTCTATCGAAATTCCGGTTCTAATATGAATTTCCTCTGTCCACCCTCCGGAACACCCGGTGGATCAACTTGGGGCAGGGTGTCTGAGCTCTTCTTCCTTTCTGTCAAATTCAAAAAGGCTTCCGAAGGCCTGAGAGTTTGTTGGAAGACACTTGGGTATTCCTTCGCAAAGTCTATGCACGAGGTCGCACGCTCAACGGTGAACTACAGGGTGACCAGACAACAATGACAGTTTTTCAAATTCTTATGTTTCAGCAGTTGTCAAAGTAACCAATGACATCCAGTTGTCAAAATATTCAGTAGGGCTTGCCATTTCATCATGCATCGTTTCATGTTTGCCGAATGAGCGGGAATGATTAAAAAATATCATCGAAATATCGGCTCTGTTGTAAGTAAGCACCCTGATTTTCGTTGTGAAGTCGGTCGTCATCATGACTTCAGTGGGCAGGCTATTCGTCGCACCGTGGAAAAAATTTGAGAGTGAGTACCTTCTTTTTGACATTAAGCCACCAACCAGGCAGAGACTGACAAAACAAACCCACCGTAGCGACCAGTATCGAAGAAGATGCAGAAATGTCGATTCAGCTGAATTGTGCATCGCCAGAAAGTCAACCCGGCTTTGGATTTGAGCCTACGTCCGTATCAGATTGTGCTGACGCAAGAATTGGAGCCGAAAGACCATAAGCTACGTAGAGAGTTAGCTAATTGGACGCTGGAAATGTTGACCGGAAATCCGGATTTTGGGCAAAAACTCATATTTTGGACGAAAAACCGGATTTTGGGCGAAAATTTGAATTTTGGGCGGAGCTCCAGATTTTGGGTGAAAAATCATCTTCTCGGTTCTCCAATGAGGCCCATTTTTTTTTTCTTCGGAGGATTTTTGAAACTCTACTGGAGCACTCAGATTAAAAACTGGTCCATTGTACTGCCAGGTTGGAACCTACCCCCCCCTACCCCCCTGGGACCCCTCGAATTTGGGGCAGGCACTTATCCAACTGTGCTATTCAGTCGCCAACGAGGCCCATTGGTACGAAATGAAGAAAAATGGCGGCCGGTATCGAAAAGGACCAAAAAAAGTCGATTCGGCGACGATAACCTGAATTGGGCATCGCAAGAGAATCAACTCGGCTAATTTTGTGGTGGGATTTAAGCCTAAGATTGTGCTGCAAGCTTTAAAGCCGAGCACCCATAGACCACGCAGCGAGTTAGCTAATTGGGCGCTTAAAATGTTGGCCGAAGACCCAGATTTTGGGCGAAGATCTGAATTTTGGCCGAAAAATCATCTTCGCGGTTCCCCGACAGGGCCTATTTTTTTCCGGTGATCCGGATTTTGGACGAAGATCCGGATTTTGGGCGAAGATTCGGATTTCTGACGGAGATTTCGATTTTGGCCGAAGAATCATCTTCTCGATTCTCCGACGAGGCCCATTTTTAGCTCAGCAGCTATGTCAGCAAACAAAATTGCCGTTACTTGAGCGAAGACAATCCACAAGTCTTCGCCCAAGCATCACAAGCAACCACAACGATTGACTGTTTGGTGCGGTGAATCGGATGACGGCATCATCGGACCTTATTTATTTCGAAATGAGAAACGAGACACCGTAACCATCAATTGTCGCAGGTAAAGGGCGATATTAACCGACTTTCTGTGGCCAGAGTTCGACGACATCGATCGCATGCCATACAAGCGACGCACACACCGCTCGAAGTTATGAAGAAGAAATTTGGCGATTGGCTCATCTCACGGCGAGCGTTCATCAATTCCCCGCTGCATTCATGCGACTTGACGCCATTCGATTATTTTCTCTATGGCTACGTCAAGTCCTAAGTCTACGCTAACATGCCAATCACTTTGGACGAGCTAGAGGCCAACATTCGAGACGCTATTGCCGGAATAAAAGCGAGCATATTGGACCGAGTCATCAAAAAGTGGATCAACCGCTTAAAGCACTGCCAGCGAAGCCGAGGCGGCCATTTGAAAATCTTGCTATTCCACACATAATGACATGAATGTTGCTTCCAAATAATGCCACAATCTTATCTGGTCACCCTGTAAATAAGTTATTTTTTGACGACAGATCACGGTTTTTGGCGCTAGTAAGTCAGCTGGATTGCAGATAAAAAATCAAAAATTTCAAAGCCCAAACTCAAGGGTCTTCCTCAAAAATAGCGTCTCACAGATTCAAAGCCACAGGTTCTTCGAATGCACTCGACAAAGTTAACGCATTTCTTACGAAGAATTTCGATGAATGGAAGCCTCCAGGATGGTGCGTCTGTATCATTTTGGCCATCTGAGACGGACAACTCAAATTCGTTTGACCAGATCGATGTCGCTGGACAGCCCGTAGAATTTGTCTTGGCTAGAGAGGTTTGTTTTTGGTTGTGGCCCAAATTCACCTCTGACTGTAGCACCATCCAAGAAGAGGACGATGAAAAGTGGGCGCTGACTGTGGAGATTTCCTCGCCAACTCCGAAATTTCTCGAAACTAAAGAGGCTTCCTTTCCAATCCGTTCGTTTTGTTGGGTTGACGGACGACCGACGGACGTTGTGGGTTCGTGGGTCGACCCATACGTACTAGACTTCCACAGTCTAGGTTCAAATCCCAGTTCAGACAAACAATTTTTCAAAAAAAAAAAAAACGTTTACGGCTCTACCTCTTTCGAGCCATTGACAATGCTCAAAGGGTATAACTGCCTAAAAAAAGCTTCTCAATCTCGCCGTTAGGAGTCTGCATTAAACTGTAGGTCCCCTCCGCTCGTGACAGAACAATAACACGAGTGGTTGCTGAGAAGCTAGGCCCAGGTCCACCTCAGACTGTAGTCGCCGACGGGCCTACTTTAACGGCTTTTGTTTCGATTTAACCGCTCACGTCACTGATGATTCATAGTGTATGTCTGACCGCATCATTATCATCGCAGTTGTACAGACTTTTCAAAGATCAAACCATCAGTCCCCGGCTAGTTAGAAGTGAAATTTACACAATCCTCTCAAGTCTTCGTCATCGACGTCGCTTAATAGACCATTTGTGTCGCTTAGCGGTAATTTGATGTTGAGACTTTAAAAAATTAAGCTCAGCTTTCATCTAAGCTCATCAGTATATTTCAAAACTGGCACACACATTTCAGGGAAACCTCTTAAATTCCGAAGAAGTCCGAAAACCTGCTCTTCTCTAAAATAATAAAAGAATCTATTTCGGTCTACGTAAACCCCTTGTTTGAGTCAATTCGCACCTTGTACGTTTCGATACTTTTGTGATGTCATAGCGCCCGTCATTGAATTGATTTACGTACGCCCTCAACCAAAGTGTAATTTTTAAACCACAGCTGAGATGTGCTAATTTGTGTGACGAACTTCTTCTCAGTCACGGCTCGAGTTATTGCACCACATTTTGACGTGTTTCGGTCATAATCTTCAACGACTTTCTTGATAATTTCATAAATGGTTACTGAACACGTCTAAATCAATGGCTCGGTTGTTGACCACGTACTTAGCTCCTTCGTCTTTTTCTGACTCTTGGTGAGGCTTGGAATTCACAAACGTGAGCAGTTTGATGCGGTCTTTTTTAAGGCGCACGTAGTTCTCTTTAAGTCATTAAGAATGGGGCAGCAGTTCGAAGCCTAATTCGACCATTTGGTCCTGGCGATGGCAGAGGTGTGAGCCGGTGCGTTGTTGTGGTGGAAGAGCACTTTTTTCTTCGCCAAATGGGGGCTTTTTTTCTGCAATTCGGCGTCGAATCGGCCCAATAACTCGGCATAGTAGAGCCCTGTGATTGTTTTGCCCTTCTCCAGATAGTCGATGTAGATCACAGCTTGTGAATCCTAAGAAACTGTGGCCGATAGGACATTCTTCGCCTTCTTCGGAGCACGTTCGCCGGGTGAAGTCCACTGTTTCGACGGTTTCTTGGTCTCTGGTGTGTACCAGTGGATCCATGTTTTGTCGACGATTGCGAAACGGGGATCCATGTTTTGTCGACGGTTGTGAAATGATGCTGAATTCGGATTGCGCTTAAACAGTGTCAATCACTGCTCTGAAGTGGTCCCACGGTTGCGCTTGTTGTCCAGAGTGAGCAAACGCGACAATCATCGCGGTCGATCAGTGGTTGTCTTCCTCGACTCCGTTGTTCTCCCGATCTCCCTGTGCTTAACTTGGCTATAACAAGGACATGGTCCGAGTTGGTGTTGGCGCCTCGGAACGTTCGGTTATCAAGAATACTGGAGGGTGGCGTGAAATAACGCCGAAAGCGAAGCTTTAGCAAAGTGAAATAAGACCGAACATGGAAATTCGGCGTCATTTCACGGCACCATACTGGAGGAGTGTCTAACGTCGATCGCAACGTAATCAATCTGGGTGACGGTTGAACGATCAGGGGACCACTAGGTCCCTTTATGAAGGTTGAGGTGTGGGAACCGCGTGCTAGCAACGGAGAGACTTCGATCCGTGACAAAGTCCACCAGCCTGAGACCGTTTTTGGACGTGGTGTCGTGCAGGCTGTATTTACCGATGACTCTAGCAAAGATGTCCTCTTTACCCAGCTTAGCGTTAAAGTCTCCTAGAATGATCTTGGTGTCGTAGCTGGGGCATTGATCGTACGTTCTTTCTAGGAGATCATAGAAGTCATCCTTGCTATCGTCGTCTTTGTCCTCCGTTGGGGCGTGAGCGCAGATTGAGCTGAAGTTGCCGAATTTAGCCTTGATGCGGATTGTTATGAGACACTCGCTTAAGCTTAAGACCTTTTCCCCAAGTCTGCCTCGAACAACAAATCCACATCCGTATAAGAGCTTCGCCTTCACTCTCTGTAACAGTCGCCGTAGTAGAGGTGTCAGTTTTTCATCATCTTTTAGCCCGGCCCATCCCATCGCACTTCCTGGACTGCGGTAACGTCTTTATAGCAGTCTACGGCCTCCGCGAGTTCATCGGCTGCACGTTGTCTGTTCAGGGACCTCACATTCCACGTGCAGAACCGAAAGTCATTGTCCTTTTTCCGTTTGCTAGGGTCGTCAACAGTCAATCCGTCCATATCCGAGGTAGGTTGTTGCTTCTGAACTAATCAGGGAGGTAGGTAAGGTGGCTTCCCTCACAGGTGAAGAATTCGCTTAGATCCAAAGGGTCCATTGTGATGCCACTGAGTCGGCTTCCAATCGCTACTTTTGAAACCATCTCGATTTCTGAATGAACATCAATGCTTCTGAACTGAGAATTTTTTACGTGGTGAGGAAGTTAACCCCACGCACAATCTCCAACTGGGGGAACAGTTCCATTTGTTTAGGCCCCGGACATAGGAGTCCGGAACGATCCGGTGTCGATAACCTCTTGCAGGCTATGAGAAGAGAAGAGCTCATCCGCCGCCATCTCTATTCCAGGGTCCCGACCTTATCATGGTCGACTCTGAACCTGTGGGACAACGCAACAGAGGACGTCCACGCACAAGGTGGCGCACACAAGTCGAAGGGGACCTCGGCCGGCTTGGTGTGGGAAACTGGAGACAGCTGGCGAAAGCTGGAGAGGCATGTTGAGTGAGGCCCAGGTCCACCTCGGACTGTAGCGACCTGAGAAGAAGAAGAAGACCTTACCATGGAAACCAGGTAGCTCCTGCTGACTGGAGTTGTGGATGCCGCCGTTGGCCAATCAGTTGAACAGCTCCTTCGCTCCTTCGAGTGAAGGAAGAGTGATGAGCTCCACCTCTCTCGTTTGCAGTCGCCCAGACGTCCTACTCGTACGAGAGTTCTGTGGAGGGTATTCCACTCCTGGATTTCCCCACGAAGAGGTGAGAGTAGGAGTTCTTTAACAGAGGCTAGGTTCCGACGCTTGTGTCTGCATGGTTCGACCGTCAACGCTTCAAAATTCTCGTTTGCAGCCGTCCAGACGTCCCACAAGGGTTCTGTCGAGGCTACTCGGCTCCCAGATTTCACCACGGGAAGGTAAGAGCAGGAGTTTGTTAATAGAGGCTAGGTGCAGACTGCATGGTTCACCTGTCAACGCTTCGAAATCCAACTGACCTAACCTACTTTTCTGCCTGAGCTACTTCGTGCTGGCTGGAGAGGCATGTTGAGTGAGGCCCAGGTCTACCTCGGACTGTAGCGTCCTAAGAAGAAGAAGAACCTACTTTTTTATATACAGTCTACTCCTTCTTAGTCGAATTTTCACGGGATATCAAAATTAGTTCGAGTTAGAGGGAGATCGACTTAGAGGATGGTTTTTGTATGGAAAATGAGGGTAATGCCAAAATAAATATGACGAAAAAATTCGACTTAGAGGGAGTCGAGTGTATAATGACACCTCGGTATGCACGGTTAACAGGTCAGCTTCGGTTGCCAATTGTCTGCCGATGTTGATCACAGCATAGGTTTGTCCTGCCAGATCCAGTAGATCCAGTAGGGCAGATATTTTTCAAGTCTTTTCCTAGTTATTTTGGCCGCTATCGTTGCTTCCACGTGATTGGCGTTAACGTATACACTTGTCAACTTGGCTTCGTTCAGATCCCGATCGCCTCCAGGCCACTTGGAGCAAGAAGAGTCCACATTTTCATCACAAGAAGAGTTAGGTTTCCCTTCAAGAAATGTTCACTTACCTTAAAACGATGCTTCCAGGTCACTTGAAGCAAAGAGAGTCCACAATTCCATCGCAAAAAGTGATTTTGTTTCCCTTTAAGAAACGTTTACTTACCTTAAAAACTCCTCACGATGCAAATGAATCCATTTCACAGTTAATTTTAAGCCCACTCCATCTCTCCCGTTCGAAAATCTTCTCCATAACTGATCTGGCAACAATGCGTTCGCCACTTGCATTGTTCACCGCACGACAAAAAGAAAACATTCCCCTCTCTCGTGTGCAACAAACGAGCTTCACAAGCTCTCTCCGCTCATTCCCTCGCTCTCACTCTCTCACTCTCTCTCTCCGGCAACAATGGATTGTCTCTCAGAAATCGATTCAACTCCATCCAACCACCATGTTGGCGCAAGAGAGCCAACAATACCCTCAAAGAAAACTTCCCCAATTAACATGTGGTTGTCACCGTCGTTGCCACTGTGTCTCCGCACCTCATTGTCAGCCCATCTCATCGGCAGGCGGCTTCCGCGAATGCGTCCGAGTGAGACATCCGATGGCACAGCAAAAAGCTTTCACTCAAGCACACACAAGAACTCCGCGTCACACAGTGGCTGTGCTGTGCGACGACGCTATCAGACGCCATAATAATTTTTATCATCGTGTCTGGCAATCAAACACAACCACCATCTACACCACCACCACCACCATCATCAGCACGACGACGACGGCAACTACACCAGCATCGTGTCGCGCCGCCGTTCAATTTGAATGCTTTTTATTGTTGTTCTGCTGGCTTCGCTGCGGCGCGCTTTTCGCCGAAGTTAAAATCCAAGCAGCTCCTGCTGTCTGTCGCTTCAGTTGCTCGGCAGACGTCCAAGCGAGCGCATTTTTTCTTTTCAAACGGTATACCTCCGCTTTCCGTTTTGTTTTTGATTTATTTTCCATTTTAAATTGTATTTTCCACAAAAAAAAAAAAACAACTCAAAACACCCGACAGCCAGCCGCCCGTATTGTTGAACAGATCCCTCGCGACTTGTCAAAGTGTGAATGAAGAGAACTGAAAAAAAATCGCAAAAAATTGCAAAAATAAGAACTGAATCCGTCAAAAATATAATTCAGCATCGAAAATAGAACTCTGCCTCTCCTCTGCTGACTGGTTCCATTGAAAAAGGAAAAATAACACAATTTTCTGTTGTTTTTCTTTCGAGAAAAAAAAAAAGGCAGAAAAAAAAAAAAAAAAAACTTGAATTTGGTGTCAGTGTCGCCGTCGTCGTCGTCGTTGCTCCCTTGTCTTCGTCGTCGTCGTCGCTGTCGGTCGTTATCGTCGCTGTCGCTGTCGCAGAGAAGGAATTTTGTTTACATTCTGTCTCTTTCCATCACCGACTCCATCCATAAAATATGGAAGATGTGTCAAAGAGAAAAAAATATGTTTCCAAATGAAAATATAATTGCCCGTGCGTGTGGAGAAATGCTGTAGTAAAACACCAGGAGTTTATGCAAAACCCCCGAGAGGAAAAAGAAAAAACCGAAGTAATCATTCCCGAACACATCCCCAAACCAGAAGGCAGCTCCATCTTCCATTTTTCCCCCAAGTAAACATCACACGCGACAAAAAAAAAAAATAAAACACGATAAACTGTCAACAGGAAGCCTTTGATTTAAGGAAATTCGTCTGAATCCACAGGATATTCGTCTGAATTTAATAAAACAGTGTAAACAGAACCCAAGAGTGCAGTTTCCATTCATCTGTCAAATCCAATAACAGTCTCTGTCTGCATTGTGCTGGAAAAAATTAATAAAAAAATAAAGAAAACCATCCCAAACCAAAGATAAGATCAATTGAAACCGCCTTGAAAAGGATCCAAATGGAAGTGGATAGATAAAGCGAATCGCGTGAGTGAATGCTGAGTGCGCGACCATGCATAGGTCAAGAATTGTGTGATTTCAAGGCAAGAAAAAATCGCAAAAAATCGCCATCGCGTCAAAAGTGTCGTGTTTTTTTAGTGAAAATTACAAGAAAAAAAAAATTGTTTAAATAATTTTTTTTACAATTTAGCCAATTATATAGAGTGTGTCGTAGAAGTTTTGTTTTTTCGTTTTATTTCTTTATTTTTCCAATTTTCCGTTCATTTATGTTCCCCGTGCGGAAGGTGTCAGATTTGTTTATTATTTCGTGCAAATAAATTGCTTCCGCCCCGAAAAAAGGGGCGTGACATCCAACAAAAAAAAAAAAAAGTCGCAGTCCATCAAACGGAAATACACATCTTTGTCAGCACCCTGTAAGTGTTCATGTTCCTTTGCAATTTTTCTTTTCAATTGACATCTAAAATGTTTACGCAACAATGTTGCCAAGGCAATCAATTTAACGTGCGTTTTCTTTTTTTATTTTATTTTATTCATCATGAGACTCTGCCGAGTCGGAGAGTTCTTTCAACGAATTGATTTAAAGAAATTCGCCTTAATCGAGTTAACACCTTGTGTCTTAAATGTCGAGTTGGGACGGATGTGTTGCGGTTGGCGTGCGGCGGATGGGCAGTGTGCCGGGTGAAATTTTTGTTGTTTTGTGCCTCTCACTCGATTAGTTTTGATCAAAAATTCCATGAGTTATGTGAATCGTGTTCGGGTGGATTGTGGGAGACGGGTTTTGGAATTTTGTTGTTTTTCTTTGCGGTCACGGGGAATCACTTCGGGAATTTGGGCAAACCTTAATTTCGATAATCGCTAAAATAGATGAGGAAACTTTGTTTTTTTTTTCGATCTCTCTGGCAGTTTCCATTGGAGGGGCTAATGATTAGTGGAGACAAATAGACGGTAGGAAATCGTTGTAGATAATTGAAGCCCCTTAAAAAGTATTGGACAGAAGTCAATACAGTCAAAACCGCTTATAGCGACATCGGTTATAACGACAAAATGCTTAGGTCTCACCTGAGGTCCATAATAAATCGTTTTCAACGACATTCCACACGCAAGTGGAAAGGGACCTTAACCAACTGTGCATGCGAAACTGGAGGCAGCTAGCTAAAGATCGAGCTGGCTGGAGACGCTTGTTGGTTGAGGCCCAGCTCCACCCCGGACTGTAGCGCCCTAAGAAGAAAAAGAAGAAGCGAGCGGCACGCGAACCACAATGCGGCAAGCACAAGCAAGTTCGGCGAGTATGTTCGTCTTTTAGGGCTACCTTGAGTGTCTGCCCCAAGCTCGAGGGGTCTCAGGTTGCTGAGAAACCTGAGGCCCAGGTCCACCCCTGACTGTAGCGCCACCTTAAGTTAGTTAGTAAGCGTTATGTCTTCCTTCGGAAGACCATGAAATTTCAGCGAAAGTAGGTTGCTGCCTGGTAGTACAATGGACCCGTTTTTGGGTCTGAGTACTCCAGTGTAGTTTTTCAAAGACCTCCGACAAATTAAAAGTCTCAAGTTTAAGTCTCTTTATAATTTTGACGAGATTTTGACGCCGACAGTTGCTGTCATTTCATTTCAGCCTCGATAAGATTCGAGAAAGTTGACAAGAGCATCTATCGACTTAGACAGAAATATTGGTGTCTATCTTCAGGTTGCTGAGAAGCTAGGCCCAAGTCCACCTCGAACTGTAGCGCTGCTCTTACTATCTTCAGAGCTCCCTTTTTTCATTAATTTCGTATCAAAGCGTCGATATGGGCCTTATTTTGTCTTAAAGTTTAGATCTTTTGACAGATGTCAACTTAAAGTGACATTTGGCTGTCAAAATCAAGAGATCACAATTGTTGAAGGATGAGTCTCGGGTGCGCAATGAATGGGAATTACATTAAATGTCATAAGACTGCAATAATAGGCGGAGATACTGACCACTATACTATCGAGGACGGTCGTAGGACCGCAATCAAGTCTGTAGGGAAAGCAACAATTCAGAAAATTGGCCCTAGATTAGACCAGGTTAGAGGGAACTCCGCCTCACATAGACCAGTTTAGAAGTAGTGAAACCTACGTATGTGATAGCCCTAGTCAGGGAAGGCATTGCAGACCTTGTCAGATTGACCTTTTTGTTTTTCGGATGATTTTTGAAAACTTTACTGGAGCATTCAGGCTCAAAACTGGTCCATTGTACTGCCAGGTAGCAACCTACTCTAATAATAATAATAATGGCGGCGCTACAGTCCGAGGTGGACCTGGGCCTAGCTTCTCAGCAACCACTCGTGTTGTGCGTGCTACTGTTCTCTCACGAGCGGAGGGGACCTACAGTTTAATGCCGACTCCGAACGGCGAGATTGAGAAGCTTTTTTCTAGACAGTTTTACTCTTTGAGCATTGTCAGTGACTCGAAAGAGGTGGAGCCGTGAAAAAATGTTTGATGTTTTTTCCGAGATCCGAACTGACGACCTCGAGCGTAGGAGTCGATGCACCTACCCACTACGCCACGGCGCCCGCAACCTACTCTAGTGCCCTTAATTTGGGCAATTTTTTTCCCAATGGCAAATGGTGATTGGACCAGATTCGATTTCACTGGGACTGGCTCAAAATCGAAGATCCTTCAGGTTGGAGCTAAGTTGGCAATGCGATTTACATCGCCCAGCCATCGTGGAATCCTGCCTAGACACAGGTCACTGTACAGTCCATACAGTACCTGGTTTATTCATCTTCTCCAATTGCCATCAACGCAAACAGGAACAAAGATCGTATGCAGAGCCTCGAAAAAACTAAAGGCTTCTTTAGCTGCTTTTGAGATATTTTAGGTCTCGGCGCGGTAGAGCAAGTTTGGGATGATTAGTGTCTTATACAAAGTCAGCTTGGTCTTTCGAGAAAAGGCTGTTTTACTCAATTGCCTTTCGTGTTCAAAGAAATGGGGTTTCGCATGTTCTTAGAAAGGATTCGGACAACCTATTCAAAGAACCGACACCATCATGGAGTGTACGACTATTCACCGCCAAAGCCAGACTGCGTGTCCTAGAGCTCCAACGAAGACATCTTTTACTTCTCAGGTCAGGCACTCTAGCAGAGTCTGAATCTCAGTCAATAGCGCCTTCCATCACTCTACTTCCAGTCATCCAGACTAAGTTGTTTTTCATTCATGATCACTTTGATCTCAGCCCCGAGAGCTGGGTCTGTCTTTCCATCTCGAACAATGAGATGCGGATACAAAGACTGTCTTATCTGGGCCGTGAATTAGCGTTGGCGTCAAAATCTTAGACAAAAGCAAATTTGGCACACGACGTGGAGGAATGGGATGCGATTTTTCCTTTGGCATTACAGCGGGTCCCGTGGGTGGGTGCCATGGCGTAGTGGGTAGGTGCGTCGACTCCTAAGCTCGAGGTCGTCAGTTCGAATCTCGGAAAAAATATCAAACATTTTTTCACGGCTCCACCTCTTTCGAGTCACTGACAATGCTCAAAGAGTATAACTGTCTAGAAAAAGCTTCTCAATCTCGCCGTTCGGAGTCGTCATTAAACTGTAGGTCCCCTCCGCTCGTGAGAGAACAATAACACGCACAACACGAGTGGTTGCTGAGAAGCTAGGCCCAGGTCCACCTCGGACTGTAGCGCCGCCATTATTATTATTATTATTACAGCGGGTCCACTGGACCTAAGTGAGGCATGGCTTTCTGCTCAACTCACCCACAGAAGCGGCCCAAATTACATGACATTCTTTCATCCTTTCAAACTTTGAAAGAATGTCTATCTACACTGGATGAAGATACATTAGAAAAATTTGGACTAAACAGTCTGTCGTTGACGTGTAGCCAGGCTCAAGTCCACCTCGGACTGTAGCACCGCCATTATTACAGTCTCTCATTGGAGAGAGTAAAATATTACAGCCTATCCTCCGACCGTTAGTTCGTTGAAATACAGGCAACGTTTTTGGATAAGCTGTTAGCCTAAGAACGACGCCAAAATGAGCGTGGGTAGATAGATTAGATTAGAATACGAACGTCATTCCAAACAGAGACACAATCTGTCTTATTTTGACAAATCAAAGTCTAATTCGATACTGAGGGCAATTGGGTCAAAAGTCACAGCATTTCCGCCAGGGACTGTGAGTGATATGAAATTGCAGTTTATCCCTTCACATTTGATCTTCTTCAATTAAAATAATGGTGGCTCTACAGTCCGAGTTGGACTTGAACCTAGCTTCTCAGATCTTCTACTCATTTGCCCCAATTTCCTCAAGTGACGGACCGGTTTCGCTTGGACCATTTGGACCCGTTTATTCTTTTCTGACTCTTTAGTGGTCAATTCTAAGTGTGCTGGTGAATTCACTAGGAGCCCCCTACGCTAATCTAACCTAGTGGTCAACGCTTTGGATTAATTTATTGATTTTGTATTTCCGGCACTGGAAACTGGTTCCCAGACCAGAAATGTCAAAGCATTTTGAAGATAAATGTCACAGTAAACAGAACTTAAATGTCAGTCTGAATGAGAAAAATTATCATCTGTCAGTTAGTTGCTGTTGAAAATTTGAGGGTGTCTTGAGACCTCAGAGGGAGATGGTCTTAGAGCGACGTTCTTCGGGTAATCTAAGGCAATTGATAAATGACACACGGATTGTCTTAAGAAACAATAAACTGGGAAATTAGTATCCACAAGATAATTTTTGACGTGGAAAAATGGATCAATTGGCATACGGCCCAAGCATTTTTGTAGAGATTCAATCAAATCTCTGAAGTCATGCCTCGAAGATGAAAAAGGCTCTCAGAACTGTCATTCGTCAGTCCATTGAAGGTCGTTATAACCGATTTGGATTGATATCCATTTTGAATCCTGACTTAAATAGTCTGCTTACTGTTGCAAAAGCAATAATTCAGGCAATCAGCTCTAAACCGAGAACGCATTGCTAACATTGTCTGACTGAATGAGAGTCGACCATGAAACTCCAGGTCGTTTTGTAGAAGGAGCAAGCGCAGCGTGTATGGTTGTTAAAGAAGCCAGACAAAGCTTGTACGATTTGTGAAATCAAATGTATAGACTTCAGTGAGAGACTAAAGTGGCAACCATAATGGCCGTACAAAAAATTACACTTATGTCATAACCAAACGAAAAGCAACCGGAATCATCGTCCAATTCCAAAGTGTCCATAGTTGCTTATGGAAGCTTAAGGAGAATCCAGCTGTCAACTGACATTTGCACACGTAGAGAGCGGTTCATTGTACGATGACCGGTTATTAACTAGAAGCACCGTCAAATTTGAATATGTTCATAATTGCCTATAGAAACTTAAGGAGAACTCTGCAATTTTTTTCGCTCCCGAGTAAGTGGGCACAAGTGAACGAACTTAACGAAACTGAAAGAAACTAAAAGTGTCGTCTACAAATGCTAGTAAATGCGTAAAGAATTGACAGACACTTGCTACATAGAAAGCCATTCATTTTGCAGGCAAAAGTAAACGAACTTAACGAAACAGGTTACTAACTAGAATCATCATCAAATATTAAAGTGTCTGCAACTGCTTACAGATGCGTAAGGATCTGTCAGCAGACATTTGCAAACGTAGACAGCGATCCATTTCCCTTCCGCGTAAGTTGGCAAAAATGAACGAACTTGACGAAACTGAGCGGTTGTTGACTAAAAGCATCATCAAATATTGAGGTGTCTGTAACTGCGTGCAGATGCGTAAGGAGCTGTTAACTGACATTTGCATACGTAGACAGCGATTCACTTCTCTCTCGCGGAAGTAGGAAAAAATTAACGAACTTAACGAAACGGAGAGTAACTAAAAATATCGTCCAAGTGTCTATATTTTCAAGCAAATGCGTAAAGAATTGACAGACACTGGCATACGTAGAGACCCATTCATTTTGCTTTCAGGCAAAAGTTAACGAACTTAACGAAACTGAGCGGTTACTAACGAATAGCCTCGTAAAATTTCAAAGTGTCTGTAACTGCGTTCAGATGCGTAAGGATCTGTCAACTGACATTTGCAAACCTAGACAGCGATCCATTTCTCCCCCGCGGAAGTAGGAAAAAATGAACGAACTGAACGAAACTGAGCCAAGTGGTTACTATGCTCGCACTGCATCATTTTACTTACAGATGCGTAAGGAGCTACCAACTGACATTTGCATACGTAGACAGTGATCGATCTCCCTCCCGCGTAAGTAGGCAAAAGTGAACGAACTTAACGAAACTAAGCGAAACTAAAAGTATCGTCAAAGTATCTATAACTGCTAGTAAATGCGTAAGGAATTGACAGACACTTGCATATGTAGAGAGCCATTCACTTTGCTTTCAGGCAAAACTGAACGAACTTAACGAAACTGAACGAAGTTGTTTCGATGGTCGCATTGTATCATTTTTGTGTATTCGCTCGATTGCTTCAGCTCTCTTAAGTTTCTGTACGGCCATTTTGGATGGCCCTTAAATGTGGACTGACCACTGACCATGTGGAACGTCATTTTTGACAAACCATGTATTGTGGCGTTGCAGTAACCACAAGAATGCAATTTTTGATACACTATGTACTGCAGCGCTTCAGTCCGCGTCGGATTTGGGCCCAGCTTCTGCAGTTTCTGTCAAGATAGAGAGATGAAAAAGGTTAAAGACAGTCGCCATAGACTGAACTATTTAGAGACCATCGCATGAAGTTACCACAACCCTTTCAAAGAACCCTCTCAGACCTCAGATCTCTCCCTTGACAGTAACACACTTTTGCCAGACACCGTGACTCACGTCGCTTTGATTTCGAACCAAAAAAACAGGCGAAAAAAGTGTCAACTTAACACAAAAATATTTCTTTTTGAAGATAATTAATGTCGTCAGCCGGCAATCTCTCATGCAGTTCATTAAAAACTAATTTTTAAATAATAACAAAAAAAAAAACAGACGAAAAAAAGTGAGAAACGCAAAGCGAATAGAAATAAAATGGGAATTAGTAATCATGTTAGTGTATTAGCCAGCCACGTCTCCGAGACCATTGCCAAAACGGTGTGAACGTGAGTTTCGCAACGGCCATTCGCGCCACACACACAAAGTGCCAATAAATTTTCATTCCACTCATCGTTGTCTACGTTCCACACCGGGCCACTACTGGGCAATCGCACTCGCATTTGGCGGTAATCTATAAATACCATAAAAAAAAAAAAAAAAACACAACGAATCAAGAGGAGAAAAGAGAGAATTTGTGTCCATAATGATTAATTAACGAGTGACATGAGTGATGTGGTCGAAAGATGATCTCGCGCGACAGACGCGAGTGCACTTCTAAGCGATTGATTCGAGCTGATTCTGGGGCGGTTGTGACGTCTCTGTGTTCCACATTCGGCGCGATAAGATCGCCTATGCTAATCCCAGCGTGCAATTAAGACTCAATTCACAGTCAGGCCCACCGGTGGAACACGACAATTGCGGCGACACCAAGTCCACCCGCCGATTGATCGCCACACATCGCCTGCCATCGCAGTCTGCTATCTAAAAGGCACTCTTTTGAGGATCGAATCAGACGCAAGAACACACAAAAATTATGAAGAATAATCTCTTATTTATTTTCGCGTGTGCATATGTATGCGGGCCAGACGGTGTTTTTCATTCACATTTTAATTAACTTAACACGATAAGAGTACAATATAATTCTTTAGAATATTCAGGCGATAAAAACGAACTTAGTCTGGGGGTTGTGTGTTTGCGTCGCTGTGGCTGGCGAATGGCATTGATATGTGGCGACAAGGCTGTACGGCTTTGTGCGATTGTACAGCGGAGCTACACACAGTCCGTAGGCTAGACAAAAAAAAAAAAAAAAAAGATGAAAAAATACACAAACAAACGCGGCCGACAGTGAATCGAAAAATATTTTACACAAACACTCGGCGGCTTGTGCTGAGAGTGTGTATTTTATTTACTGTTCGATTGGAATTTTTTCTCTATTAGTCTAGTCTGGTTTTTGTTGCTTTTGGAAATATGTGATATCAACAAATTTGAGCGAATGATTACTGTGTCAACAATGGGCTTCGATTCGGTGTCACCTAGCACCGAGCATGAGCTGTCATTTGGACTGTGAATGACAGAGGCAAATGTCACGACTGTAAGCATTTGCGAAACTATGGTTGACAGCAGCGACAAGCATGTGCTTCTTTTTGTTGCTGTCATGACCAGCAACTGCTTGTCTTCGATAGCAACTATTCGAGTTGACATATGAATGGAGAGGGACCTACACACTTTTTCCCGACTCCGAACGACGGAATTTTCCACACTTTTTGTTGAGAATTTAATGCGACTTTGAGTATGAACAGCCACCTTTAAGGGCTAACTATAATAACCGCACGAAAACTTGAGCTTATGTCAAAAGCAAGCGAATAGTCCCCCCCTTTCGTGGAAAGAGCAAGGCACAGCGTGTATTTTTGTTAAAGAATCTAGACAAAGTCTTTACGATTTGTGAAATCAGATGTACAGACGCCAGTGAGAGACTAACCTAATGGCCGTAGAAAAAATTGCGCTTACATATGTCATAACCTAACGAAAAGCAACCAGAAGCACCGTCAAATTTAAAAGTATTCACAATCTAAGTCTGACAAAAGTGCGTTGTGACTTTATAACTCACGAACGGTCAAACCGAATTCGGTAACATTTTTAGGGTTTGTTCGTACGGTCGTGTAGATGGTTTATCTGAAGTTTGCACGAAATTGACCAACGCGTTATTCGCATATCTCCGCAAACATTCGACGAAGAATTATGCAACTTTGCACACATGCAAAGAACACCATGGAAAATTAGATCAGCTGGAAAAAGAAGGGGACTTGCCCACCAGAGAGGGCGTAGCTAAGCACGCTGGATACTGTAGTTGTTAATGGAAAATACGCGGAATTCAGCTGAAACTGACATTTACATACATAGAGGCTGAGTAGACAAAAGTGAACGAACTTAACGAAACTGAGCGGTGACTAACAAGAAGCATCGTCAAGTTTCAAACTGTCTATCACTGCTTATTGACACGTAAGAAGAATTCAGCTGCCAACTAAGATTTGCATACGTAGAGAGCGAATCATTTCGCTACCACCTTAGTAAGCAATAGTAAACGAACTTAACGAAACTGAGTAGTGACTAACTAGAAGCACCGTCAAATTTCAAAGTGTCTATGACTGTTTTTAAAGAGCAGCCAACTGACATTTGCATACGTAGACAGCGATACATTTACATACATCTCCCACGAAAGTCGGCAAAAGTTAAAGAACTTAACGAAACTGAGCGATTACTTTAAGAAGCACGTTTAAATTTTAAGATGTCTCTATTAACTGATATTTACATACGTAGAGAGTGATTAATTTCTCTCTCGCATAATTAGTCAAAAGTGGATGAACTTAACGAAACCAAGCGGGTACTAACTTGAAGCACCGTCTAATTTCAAAATGTCCATAATTGGTTATAGACAGTAAAGGACAACACTGCCGTAAAGTAATATTTGCATACGTAGAGCGATTAATTTCGCTTTTGCGTAAGTAGACACAAGTGAACGAACTTAACGAAATAGAGCGGTGACTAACTAGAAGCACTGTTAAATTTTAAAGTGTCCATAATTACTTTCAGGAAGTTAAGGAGAACTCTACCGTCAACTAATATTTGCATACGTAGAGAGCAATTTATTCTGCTCCCGAGTAAGTAGGCACAAGTAAACGAACTTAACGAAACTGAGTGGTGACTAACTAGAAGCATAGTCGAATTTCAAAGTGTCTATGACTGCTTCAAAGAGCAGCCAACTGACATTTGCACACGTAGACAGCGATACATTTCTCTCGGCAAAAGTAAACGAACTTAACGAAACTGAGCGATTACTTCAAGAAGCACGTTTAAATTTTAAAATGTCTCTATTAACTTCTATTTACATACGTTGAGAGTGATTAATTTCTCTCCCGCATAATTATTCAAAAGTGAATGAACTTAACGAAACCAAGCGGGTACTAACTTGAAGCAGCGTCTAACTTCAAAGTGTCCATAATTGCTTATAGAAAGTAAAGGAAAACACTGCCGTAAAGTAATATTTGCATACGTAGAGCGATTCATTTCGCTTTTGCGTAAGTAGACACAAGTGAACGAACTTAACGAAACTTAGCGAATGAGTTGTTATAGTCTCTGTGAACCATATTTCTATATTTGTTCGGTTGCTTCAGTTCTCTTAAGTTTCCCTTCAGTGTATTAATCTTGTATTTTTGTTAGTTTTGTGATAATCTATTACAATTAATTTTCTGTCGAATTTAACGAAACTTAGCGAAGGGTTTGTTATAGCTGCAATGTTTAGTTGCTGTGTATTCCCTCGGTTGCTTCACTTTCACTTGGCCATTTAGTGTCTTTATCTTGTACATTTATTAGCTGTGATAATCTACTACAACTGTTTCCTTCAGTTTCCTGAAATGCCACTTTCATTATGAAACATTTCCAGTTATCAAAGCGGTTTTTCCATTTTCTCTTGTTTCAATTGACTTAAATTTGTCACTTTTCCAAGGATAGTTATACTGTCAGATCATTGTTTCATTGTAATTGGCTCCCGAGAGATGGCGCCGTGGAATGAAAGATGGCGATCCATCGAATCGATTCAGGGTCGAATTTGGAATTCTCTGCGTAGGAGTAGACGCTTTTCTCCATTTTTTTAATAAATATTAGCTAAGATTTAATGCAGTCCGACGCCAAAATGTCACTTTGAGCCTTGAGAATGAGCGTGTCGGGTAAACTCTTTCTTAAAATGACGAAGTTTTGAAAAAGGGTGTATAATTAAACGGAGAAGCAACATGCAATCTTTGATATTAACCAGTGATTTACCGCTTTTAATAATAATAATAATAATAATAATGGCGGCGCTACAGTCCGAGGTGGACCTGGGCCTAGCTTCTCAGCAACCACTCGTGTTGTGCGTGCTATTGTTCTGTCACGAGTGGAGGGGACCTACAGTTTAATGCCGACTCCGAACGGCGAGATTGAGAAGCTTTTTCTAGACAGTTATACTCTTTGAGCATTGTCAGTGCCTCGAAAGAGGTGGAGCCGTGAAAAAATGTTTGATGTTTCTTTCGAGATTCGAAACTTAGACGGCGCCCACACCGCTTTTAATGCACTTTTCAATAAAACCTGTCCAAAATCGTCCGCAAGACTAGGACAGGATTACAGAGATGGCATGCAGACTATTAACTGATAGTTTCGAAAGAAGATAGAAGAAGATTGGCGGTCGCCTTGGTCTACAACACTTTTTGCGTAACTCCACCAATGTACCCACTTAATACCTGACGGAGATAAACTCTACACCTCGCAAGTCACTGACAGTTGACAGTGACATCTGTCAAATGACTGTCTGTAGAGAGGATCAAGCCTTAAGTCTTTAGAATTTATCATCTTGGAAATTTGAAAATGCACTCTGGTTTCTCAACAGACGCATCCTATGCCAAGCGAAGGAATCAAATCACTTTAATGCCTGAAACACAATACTGCGTTAAGTGACGTATAACCTCCAACATAAGCAGTATAATGGCGCAGCCGGAAATACTGCGCAGTGCTGCAGATCTTATAAAAAAAATATGGCGGCGCTACAGTCCGAGGTGGACCTGAGCCTCTCAACAACCACTCGTGTTGTGCGTGGTCTTGTTTTCTCACGAGTGGAAGGGACCTACAGTTTAATGCCGACTCCGAACGACGATTTTGAGAAGCTTTTTCTAGACAGATCGTTTGTTAAAAATGAGAGCAGTAAGAGCAATGAAATCAACGTAATCAACGAATTTTCTTGCGCAAATCTATCCGCATGTTGAACATTTGTGTTCATTTGGACACTTTCCATGCGATTTGACAGTTTGTTCTGCTTGTTTTGATATTTAACGGTAGCACCAGCGCAGTATTCTGTTTCAGGTTCAAGGTTTTGCCTTGTGTCATTCAGTGACTGGTTTGACTGCATAAGCCTTGAAAGTTTAAGACTTCATTTCCGACCAAACATCTTTGCACGTCGCCACAGTCGAGATTGAACCTGGGCCTCAAATAACATGCCTCTCCCGCTTAGCGAAGAACCAGACATCTTCTTCTTTGTGGACCTGGGCCTCAGCCCAACAATTTTACGGCGATCCTTAGCTAGTTGTCTTCAATTTCGGACACCAAGTTAGTGGAGGTCACTCTCAAATTGTGTGCGCTACGTTATATGTGGACGTTTTTTGTTGCGCCGTCCCACACGGAGACGTCCAGACTACTTCTCTCCCAGACCAAAACTGTACCCAAAAATGTCCGTACATCGATGTCTGCCTCTGTCTTGTCTTCAATGCCCTTCCTTCAATGAGTGTCTTTGTCTTCCCGGCAACTTAACATGTCCTGGCCTTCGTTTCCAGTTGAGCGTCTCTCTCTCTCTTCTGACATTTCTTTCCATCCGTCAAAATGCTCTGAAGGGACTGAATGAACCCTTATCAGATTTGTCCGCTCTAATCCGAGGCTAAATCGAGATGCAAAATTGAATCCCGTGCTCCTAATAAACTGAGCAAACTTTCAGTCACATCATATTCCTCTTAATCGTCGTTTTTTTCGCTGACTCCGCGATAAGAGCTGAGCGAATTTATGCCTGAACGCTATGTTCCGTCAGCACACATCGCCGTCGAGCACTCCGACTTGATAAGAGCGAGTCTCTCGGTTCGGGAGTACCGAGAGACGGACGGGTATTAAATTGGAGACGGTCTACGATAGTAATCAGCTCGGACTTGGGACTTCTGGTTGAGCACAAAGCGCAAAAAAGCAGCAGAACAGCGCCATGATTTGTTGATAAGTCTTCTTTTTTCTTCTCCTCTTTACCTTTCTTTTATGCAGATTATTTGCTTTTGTTTGACTTTTGAAGCGGTGGTGGTTAAAGGTAAATACACCCCGTACGCACACAGAGACGCATGCGGGCTAATTGCTCTGCAGGGTCTGCAGAAGTCACGCGTGTAATCAGCCGAACATGACATAATGCTGTCAAAATTGCCTTGGATATCAGTCGAGAGAGAGAGAGAGAGAGAGGCGGGTGGGCGTGCGATCAAGGCCACTCTATTAATGGATGACGTTGATCGATTCTGCAAGCCAGTCAAACAGTTGTTAATGGGTTCTCTGGAGTGTCATGGGTTCGTTTTGTGTTTGCCTTTGTGACGGCAAACTGTGGGTTGCCACAGCGGAGGAATGTCATCCCTCAAAACGACAGAGATATCGCTTGTCAAATTGTTATTGATGACAGGGGCAGATATGCAGCAACATTCAATCTGGTAATGGGCGGCGGTGTTTGGAATGAACCTCTAAATTGATTTCTGACTCGGGCTAGACCACTTAGGGGACGCGTTTCTATCCGTTGAACATCAGACGGGCGGGACACTTTGGCCTGGAATGGATTTTAATTTCCCTGGGCGAGTTGGTTCTTTTTTGGATTAATTGGAAGAAAATAAAGTGACGGTAAACTAGAGCCGACTTGGTGGGCGAAACTGGAGACAGCTAGCGAGATCGTGCTGGCTGGAGAGGTATGTTGGGTGAGGCACAGGTCCATCTCGGACTGTAGCGACCTAAGAAGAAGCAGATGAATAGAGCAGAGAAAGAATGGCCCTTACCTACAGATAACCTCCTTTCACTCAGAGTCTTTTACCGGGATGTCAGTCACTATCAAGGGATTCATTGAAAACATGTTTTTCGATGTCTCCGTTTTCTTCGGTGTTTCAAAAAATCCGTAGTTCCAGTTGGAACCCAACTTGTTAAAATTGGTTCAGTTCTAAGAGGAGCCTTGATAGAAGGGGCTTATCAGCAACTGCTTGAAGTCTAAACGCTTCCTTTGACTTTTTTTTGTCGGAGGTTTTTAACACTACACCGGAGCAGTCAGAGTCAAAAACTTACTTTTAATGAAATTGTATGGTCTTTTGAAGGAAGACCCGCTGGCGCTTCTGTGGTGAGGAGATTACATCATCAGCTCTCATCTAATCAGCATCGAATAACTGCCACCTGATCCGAGCAAAGGCGGTGTCATCGTCTTCTCCACAAGCGTCGCAGAGGATTTCATCGCTTAAGCCAAGCACATTTAGGTGTTTGGAAGAAGTGTATTGGCCCGTTAGTACGTTTGCAAGTTGTCTGCAGTCTGTTCTGTCAAGAGTTATCAAGAATGCCGCGAATTTCTTACAGACGTTAGGAAGTATGCGCTTGGCCTGTCTACATCCTGGAGAGTTATGCCACATCCGGTTGTTGAGCTCTCAAAAGCAGGTCGAACCATCGATGGAAGCCTAAACAAAGGACGCAGGCTGCCGCAGTGCAAGTTCAGGTCCAGAAAGTACCTCCTCTGATTCTCGCCTAGCAAGCTCATCGACGATCTCATTTCCTTTGATCCCATGGTGGTCCGATACCCAGACCAGATTTAGCTTAGACAAGTTATTTTACTTACGTATCAATGTCCCCTGAGGGAGCTGAGCTTGTGCTAATTGTTTTGCATCCTCGATCAGTTTATCTTTAAACCGGAACTGCGGCCTTCTTTTCGAACCAGGAGGCTCGGAATTGAAGACTAACCTATCTGGAGCATAGGTTCTCATTTGCTTGATGTGGTCTAGGCTCCTGTTTGATTTTTGTCATCCGAACTATATTCATACCCTTGACGCAACTCATAGAGTTCGGGGTTGCGCCTTCCTCTCCATTCTTCTTTCGAAACTATCTGATGTAGAATATTTCTTTCGAAGGCACAAAGAATCAGCTCTGCAGTCATGCTTTGCGTCCAGCTTTCGATTCCATACAGCAAAACTGACACAATTCGACTTTCGTCGATCAAGATTTGATCGTTCGAGTCCGGATTTTTGACCGAAGTTTCGACAAACCGAAAAAGCAGCGGAGTTTGGACCAAAATTTCCACAAGTCGAAGTAGCAGCAGCTGCCAGGGAAGAGTATGCGTCGGATCTTGGCCAAGATGTCGTTTGTGGAGTTGTCGTGTGCCCCGAAGTAGACAGACTCCGTAACTCTTTCCAAGTCGAAGTAGCAGCAGCTGCCAGGGAAGAGTATGCGTCGGATCTTGGCCAAGATGTCGTTTGTGGAGTTGTCGTGTGCCCCGAAGTAGACAGACTCCGTAACTCTTTCCAAGTCGAAGTAGCAGCAGCTGCCAGGGAAGAGTATGCGTCGGATCTTGGCCAAGATGTCGTTTGTGTAGTTCTCGTGTGCCCCGAAGTAGACAGACTCCGTAACTCTTTCCTTGAGCTCTCCTAAAATCAATCGATCCCTTCGAGTCGTTTTGCATTTGTGCTTCCATGCCAACTGCTCGAAATAGAGGCCATCACTGTACCGGCCACATCGTTTAGACTTGAGGAAATGACGACAAATTTGCTTTGGGTTTTGAGTTGCTTAAGAATTTGATGGTTTCTTGAAGCATTTTTCGTTTCTTTCATTGATTCCCTGGCACAATGGATCAACTCTGGTGTAAGCGCAATCTTGTCTAATGCAACAGAGGAGGGACACGAATAAGGTGGCAGACGTACATTGAGAGTGGACGCAAGCAAGTGACAAGTGACAAGTGACGACTTTCAGAAGAGACGGTTGTCTAGAGATTGTGTAAAATAAGGGAACCTGTTGGCCCTGTATTGCCCACTACGATTTCTTGGAGGCCACAGGGCCTCTTTGAATGCTTTCAATTTTCCCTATTGAATGTCCAATCGTACTCATAGCTGCTGTCAGTTTAAAGGTTCTCCTCGAATCAGGTATTTTCAAGTGATGACCATGGCTTTCTGGCATTTTTGTCAAGGAGAGTTCAAATCTAATAGCTACATTTGACCACAACAGAATTCTTCACTCCTTTGTGCGGAGAGATTGTGACTTAGTGAGCGGTCTCATGGCACAGAGACTTTTTTTTGTCACTTTTTTTGTTAATTTTTGATCGCCTTTTTAACAATTTTTCAATTTTTCTAAATGCTTTCGGCCTTATCGGCTGCACCTTAACATTTGCCACTTAAAACTTTAGAACATTTCACATTTGACCGTCAACTTGACTCTTGCTTCATCCAGTGTCTCCCAGGTGGTTGAAAATTAGACTTCTAGTGGCTAATTTGTGTATTAATTGACACTCAACTGGAACTCGAGGCATAGGAATGACACATTTCACCTACTTCTTCGATTTGATTCGACTTAAATCAGCTGAACGCCGGCTCCAATCAACTTAAGCGCTTGATAGCAAGCTCCATCACAATGGGTCCCTAAGTACCTAAGTGAGACGTGGCTTAAGCCCGTCTACCCACATACCTAGCAAGCTCCAAATGGTTTAATGGGTAGGAAACACCCGATTCGCGTGATACCACGGAGAGGGCGTATTTTGGTCTAAGTAAGACTGCGCCGTGGCCGTGTGGGTTTGTGTGTGTCAACCCATACGCACTAGACTTCCACAGTCTAGTTTCAAACCTCAGCACAAGCAACAATTTTTCAAAAAATTGTTCGCGGCTTTGACTGACAGAAAAGCTTCTCAATCTCGCCGTTCAGAGTCGGCGTTAAACTGTAGGTCATCAACGTGCTTGAATTTGGTACTAAAATTTGCTTCAACAAACGTGTCGAAACCAAAATGTGTTTCGAAAAACCATGCACGACGTCCAATTTTCCTTCAAAAACTGAAAACTCCCCCGAATCAGCCCAAAAAAAGAGAACAAGTTGCACTGTTGATCTCCAATGTCTTCGAATAACCTCGGAGAGACTCAAAATTCTCAGTCCAAAATCCCACTCGTTGAGTTGAGACTCCCGCTTGATCAAGATGAAAGTCAAATCAGAATTGGCATTCCCCTTTCACTCAGTCAATTACTGTGGCTTATGTTTCCCCGTTTTTTTT
Source organism: Myathropa florea (assembly GCA_930367185.1). NCBI lineage: Eukaryota > Metazoa > Arthropoda > Insecta > Diptera > Syrphidae > Myathropa > Myathropa florea. The sequence continues at coordinate 87,188,670 of OV884004.1, forward strand.
TCCTCTCGCAGTTCACATACGAAAAAACAGCAGAAAAAAATCCAAACTGACACCGAATGTCATCCGAGCATAAACCGCCGCACACGCACACCGGCACAACGTCAAAGAAAAATTCCATCCACGCCTCACTCACACACGACAGACCGCAACGCGTGTGTTTGCCTCCACGACTGGCTGTGACATCTGAAGAACACACTCCCCACCCGCCCACTCGCCCACCATCTGACTAGGAAGAGGCCCGAGCCGGGGTCAGGCATACTTCTCCCCGGGGTGCTGCAGGTTATCTGCCTTGTGAACTTTTTCTTTCTTTCTGCTGTTTTTTTTTTGCGGCTTCCATAATTATGTTGCTCGTTCCGTGCTGCCCATGCAAAGTGGTTGCGCATTTCTTCAGCTATTTCGTTTTCTCCCAGCCCAAGCCGTTCTCCAGGCCGGGCCCGCTTCACCACACTTCTGGCATGCCGCGCTGTGCTGCTGTTTCCTTTGTTTACCCCACACACCACCGTGCGACCGTGTGTGCTCGTGTGGATGTATCTATGAATCTATTGTGTTATCTGCGCTCCGCACTATTCTCCCCACATTCGCATAATTTGTATACCCAAGCCCCTGCTCCGCCTTGACGAGTGCAGGGGAACAGAAACAAGTCAAAGCCTTACACGCTTACGCATGGGTTCATTGAACGGAAGTGATTTTGTGTGTGAATTTGAATTCCCATTCGCAAGTCGGGGCCGGCCGGTCTTAGAGCAGTGACTGGAGATGGCAAGGAGTCTGGCCGAGAAGAAGATCTTATGCGGTAGAAAAATACACAAAAAGAAACAAAAACAAGAAGCCAGCGTTAGCGGCACCCCCTTGAGCGTGAAGGTTCGCTTCTTTGTGTACGCGCCACACTCTTGTGCGTTTGCTTCGCCCATCGCCTGTCTGCCGAGCCACTGGTAATGACTGTGATGACGACGATCCTATTACATGTTATAATGTTATTCTGTGCGAACGAAATTAGGTCGCACACACATCAGGCGATGGCGAACCGGCGGCGGGAGAGGAGGGGAGATTGTGCGGATAATTGGGAGTTGGATAGTGTCCGGGCTGAGGAGCGCCAGAGGGTGTTTGCGCCAGTTCCGTGTTGCCAATCGATTTGGAGTCACTCGGAAGTATACAAGTGGGGTTTTGGCGGATGGACAGGGAAGGAGTCACCTGGAAGTTAGTTTGTGGTTGATTTTTGAACTTTGACTTGGGAACTGAGAGGTCAAAGTTGAACTGCCTTCACTTCTGTGCCGATGAGGAAGAAGGTTGCATTCAGCTGAGGGTGGAGTTGATTGGACCGAATCCAAAATTGCGACTAAATAAAGCAATTTGACCGAAATTTGACAAAAATTTTACCCAAATTCGACCAAAATTTGATTAAAGTTTGACCAAGATTTGACGAAAATTCGAACAAACTTCGACTAAAATTCGACCAAAATTCAATCAAAATTTTACCAAAAATTTGACCAAAATTTGAACAACATTTTAACGAAATTTGTCTAAAATTCGACCAAAATTTTACCTGAATTTGACCGCAATTGGACCAAAATTTTACCAAAATTTGACAAAAATTTGACCAAAATTCAACCATTTGACCATAATGTGACTAAAATTTAACCAAAATTCTACCAACATTTCACCAACATTTTACCAAAAATCGACCAAAATTTTGCCAAAGTTCGACCAAAATTTGGCCAAAATTTGATCAAAATTTGACTCTGAGTGACACTGAACTTGTCAAAAAGTGTCTTGTCAACAGTTTTAATTCATTTTTGACAGCGTCATTTCATTCTTGAAGTCTTTGAGCCAACAGACACCGCAAGTTGGAGCTGCGTTTGACAGAAATTGATAACCGACTAAAATTGGGACAAAATGATGACAAAAAAGTTCAGAATGTTGAGATCAAAAAATGCTGTCAAATCAAACGACCAATTTCGGACAAATTCAGGCGCTGAACTGACAAGCAACCCTCAAAATACAACGACTTTTTCTGTCTGCCAGTTCAAGCAAAATGAAGGCAAAACGAAGGACTAACCAGAAACCTTAGTTATTCTGTTTTTTTTGTAAGTAAAAAGTCATCGCTTGCTCTAAATTGGCCACTGTGGTGGTTGAAAGATGATAGACGGGCGGAAAAAGCGACTATATCCAGGATGCAGACTAAACTTAGTCATTGGCCTTGGAACAAGACAGCTTGTTAGTCAGAAAAAGTCAAAAATTCGGTTCAGAAATTTCAATCACTGCGCATCAACATGCCCGAATGTGAACTCCATCTTTACTACTTGAGCTGTCGACACAAGGGCGTCCACAGTCTTGAGACCGTTTCAAATCTTGTTTTTGAATAATTTCGATTCAATGAGTTTTGGTACCAAAATTTGTTCCAAAAAACGTCGTCTTTAATCGGAAAAAATGAAAACTCGCCCGAATCTGCCTAAAAGACGGAAACAAGTTGCGCTGCCGATTTCCAAATTTAGGCTCTAATCTGACAAGCGATCATCGAAATTCAACGACTGACTGAAGTCCAAAATCAATTGAGAGCCAAAATATGAGCCACCTTTGTTGTCTTAGGCTTTTTAGGCGTCTCTTCGCCAGTCGTGTGGACCCCAAAATCGTGTGACGGTATTCAGATCTTTGCCGACCTTTGGGGCACGTTTTTCTTAAGCAGCGACTCAATTTTGGAACCAAAAAACACTGGTTCAAAATTTGAGAAAGAAATGTGGGAAATTGCGTTAAAAACAAATTTGAACTCGATAATTTTCAGACCTCTAAAATTCGAATTAATAGGCAGTGATCAACATTTTGGATCCAAAAAGTTGAAGAACTGGGAGTTACAAATTTCCTACGCTTACTTACTTATGTCCTGTATCCCCTTGTGGGTCCTAGGGCCTCTACTATATCTACGCGCTATCGAGTGCGGTATCTGGAAATGTGCCTCAGCTCTCCCCAACTTTTTCACAGTTGCCGTGCTTCCTTCTCAACTGTTCTGCATCACGTACTCCTAGGACCGCCGCGCATTCTGCCATCCTGAGTAAGCGGGTTCCATTGTATCGCTTGATTAGCTATGGACTTGTCACCCTTTCGGAGAGTGTGACGAATCCACTGCTTCTTTCGTCGCCGTATGGTTGTTCCTATATGTTCAAGGTCCGTTCTCTGATAAAGCTGTTCGGTGGAGATACGGCTTGGCCGGAATATCCTTTAAATGTAGCGTAGGCACCTACTGACAAACGTTTGCAGCTTCCTCGTGATAGTGATGGTCACCCTTCAGGTACCACGTCCATATAGCAGCATGGATTCAACATTGGAACGGAACTATCGTAGCATTACTTTGCCAAACTGTGGATAGCACACCAAACGCTGATTTTGCTTTGCCTATGCGATTGGCTATATCCAAGAAGTCTGGAAGGCGCAGTTGGTTAAGTGCCTCGGCACCACGACAAGGTGGATAGCCCCGCCGAGGTATCGACTGAGAAAGATCGATCATTAAAGACAACCAATTAACCAACTCCATGGCACTTTAACACGTTGAGTGCCACCATACAATCCGAAAAACTGTCCCCACAGGCCAGAGATCTTTTTTTAATGACACTTCGAATGTACTCTAGTCTCACGTGGCACAGCAAGCCCAAATTCGTGTGAGATCAAAGTGGTCTCATGTGGCACTCAACGAAAGCTGAGAATCGGCCTCTCCATCGGTCGGAGGCCTGTTAAAGAAAAAACTTTACCACACCCACTTTTGAACAAAACCAATTTCGATTTCCATGGCACTTCCATTCTTTCAAATCTTCGCGATAAAAGTAACATTCATTCGAGGGAAAGCCTCCCTTTCTAACCCAAATCGCAAAAAAAAAAGTAATAACTTGCGATTGTATTACCACTTGATCCCAATAGATGGCCAGGCGATGGTGAGGTCAGTACTGATGACGGTTTTCCATTCAGCGTGCAATCCAATTTCTAGTTCCATCCATCTCACCATCAAGAGGCAACCAGCAATAGCATTGAAAAATTCATTTCCCCACTTAACGCGCGCACACACATAAGCACCAGCCCGCAACTCGGAAAACGGAGATATCGACCAACCCTCGAAGCCATTGACCCCATAATGGAGGTTTTTTTTCTTCCTGTGTTTCCGTTCGGTTGTTTTCTCCTCGTTTCGGTTTCATTTTGCGGGGATATTTACATTCTTTAAGGGAACTTTAACACGAAAAGCACCGGAATGTGTGGTAATTACATAAAGCCCCGCCATGGGCACATTTTGAAAACTATCAAATAAACCACCACAGCGCACACACACAGGGAGAGGCGCTCATGAGACTAGGCACGCATACATTTGCATGGGGAACGAATAAAGTGGAAGACGACGTTTTGTTTGTTTCCTCAACGAGTACGAGTATGCTGCTGCTGCTGCTGATTTATAGTTATGATTGAGTAAGCTCTGAATGGGGTTGATGGCGGTTTGTGGGAGCGACAATTTGTGTGGGGGGAGGAGGAGCGGGAGACATCAGGAGAAGGATAGAAACAACAGAACTGAAGAAAATAGTTGCGATAGAGCGTGTAACAGAGAGAACAACAGGGAAGCGCGTCCCTAGCAACATTTTATCCGTCAGCAGCACTCAGCGTCACACAGGGATGTACGACGAGGTGAATATAAAAATAGACGTTTTTTTTTGTTCTGCTCCTTCTTCTTCTTCTGTTTGTTTTATTTATTTATGCCGTGGTCCTACCCCTATTCACGACGGTCCTGCTGCGCGCAGGACAAACGGCTTTGCAGGAAAAAAGGAACAAGGAGAGGAGGAAAACGAAAAGAGAATATGGCACCAACGCTCTTTCCGTTGCACAGTTAGTAGTGTTTTTCGTGTTGTCCTCCATGGCATCACCATCCTCCTCCTCCTTCTTCTCCTCCTCCTCGTCCTCCTCTTTGGTATCCTTGCATGAACACATGCATGCGGCGACGTCGCTGAAGGACTTTCACACGCCGGCATAGGATCGGTGGAGCGGGGCGGCAGAGGCAGAACTTTTATTGTAGTTGTGATGAAAGCACTGGGCGGAGGGAAAAGGATAACCACCACCATCATCCCGAGCGCACCACCACCACCTATCTTTCGGTCAATGACTCATTGACCTGCTTTGAGGCTCGTTTTTTGTGTTTCCCGCTTGTACTTGGTTACCAGTGCTCGCAGGCGGGCTCTCTGTGCATAATTCCCCTCGGTTCGATGCGGATGGTAATTAGAGCCTTAAAAGCAGGAACAAAAAACACGATAACAACGAGGACCGTTGTACAGTTCGCTTCGGTTTTAGGAAACCATTTACTGGGGGGCTGTGGGTCTGATGACAATGCCGACCGGCAGCGGGGCGGAGGGGAAAACAAATTAAAACGGATGTAAAATCCTGTGTGCTTCTTCTTTGGAATTGTAAATGTTAATCCTTGACTTTTATTCGGTGTCCTGTTTTTGCAGTGAGCGCGTTTTTTTTTTTTGCCGCCTTGTGGAAGGTTCGTAACGTTCATTGTACTCCTCGTCTCGGGGCGGGTTGTGTGCTTACTGTTTGTGGTCCTAACGAAGACGGAGGCACATTTGCATTTTGTTTGTTGGCGTGTGTCTATTTCGTTTGGGTGGACGTGAATGAATGGGGAATTTTTTAGAGATAAATTAGCCAGGGGAGGGAATTAATTTGAATTTTCAGGAAGCTCGCCGAGAGTTAAGGACGTTCGAACAATGAATTGGTTGACACTAATTTTTGTGGATGCCATTGTGAGGGGTTTAGGGTGGGTCGTGGGAGCGGTAGAGATGTTTGTGCCGATCCTTTTTGAGTGCTTTTGGGTCAGACGTTTTTAAAAGGGATCAATTGTTGCTTTTGAATGGGATTCAGGGATTTGATCATTATTTTTTTACAGCCTTTGGTTGGAGAGACGGTGTTCTTTTACTCCGTTGTCAGCTGGAGGCGTTCCCGACATCAGGGGCTTTGATTTCACGAATCTTTGAACAATCCCTGTTTTTCGGAGTTACGTTTTTTTACTCCGAAAATTTTTTGGAGTTGTCTTTACATTCCGTTGTTTTTTGGAGGCGTTTACGACATCAGAGGCTTTGATTTTACAGAATCTTTTGAAGATTCCCGTAATTCGGAGTGACGTTTTTTTTACTCCGAAAATATTTCGGAGTATATTTCTACGTCCCGTTGGTTGCCGGAGGTGTTAATGACATCGGGCGATTTGATCTCACGGAATCCTTTTATGATCCTCGTAATTCGGAGTATTTTTTTTTGCTCCGAAAATATTTCCGAGTATATTTTTACGTTCCGTTGGTTGCTGGAGGCGATCGCGACATCAGGGGATTTGATTCCACGAAATCTTCGTATTTCGGAGTTATTTTTTTTTACTCCTAAAAGAATTGGTGACTAACTCTTAACATTTTTGGTCTTGTGAGTCTCTCTCATGAGCTCTTTCCTTGTTTTGACGTGGATCCATGGATATTCCGAGCATGAGCTACAGCTGATTTTAAGCCTTGACGCTCTGGCGTGTGCTCCAATATTTTGGAGATTCGGTCTTTTTCTTCCTTTCGAACCAGAAAACTTGGATCCGGCGACGCATACCTGGAGGGTATGTTGTTCTTGTGTTCTTGTGGGTTGGACAAGGCCGAGGCATACTGTTCCTTTTGATTTCTTCGATTTCACGGAATCTTTTAAATATCCCTGTTTTTCGGAGTATATTTTTACGCTCCGTTCGTTGCAGGAGGCGTTGAAAACATCAGGGTCTTTGATTTCACGGAATCTTTTGAGGATCCCCGTAATTCGGAGAAAGGTTTTTTTACTCCGAAAATACAGTCGACTCCCTCTAAGTCGAATTTTCGCGGGATATCAAAATTACTTCGAGTTAGACGGAGTTCGACTTAGCGGATGGTTTTTGTATGGGAAATGAGTGGAATGCCAAAATAAATATGGCGAAAAAATTCGAGTTAGAGGGAATTCCGAGTTAGAGAAAGTTCGACTTAGAGGGAGGCGACTGCATTTCGGAGTATAGTTTTACGTTCCGTTGGTTGCCGGAGGCGCTCACGTCATCAGGAGATTTGATTTCGCGGAATCTTTTAGAGGTCTCTGCTCTTCGGAGTAACGTGTTTTTTACTCCGAAAATATTTCGGAGTATATTTTTACGATGCTGGAGGCGTTCACGACATCGGGGACTTTGATTTCACGGAATATTTTAAAGATCCTTGTAATTCGGAGTAAATTCTTTTTACTCCGAAAAGGTTTGGTAACTTACGCTTGGGACTCCTTTGGATTTAAATAAAGTTTTGAGTGATTAGACTTAATTTGCGACAAGTTTCTCGAGTTCTCGAACAGTTCCCGATTTTGCTCTCTCCACCATTCTGTTCCAAATCATCTCCTGACCTCCAGCTTCCACAAAAAATGCTCCAATTCTCTATCTTGGCGTCTGATTTCCCAGTCCCTCTTGGTCTCCCACGACACGCAATGTCTAACGGTTTTGAACAAAAATTCCTCGACTCATTCTTCGAAAAACCCCAGAGATATCATCAAACATTTGCAGACGCCTTGCGTCAACCATCTGGCCACCTCACTTGTCAAGACTGACAAGCTATCAGGGTGTGCGTCACATCCTGTACACCTTAGACCGATGTCAGGTACCGAAATAACCCTCGCCCGCGTATCACCGTGATAACACACTTCCTGCCGAAAGTTAACATTCACTTGAGAGTAATTCCAACCGAATTATCAGCACCAAACGCCAGCCCAAGTGCCGCCGGCCTTTTTTTGAAGCTTGTTACTAAGTCATAAAGTTCTGTCAGAAAATTTCTGACATCTCTCGCGTCGGGGCCCAACAAACACGATCGCTCCTCGGAGCACACAGTGTCTGCTGTAATTTATGAGATAAGCAACGCCATTAAGTCCGCATGTCAAGTTAGTCTCTCGGTCCGCCAGCAACAAGCGGCAACAAGCGGGGCGCAACATGAACCGATGAACTGATAATGAACGTCACTAATCGTATGTTTACATTAATTACTTGAGTTTTCGTCTGGATCGCTGTCAGCGACGATTGACACAGCATCTCGGTGCAGCCTGATTTAAATGAGAACGCACACACCCGCAAGGAGTTGCGGCTGCGGTTGTGTCATACATAGGCACCATGTTGTGCCATTGACATTTCTATTTCTCCCTCTCGCTTCCTCTCGTTCCCTCTCTCTCTGCCACTTCATTATGTCAAGTCGAACGTAGTAGATTGCGTTTGAAAATGTTTGTTGTTCTCGCTCGGTCAGGGGGTTGTTTTCTGCTGCTGTTTCTAAATTACAGTCAATTTAAGCACGCACGCAAATTTATTCGAAATAAATCATTTCAGTTAAAAATAAAACAAAACACAAAGCGGCGCAGAGGAGAGGGCTACGGAAAGTCATCGCAGCACCCGGGCGGGTGTACGGTGCGAGCGCGCTAGATAAATGTCATGATCGGCCAGAATTATTGAGCGAAGGGGAGGGCGGGGACGGGCGGAGCGAACAGCCGGCAGCAGTCAGTGGGTGGGAGGGTTGCGTAATAACATATTAGACATGCAATTGCGGAGGAGTCACACGGCAGATACATCATCTGGCCGATCCGGTGGTTGGGGATGTGCCTTCGTGTGTCGCTGCAAAAGACATTCCTCTGGCGATCGCTTGCGAATAGATAAGTGGATACAGATGTGTGCGGCGAACATTGAGCGGCAGATAAGCTTGACTATTTGCGGAGGATGTTGTTTATCGTCACTTAATCCCATGCTGGCTCTTGTGAATGATGCTGCTTTGGGTCTCTATTAAGCTGACAATCTCCATTGATGCCATCACCAGAGCGCTGGGTATTTGATGGGGGGGAATTTATTTTTTTCATTCCCCAGCACACACACACACAGGCACAGACTGAGCATACATTTGGTTGTGGTTTGTCACCCTCAGCGGGGACGGCGCGGCAACATTTGGCGGGAAACAAAAACGTGGAATGTTATGCTCGGCAGATTAGTCACGGAGTGGTGGATTCTATTTGCAGATGGCGGCCATTTTTTTTAGAAGGAAAATTTCTCATCGCTTCAGAGGTTTGTTGGCCTCGACTTTCGCGCGAATGACAACGAAAATGTAACGTATACGTCCAGTTGACCTCAGCCCATTTTCAATTAGTCTCGACGGCGAAGTCAAACGTGTGGACGGGATTTTGTTTTAATTTTTTCTGTTGGCCCTGTGCCCGCTTTTACGGCGAAAGATCACAGCTACTGTTGACTTTTTGGGCACCTGGCATCGCTGTTCATCACAGGCGACAAGTTGCATCTTGGGATTCTGCTGGGATGTGGTCAGTGGTGGCATTTTTGACTGCACATTTCATTTGTGGTGAGATTTTGGTCCAAATTGCCGTCGAAATGATGAAACAATCTTGGAAAGGTGCTTCCAATAGGGTGTCAGAATTTGAAGCTCATGAAATTTAACCAAATTGTAGAATCAAATGTTGCAGAGACATGTTGCATCTCAAGATTCTTACAGACTCGACCGGTTTGGGTGAGAATTTGATCGAAATTGTCGTCGAAATTATGACAAAATCTCGGAAAGGTAGTTCCAATATAGCGTCTAAATCATAAAATGTCGATTTCTTGCAGAATCAAATGTTGCAGACACACGTTGCACTTCAAGATTCATACCGATGTGGTCAACGGACTCATGCTTTGCCACTTTGACAGAAATTCTCATCGAAATTATGACAAAATCTTGGTGTCTCAATTCGAACATCATGAAATTTTGATTTACTGCAGAATCAAATGTTGCAGACACATGTTGTATCTCAAGATTCTTACAGTTGTGACCAATTTTGATGAGTATTTGATCGAAATCGTCGTCGAAATTATAATAAAATCTTGGAAAGGTAGTTCCAAACAGCGTCTAAATGTGAACATCATAAAATATCGATTTCTTGAAGAATCACATGTTGCAGATACATGTTGCATTCTAAAATTCTTAAAGATGTGGCCAGGAGTTTCGAAATTTTAGTCAAAAATATGACAGAAACTTTGAAACTCATGAAATGTTGATTTGTCGCAGAATCAAATGTTGCAGGCACATCTCAAAATTCTTACAGATGTGAGCAATGTTCACGCCCTTCTGCACAAGCAGTAGACGGATCGTGAGTGGTTTTTAGACAACGCTCATCATCTCGACGATCGTTTGAAAAATCAGTCTCATCTTGCTGAATAAGCAGTAGATATATCGCGAGTGAATTTCGCAAACGATCATCATTTCAACGGAAGTTTGAGTGATCATACGCCTTTTGCTGACCGATCGTGAGTGGTTTTTCACCAACGATCATCGTTCTGACGAGCGTTTGAAGACGTAGACCGATCATGAGTGGTTTTTGGTCAAAGATCATCATATCGACGAGCGTCTGAAGCAGTTCACCTATCGTGAGTCACCACGTTCACCATCTCGACGATCGTTTGAATGGTCAGTCACATCTCGCGAATGGATTTTGTAAACGACCGTCATTTCAACGGAAGTTTAAATGATCAATAGCCTTTTGCTGACGGAGGAGTAGACCGATCGCGAGTTTTTGACCAACGATCATCATCTCGATGAACGTTTGAAGGATCATTCATTCACGATCGATCAACTGCTCGTTCAGCAAGGCGTGAACTCCTTTGATCGTGAATATTTCATCAAAGGATTTTGGCGTTGAGGAAGCGCGTCATGTTTAGTTTCGATCAAGAATCAAATTTTAAATTATCGCTTGATCGTGTGTTGAGGCAGACGCTTTCTTTATATGGATCTCTTGCAAAAGCTACTTGTGGGCTCATTTTGATCTTGAAACTGTGGTGGATATTCCTTGAATTGGTCAATTAATTCATTGATCGATCGCTTGATCGTGCCTTGATGTCTTGTTTGAGGCCCAGATCCACTCCGGACTGTAGCACCAGACAAAAAATTAAGAAAAAATGTGACGCTTGTGTCATGCGATGAAACAAATGCAGAAAGTGTCTGATTTTGACTCATTTTTCGGACGATCTTTGCCACGATCAGTGAGATCTGGAGCTGCATCATTTTAAAGCCCATCTTTTCGTCTTTGTTTTGCGGCCATTCCAGATCATGAAGGACCATTGCCGAGTTTCTCCAGTAATTTTGTTGTAAAGGTTCTGACGCGAATGGGTTCACCTGCAGTTTGTCGACTCAGAACGGAGAGGTTGGGAAGCTGTCTCTTGTCAGTTGTACTCTTAAAGCATTGTTAGTGACTTGGGAGAGGTGGAGTCGTGAAATATGAAAGGTGTTTGATTTGGGAATCGAACCTATAGCTTCTACAAAGAGGTTGAGACAGTTACGCACTATGATACGGATTCTGAGATAGTGATGCCGACTCCGAACGACTAGATGGCACAGTCGATTAAGTGCCTGCCCTAAGTTAGAGCGGTCTTAGGCTCGAGTCCCAGTGAAAGCAAAGTTAATTCGCTTTTTTTTGGGTTTTCAAATCTGATCCAGTCACTATTTGCCGTTGGAAGCGGTCGATCAGTGGTAGTAGTTTGACTGTGGGTATCACAATGGACCAACATGGTCCAAGTGTGCTGATAAATTCACTAGCAGCCCCCTAACCTAACCTAACATATGCCGACTCTGACAGCCTTTCTATCGAAGCGATGGTAAGAAATTCAACCAAAAGATCGCTTTTGAGATGCAATTTGGAAGAGGAAATGAAAACCGTACACTTCCCTCTCACTTTCACTCGCCTTTCGTGCAAAATTTCGCTTTGTCACTGTCAACTGGTCATTTATCTTTGACTTACCAGCTTCTCAGACCTAAGACTGTTTAAGCGAACTGTCACCGATAAGGTTTTATTTTATTGTAGGCTATTCACCCTCACCGCCTTCCCGTTTCATCGACTGCGGCCACATATTTCTCATAAAACACAAAATTCACGAATTTCAGACCAAAAACGAACGATAAAGTCGCTAAAACGACTGTCGACCATCAGACAGTGATAATTATTTCGTTTTGTTTCCATTTTCTTTCCGATTGATAAAAACAACCCCCGCCAAAAAAAAGCGCTGATCGGCAAAACAAATTCCGATTAAAAGCAGTAAAAACCTGCATCGAACCAGAAACGGGAGAGAAAAAAGAAATTCACTCAAAAATGCGTTCTGCCGGGGGATTAGAAGGGATTTTCGTGGAAAAAGGGACACCCTCATTGAAAGTGACACCGCCCCTGCGCGTTCAGGGACGCTGTAAATTATTTTTATTCACTTTCCCTTCGAAACAGGGGAGCGCCTGTGAACGGAAAAAATTTAGAAAATCATTTCAAAAGTCGTAAATGATTTTCCATCTGAGCCCGAAAGAATGTGTTACACCGAGTCGACGAAAGTGGGGGAAAAACTTGAAATTTTTCCTTCACTCAAAGATCCATGTGGACATGTGTTCCCGCGTGTGTGTGTGTTGTTTGTCACTAGCATATCTCCTTCCTTTCCTCGTGCGTTGTTGAAAATTCAGCAAAAAAAAAAAAAGTAAATAAATTCCCTCGGCTTGTTAAAAATAACATTTCTATTTGCGGATGCAAAACATCCTAAAACGCTTCGTGGAGAGGGATATTTTTAGCCTCACATCGGAGAGATACTTTTTGCCGACACGTAAAAATAAATATTCGTACGAGTCTTGTGCGTTTTTTTTTTGTAATTTTTGTTGTTTTTTTGTTTTTATTTTAGAAAGTATGACAAACTTATGAGTGGACTGACCATGTGATGTGTTCGAATGAACGGTTTTTGTGATGACAAGTGCTCTGTGCATTTCTAGGGCTAGGTGACCACTCGGTCACCATCGGGGTGGAGTGAGCTTGATTTTTGTGAAAATGTCTGCTTCTGAATAGATGGCATGGTTGTAGCGTCTTCGAAAACGACCCTTCTAATATTTGGGACCGATACTTCTCCGTGGGACTTTCCTCCCGATCGAGGCTAAGGGTTCTGAGTGACTTTTGCTGAGGACCCAAGCCTCAGATTCATAGATGAACTTTGGCAAGATCATAGCATTGTACAGTCCAAAAACCGTACCAAACTGTCAATCGTTGTCGGTATAGAGCTTGCTCTACTGCTTGTCTTGGATTTTTGGAGCCCTAAATGCAGTTCTGTTCGTTTACGTTCAGAGACAAATGAAAATGAGCCTCAGCATTTTTGGCTTTTGCTTCCTTCAAGTCTTCTGTTAATTGGCCAAGACTTTATGCAAAATTCAGTGCAAAGTGGTTGAAAAGAGGCCCAGTTCCTGTGAACAACTTGAAATGAAGAGCTTTCAGTGTTCAGTCACACTGAGGCAGATGCAGAATAAAAGTCGGAGTCGTCACATCACCAGGACGTCCAAGATGTTCAAATTTAAAGTTTAAGTTCAGTCTAGAGATTAGATTGGCTGTTGGTTGAGCCTCATATGGACACAGTTTGGTCCACCACTTTACAAAGTTAACCAAAGTGTTGCCAGCAGAGCCTTTATTCGGCTCAGTTTAGATGAGCGAGAAGGCTCCTGGTGATGACCATCGGTATGCATCGATTCATTTATGATAACCTCCCAGTTTCTTCATTTTATAAGACCTCGCGAGATAGTTAAACGTTAACAGTTCAAAAATGGCGCAAAATCGAAAATGACACCTCTTGCTGGGGATGTATAGGGTGACCAGATAAGAACAATAGGAAAAGAAAATTAAATAAAAAAATAACGGTGTCAGATATAAAATTAATTCCGGCTTTATTTCAAAGCTACATTCATGACATTTTGTACAGAGTAACAAATTATCCAAATTGCTGCCTAGGTTTTACTAGTATTGGTTAAAGCTGTCGATCCAATTTTTGATGACTCGGCCCAATATGTGCGACGTTGTTCTGACTCGACCCAATAAGTGCGGCGTTGTTCTGACAATAGCGTCTCAACTGTTGGCCTCGAGCTCGTTCAAAGAGTTTTATTTGAGATCAGAGAAAATAATCGAGTGATGTCTACGTCGCATGATCGTGGCGGCCAATTGATGAACGCTCGCAGTGAAATGATCCAGTCGCCAAACTTCTCCTTCTCAATTGCAAACGTTGGGTTGTTTGTAAGGCGTCCAGCGCCGTCTTGTTAGAACCACAGCTCTAAGTAGTATATTGATGTTGCCCCAGAATTGCTATTTTTTTGTTTTTGTTAATATTGCTCTATACCTGAAACCATTGATGGTAACGGTGTCTCTTTTTTAATTTCGAAAGAAATAAGGGCCGATGTTGCCGCATTGCGTCGATCGCGCAGCAGCGTGCAGCGCCGTCTTTCTGGAACCATAGTTTAGGTATACGAACTGGACGCAGCACCAGAAAAAATAATTGAGTTGTGTCAAGTCGCATGGTCGCGGCGGCCAATTGACGAATGCTCACTCAGTCGTCAAATTTCTCTTTCACAACTTGGAGCGTTGTGGCGCTTGTATCGATGGTATGTAGTTAGAACCATAGCTGGGATATATCAATGCGGTCGAGCTCTGGCCACAGAAAGTCGGTAAAGATCGCTCTATTCACGACAGGTAAACGCATGGCGGCATCATCGGACCGGGTGTCTCTTTCCTTACTTCGAAAAAAAAAAAAAACAAGGTCCGATGATGCCGCCATGCGGTTACCCGCACCTAGCAGTCAATCTTTGTAAACGCATAGATGCTTTTGTAGATTGTTTGCGCTCTAATAATGGCCAGCTTGGTGGTCGACATAGCCCCTGAGCTACAAATTGGTCTCGTCCGAGAAGATGAAGTTTTAGCCAAAATTCGGATCTTCGGCCAATATTTCCAGCGAATTAGCGAACGTACAAGAACTTTATATCGGAAATGACAATACCCACGAATTCTATGGCAAATTCTGATCCCACTTAATCTCATTCGTTTACATTCATCAGCCAAATGAGGCAACCTTTTCATTCCCAACCACAAAAGGTTGCATTTGATGTGAAGTACCACAAGCGTGAAGTGGTGGTCCCCTTACTTTTGATTGGACACTTCAAATTCTGCCGATTCATGCATCAAATCTCTCGTCGTTCTTCCTTCCAAAACTAAAACTAGGTCACCTAAGTCAAAAGGACCCTTGCATCCTTTTGCCAAAAAAAAAAAAGAAACACAATTTTGTTTGCTTCGTCAAATCCCATCCATGGCTCTCACATGACTTCATCCACTGCACACATGAGCCAGCACTCAGGCGAAAAAAAAGCGAAACAAGCAAAAGAATGCGAGGAAAAAGGAGGGACTCCAACGTGACCTACATTTTTAGGCAACGGCGAAGCACAGACGCAAAACAAAAGGAACAAAAGAAAGGTGTCTATACAAAAGACACACATCCAACGAGACCAGCAGAGAACGAGAGAAAAAAATCAGTTTTTTTCGATAGTCCTTCGAGGAGGAGAAAAAAATGTTGAATTTCAAAGGAAAATCTGCTGAGCGAGGAGACTTCGCATGAGGATGCTCAGAACAGAACAACAACAATTACAGCCGCAAACAGGCATCGGCAATGCCTGTCGACAGCGGCGACGAAGACGACGATGGCGATGATGCTGCGGATGATGATGGCGAACGAGAAAGCGGAGACGAATTTCTTGGAAATTAGACTCAAGGCAGCCAAAAGTCTCTTTGACTCTTGCTGAAGAATAAGACGTGTGTGTCTGTGGGTCTCGCTGCAGTCTCGACACGAGAGCGCGTTTGGCGCAGACTGATTGGTTCGTTGGCTATTTGCCTGCAGCACAGTGCCCGGCATCATCTCCGAGACACAAAATAAAAACCACCAGTTGGGACTTCCAGATGTTGCTAGTCGCTTGGGTAACAAGAAAAATACCGGACAGTTACAGAACAACGGATCCAACTAAGACCCAAGTGGGTCACAGCTGCTCTTTGCTGTGGCAGTCACACTTCCCTAACCTAACTTAACCTTGACTTGACGCCTGTGTCCTCTGTTATGCGCTCTGTAGCTCATTTCTTCCCTTTTTCAGTCCAAGGTGGAGTACTAGGACCTGAAATTGAATCCCTCTCATCACATTTGAGTTTGAGTTTACTGTCACATCAACCTCCAAGGCTCCTGATGTCTTCATGAAAACCAGTTCAGCACTCTCCCAAGTGTTGCCTGATCAAAGCACAAAAAAGGGGTTCTCGGCTGTAGACTTAAGGCCTGCTTTAATTTCTTTAATAATAATAATAATGGCGGCGCTACAGTCCGAAGTGGACCTGGGCCTAGCTTTCCAGCAACCACTCGTGTTGCGCGCGCTATTGTTCTCTCACGAGTGGAAGGGACCTACAGTTTAATGCCGACTTCGAACGGCGAGATTGAGAAGCTTTTTTCTAGACAGTTATACTCTTTGAGCATTGTCAGTGACTCGAAAGAGGTGGGGCCGTGAACAATTTCTTTTTTGAAAAATTGTTTGTCTGGACTTGGAATCGAACCTAGACTGCGAAAGTCTAATGCGCATGGGTCGACGCACGAACCCACACGGCCACGGCGCCCACTTTAATTTCTTTATTAACAGATAAACTGAATGAATAGATAATTTAATGCACGCAACATCTAAGACGTTATAAGAGTTTCTGAATCGACCACTGAAACGGATTTCGCACAAAATTGAATAGAAAATTGAATGAAATGAAGAATCCAAATAAATGAACGACAACAAAATGATATTACAACGAAGTATTATTATTGAGGGGATGTAGTCTGTCGGCGGGAGATGTGTCCAGCAACGGAGTTTGATTGTACTGCTCGCCGAAGCTGGTATTGTTCTTTTGGTCAATGCACCTGCCGCAGGATTCGAATACCCACTTCCACTTGCTCTTGAAGTAGCGTTCATCTTCTTTGGATTCGGCGGGTTGGAGATCTCGAGTCGTTCGAGTCCTTCTCGGAGATCATGAATTGTTCTCGCAAAATGTTGTCCGACGAGGAGTCGATGGCTGAATCGCTGCGATCACTTTCCGGCTTGCTGGTCGTTGTGCGATCACCGGTTGGTGTGGGGGGTGGTTCGAGGACGGTCGACGGCGCACTTGATGTTTGAAATGGCCCAAGTGGTCAGAGGAGAAGTTCAGGGTGGTCGGCTGAATGGTGGCGAAATTTTTGTTCTCATATTGTCCGGCGTTGTTGCTGCTATCGAGTGGGGATTCGGCGAGATCGATCTGTATGCCGGTTGTGTTGCGTGGCACCTTGTAGACCAGAGAGTCGGCAGCGACAGTCGTGGACTGTAGTGGTTGCACACCGCCATGCCGATACTGTGCACTGAGTGGCGTTTGGCCTTGTTCTTGGCATTTATCAGCTCAATGCGCATGCCATTGAGTATGCGACGCAACGTAGTCGCTTCGATCATCTTCTCCTGCAGGCTGGACTGCAAGTACTCATTGAGCGCCTTCAGGCACATAGTCCTACGAGACGTAGGCTTAACTGCTCGACAAAGCATTGTCGTTTTGACACTACATATTTCACTAAGAGTTCACAAAACTATCCCAGCACTCATTTCGGAGTCCTGCAATCAGAATCTTTCTTGAAAGACCTTAACGCTCCCCTGGTCACGTGGACAACGATCGAGAATCCCCCTTTCTAAAATGATCTCACTTTTGTGGCCTGTACGTTTCAATAGCTTCCTAAAATGATTATAAAGAATCTTCCAATAGGGACTACCGAACTTTGGCAGTTGATAGCGGCCATACTGTTGAAGCCACATCTGTCAAACTGGCTGTCATTTATTCAGTCCGTTTTGCCAAAGGTAACGGACGGACACAGAGTTCAACAACACTTAAAAATGATGAAAAAAAAAAAACCTTCCGGCGAACGATTTCTGTAGGAGCTGTAGGGATGAAGAAGAAATTGAATCAGAATCTACCGCCCTGCTTTACAAGAGCGACGGCTCACTCATTTAAAAGCAAGGTTCTTTCACGAGCTCAGCGATGAAAGTTCAGATGCTTGACCTCAGGAAATTTTTAACAAGATCGAGGTGGGTTTAGTTATTGCATGCTGATCCTGTGTTAACTTCGGAAAACATGCAATCCTTACAGAGCATACACAATGGGCCTCCACGGCCTCTGAGTGTAATTGCTGGCAACGGCATAAAACCCTGCTAACCTAACTTAACCTTACCTATAAATGATACATTTATTTTATCGAAATTAGTGTAGATGGCCCAGCCTGTATTGGTAGAGGGCGTCCACAAATTACAGCCTGTTTCAATTTTGACCACAAACAACCTCTCAAACATCCCTAAAGAAAGAGGAAAGAAGAAATCTTTGAAATCGCCACTTTCGCTTCCCTGAAAATTGCAGTTCAATTCTAAGCCCCGCCCGAAAGACCCCGCCCGTTTCTTTGATTTCAAAGCAAACCCGTGCTCCTTTCTGTGACCACTTCGACGTCGGAAGCCTGTGTGTCTGGTGCATCTCAATAGCAAAGGAATTCTTTTCAAAAAGGACGCAATCAGCACAACCCCGCCCCCTCCTTTCACTCCTCTCACAGCCTTTTCCTAAACAGTAATTACTGAAAGAGGAGAAAACTCTTAAAAGAATCCAACAATGTGTCACTCTGCTATCAAAGGTTCGCCGGAGAACTTCAAGGAACACTTTTGATATCCTCCTCCTCACCGCTCTCTCATTCAGCAAAACTACATTCGACTCTCAGTCGACTCCGTGTTGACTCAGTCATTAATTCACAAAAGTCCTCTGTGCAAACATCAAACGGCGCCGCCACTAAAGTTGTTAGTAATAATTTCGAGCCCGTAGTCTCGCTCGCAAAAAACCTTTGACTATTTGTTTCTTTCACTTTGTGTCCTGTCACCGTCAAAGGACACGACGGAGGGCGGCGGCGACGACGATACCCGACTTACAGTCCTCACAAACGAATCCTTTTAATTAAGACCGACACAAATTACATTTATAAACAACAACTCACGCATCTTCCAAGCGGCAGCTTTCAGTCTTCAAAAAGAGCTTTCATCAAGCGCACTGAATTACATTCAAAACGCAGTCGAACAGGGGCGGGGTGCTCTTCGTGTGCATCCAGGCCGCATCGTGGCCAGGTGGACGACCCCTCCACCCATGGCATGCTCTCAATACGGAATTACACACAAGACAGCATGCATCCTCCTCTCATCGTTCAAGTTGTCGTCGCAGCCGTCGTCATCGCCTTTGTTTGTCACAGTTTCGTCCTCGGTAATGATATCGCATTAAATCAAAACGACGAACGACAAACGACAAACGACAAACGGCAGACAGCAGACAATTTCAGACGACTTCTCTAGACACAACACGATATCGTTACAAAGCGAAGCCCGGCCGCCCGTTCGCCCGTTCGCGTCTTGCCACCGCCCAGAGTATCCAATTGCATCCAATCCCCGCCCCTCCACTGCCCGCAAATCGGTATCAGAGTGCAGGGTCTTATGCTGTGGCGTGAGCGGCTCACGTTTGTTGTTGGATAAGTACTGCTGTGACTGTGACTGTGACAGTGTTACCTGCATGACTTGTGTACCGTGCTGCGTCTATGTCGGCTGATCGGTCGTTTGTTGGTTTGGCGGCTCTTGGTCGCTTTTGAAGGTGCGCTGCACCACTATCAAGCGATATTCGCTCGGCTGGAAGAGAACGAAACAAAAAATCCCCCCCCCCCCCCATCACTCTGCGTCTGTGTGTCTTTAGTTTCACAATTTCGCGGCTTTGGCAAAAGGAGGAAAACCGAAACGAAAAGCGCTTGCACCGGTCCGATGACGGGGGTAACGGCGGCGGCGGCGGCGGTGGCAAGCGCGAAGAGCAAATTTCCATTTGCGGCTTTGATGTTGCCGCACCCAGTGCCCGACACTGAAATAATAAACTCACTCTACATACCCCAGGAATGCTCTACAGTGACACGGGGGAAAATCCGCAGGCAAAGGCACTTTTGAACCACCCGACCGCCGACCGCCGACCGCCGCCAACGCCGCCGTCGACTGGGAACACCATACAGTCTGGTGGAGATCGAAGCGACTCTAGAATGCCTTGAGAATGCATTTTTCTGCGTTTTTTTTTTTTTGCAGTTGTTCGCCTCCTGGCCGTGAGTTGATGACCGAGCAATGAGCGTCAATTCGATGTGGAGTCAGACGCCAAAACAATTTGGCATCAATTACGAGGCGATTCGTGTAATTAAGTTTCTTTGCAAAAATGTTGCGGATAAATCCACCGCCTTGATCGGATTTGTGGCATTCCCTCTCGCGGCGGCAATTAAATGACAGCGGCGATAGTGTCAACGATGACACTTGTCGGCGTGCTGTCACCGAACGAGATTTTGTGCCAGATTTCGTTGCCGAACGCGCTGAACGATGAAGTTAAATGCAATTAGCTTTTAAAGAGGAATGATTGAAGAGCCGCCAGAACATTGTTAAGGAGCAAGTATTTTAATTTGATGCCTCGTGGGGAACAAGCAGACTGTCTCCGAGTGCAGGGATGAGGGTTTTGTTACATTGTATGGATGAAATCGTAGACCATCTTGTTGCGGTGGATGAGTTCGTTTGGCTGATTCGCAGAAATGTGCTTCTCGACTTCATCGGGTGAGGGGATCTCCGCAATGTCGTGGTCTATTCTTCTACGGGATCTACTGAAATTGTGAGGGTTAGTTCGCCAGAAGAGACTGGATAGGATTCTGGCTCAGTGAGGAGAAATCTGCGAAAGAATCCAGTGCAGAAACAGTCATTCTCGGGCAGCCGAAAACAGTCTTTCTCGGGCAGCCGAAAACAGTCAGTCTCGGGCAGCCGAAAACAGTCATTCTCGGGCACCCGAAAACAGTCATTCTCGGCACCCGAAAACAGTCATTCTGGGGCACCCGAAAACACCCGAAAACAGTCATTCTCGGGCACCGGAAAACAGTCATTCTCGGGCACCCGAAAACAGTCATTCTCTGATATCCGAAAAGTCATTCTCAGGCACCCGAAAACAGTCATTCTCGGGCACCGGAAAAGAGTCGTTCTCGGTCACCCGAAAACAGTCTTTCTCGGGCACCCGAAAACAGTCATTCTCGGGCACGCGAAAACAGTCATTCTCGGGCACCCGAAAACAGTCTTTCTCGGGCACCTGAAAACAGTCTTTCTCGGGCACCCGAAAACAGTCATTCTCGGGCACCCGAAAACAGTCATTCTGGGGCACCCGAAAACACCCGAAAACAGTCATTCTTGGGCACCCGAAAACAGTCAGTCTCGGGCACCCAAAAACAGTCAGTCTCGGGCAGCCGAAAATAGTCAGTCTCGGGCACGCGAAAACAGTCAGTCTCGGGCACCCGAAAACAGTCTTTCTCGGGCACCCGAAAACAGTCATTCTGGGGCACCCGAAAACACCCGAAAACAGTCATTCTCGGGCACCCGAAAACAGTCAGTCTCGGGCACCCGAAAACAGTCAGTCTCGGGCAGCCGAAAATAGTCATTCTCGGGCACCCGAAAACAGTCATAATCAGGCACTCGAAAACAGTAATTCTCGGTCACCCGAAAACAGTCTTTCTCGGGCAGCCGAAAACAGTCTTTCTCGGGCATCCGAAAAGAGTCGTTCTCGGTCACCCGAAAACACCCGAAAACAGTCATTCTCGGGCACCCGAAAGGAGTCATTCTCGGGCACCCGAAAACAGTCTTTCTCGGGCATCCGAAAAGAGTCGTTCTCGGTCACCCGAAAACAGTCTTTCTCGGGCACCCGAAAACAGTCAGTCTCGGGCACCCGAAAACAGTCATTCTCGGGCACCCGAAAACAGTCAGTCTCGGGCACCCGAAAACAGTCATTCTCGGGCACCCGAAAACAGTCATTCTCGGGCACCCGAAAACAGTCATTCTCGGGCACCCGAAAACAGTCAGTCTCGGGCACCCGAAAACAGTCATTCTCGGGCACCCGAAAACAGTCATTCTCGGGCACCCGAAAACAGTCATTCTCTGATATCCGAAAACAGTCATTCTCGGGCACCTGAAAACGGACATTGTCGGGTACCCTCCCAATTGGACCGGAGAATTGACGAGGTGGGTATTGCCCGATGAAGCACTCAATTCAAGAAGAACTCCGTGACATTCTCCAGTCCGTGTCATGCTCGGGAGAAGATGACTCCGAAAAAACAACGCCACACTCGCGTGAATTTACGCCTCGAAAGCGTAAACGAAGCCCGCAGTTATTTGCTCCACATCGCCGTCGCATCCCCTCGTCGAATTCGCCGCAATCAATTGGCGACCACATCCAAGTTCCCATCATGTTTTGGCGCAATTAGCAAGTCCTCTGTTTATTCAATTCGACTCCAAATTAATTAGACACTTAGCAATGTCTGTGCCAGCTTTTGACCGCTTCGCTCCGGTCTCCGGTTTCATTCGGCCGCACATCTTGCGCCGAGCTAATGAAAGACACCAGGTCCCGTCGATTAAATAAGAGTTATCTAGCGATTTGAAAGTCATAGTTTTTGGTCACAAGTCCTGTGCTCGGGCCCACGCTCTGTTTGAACTCTGATATTTCGGGGATTCACGCGCCTTCGCCTAGACAGAGAGTCAATTGAATTAGAGCTTCTTTTATCACAAGACGTCCGAAGTGGTTGCTCAAATATTTGCACTTCAGAGAGAGAGAGAGATAGTTTCTTTGGAATCTCCACCACCGTCGTCGATGGGTGATGAGACATTTGAGGGGTTTTACATCGGAAAAGGGCGTGGCAAGGTCAAGTCGTTGGCGCACTTTCGAGGCACTAATTGAAGTCAGACATTTGACACTTCGATTTTGATGTCTGTCTCTCTTTGGCCGAGGAATTCAATCCAATTTTTGTCTCACTCTCCCACAATCGACTCATTGTCTCGCCGCAGAGTCTCTCTAGGACTGACCTTCGGGGCGGGCGATTCTATATCGAGATACGTGTCTGTGTTTTATTTGGCACCCGACCCATCATCCCCATCCCAAGGGTGGTTAGTGTGGCCTACCCTGCCCCACCTCTCGGCTCTCGCTCGTGCTGTGGGGGCCACTTTCAAGCCATCAATTTAATTTTGTTTGCATTTTTTTCTGTTTCGCTGCTCGAGCATTCCTGATTTTAAATTAGACGTTCAACAGACAATCGGACACAGCATCCACTGCTGCCGCGGGCGGTGGTGGCGGTGGTGGATGGCGACGCGAATGCGTGGGTAGATGTTTGTTTTTCTTTGTTTTTGCTTTCGGCTACCAGCGGGGTGCACACATAAATGTGTAGAGGAGGAGGAGGAAGAAGGAGAATTAAATGTTCACACCCACCCTTAGCATCGTTTTTATGCGTTGCAACATTGTTGCCACTGGGAGACTCTTTGTTTTTGTTTGTCTCAACCTCGCAGCGCCGCCGCCGACCATCACAACAACGAGCGAGTGAATCTCTTCGCGAGGTTATGCCGTGAATTTGTTATTTAAGTGCCATCACCTATGATTTATCGTCTCAACTTCGATTGTGGATCATTTGAGCGGTGGTCGACCGACACGATTCGAATATCATCTCTCTCGCGATGGGCAGAGGAGTTGGAAAACAAAGCGAAAAGAGATTTATGCGCAGTTCGGGTAATAAATCTTAAATTCACACCGAAAATTTGAAAATTACTTTATGCAACAATGTGTCTGGGTGCGACCTTCCTTCTTTGAGTTGCAAAAAATCAAGAGAATGAGTCAACGGCTGGTGTTGGCTGAATGATAATGACCGGCTAAAATGACACTGGTCGTGGACTGGATGCTTAGTTACCTTGTTTCAAAAGTGGTCAAGGGATTTTGGGCCGCATGATGAGGTACAGCCTTGGCACCCTTAACTCTTTGTCTTTGCTGCCAAATCACTTACCGGAAGTAATTAGTTTGAATTTTATGGTTTTCGGCGACACTATCTGAGGTTGTAAACGATTTTTAGTTTCTCTTCTCATTTCATTATTTTTTTTGCTTTTTGAAGATATAACGAATCTTAAAGGGTGCCCAATACATTTGGCCAAGGCTGTATATGAAAGGACACGATTCGTGTTGACTTATTTAAGCACATTCTCTAGATATCCCGAGATACTTAGTTGCGAGAAACCTTTGCTTTTGTCGCAGCAGCTTCTTATCCTCCCGTCTTCTAGCCCGATTCTCCTTTTGCGCTGCCCTGGCTTTATCTCTCTGTTTCCGTCCCTCTGTTTTCTTTGCTCAGAAAAAAACTACTGGCCCTAAAAACTACCAGTCCTTCAATACTGGACATGCAGAACAGACATCTCGTTGGCATGTTTTGCCCATTTTCCAGCTGCAATCGTGTTTAGATTATTTTGTTTTGAGGGCAATATATCCTTTGATCCGCTCGTGACAGAACAATAGCACGCACAACACGAGTGGTTGCTGAGAAGCTAGGCCCAGGTCCACCTTGGACTGTAGCGCCGCCATTATTATTATTATTATTATATCCTTTGATTGTTTCTGCCAAAAGTTGAAACAAGAATTTTCCCGTGCAGCACTTGACTGTTGAAAGTTCAGGATTTTCCTTTTTTTATTGTCGGAGGTTTCTTGTAACACTACACTGAAGCACTCAGACCCAGAACTGGTCCATTGTACCAGTTCCCTTAGGAACAAGAAATTTTCAGCGATGTTGTCAACTCAATCATAACTTCACGTTCATTTTGTGAGCTTCGGTCTAATTTTCTCTGCTCGAAAAGGCAGTTTAGTTGACGATCAAGCGAGGCGTAGATGCTGATTCCTCAAGTCATTTGTTTGCCCAACAAAATCTGTCTCGAAACATCAAGCTGACTTTGTACACGGCGGGCCAAATACAAGATTCTTTTTAAAAATCCAATAAAATGAACACAATTAAATGTTTGCCCATGTATTATGGCTTTATTCGTAAGAACAAGCATTCCCATTGATTATGAAATACAGCGTCGTTCAAGTGGCTGCCTCGGTTGGCTTCGCAGCAGCGCCTTCTGTCATCCCAATTTTCCAAGACCTTGTTGATGGTTTCGGGCTGTAGCTCACGGATTGCTTGGATGCTACTGGCCTTAAGTGCTTGAATCCTGCCCAGATTGTTATCACAATATCGCTCTTTCACAGTTCCCCACAAAAACAAAGTCCAAGGTGGTCAAATCGCAGCTCCGAGGCGTCCAAGTGGCATCACCAAGACGGCTGATAACATGATTTGGGAATTTGGTGCGCAGAAGATCGTTTGTGACATTGGGCTGTGTGGCATGGCGCGCCATCCTGCACAAACCAGAGGTCATCCAAATCCATGTCAGTTTCAGTAAAGAAAAGTCGGTTGACATCGATCTGTAACGCCCATCGTTGACTGAAACGTTGTTCCCAGGCTCATTTTCGAAGAAAAAATGGTCCAATGATGCCACCACTCCCCAGTCCGAACCAAACTGTCACTCTCTGTGGATGCTTTGGCTTCTCGACAGTAACGTGCGGGGTGGGGTTTTCCGAAACCCCTGATGCCGCAATTTTGTTTGTTAACGTAGCCGCCGAGATGAAAATGCGCCTCGTCAGCGTCAGAAAAATTGATTTTTCGCCCAAAATCGTTGTCCAATTCAAGTTGAGTTGCTCTAAGGCCTAAACTGCGGAGCGATAACGAAGCGGATGGTCGCGCGCCTTCAATTGCTGAGTCAATTGGACCTTGTGAACGAATAATCCGAGATCTTCGTGTAGAATTCTCCTCAGGCTAGTGCGTGGAATGATGAGCTGTTGAGATGGCGAGTTGATGTTCGTAAACTGAGTCTCACACTCTCGGCCACAACAGCCGCATTCTCATCTGTGCGCACCGTACGACGCTGGGGACCATGAGTGTTGTCCACTACCATACAAGTCACATCTCTTCTCATCTCATAATGCCGAGCATAACAGTCTAACGAACTTTTTGCGCAAACTTGTGCACAGCATTCGCGATGGGTGCTTCATTTCGGCCAAAACTTCTTTTCAAAAAACGCACTGTTTGAGCGCTAAAAGCAAGGCTTGCACAGGACGCTCATCGAGCTAGGACCGGGCCTGTATGGCACCTGTTATGCCAAGACAGGCAACTCTCTGCAGTATTTGCAATTTATTTGCCGTTGTCTGCTGAGGGGTTTTGGGCTCACTTTGGAAATAAGTTTCCAATATTTCCCAACGTTGCTCAAGTGTAAAGCGACTTATTTCGTTCGGCGTAGGTATGATACTGACTTTCTGTGAAGATTTGGAACGAGAAGGAGCTGTCAGTGAAATCACTAGATGGCCTACAGATGTGCCGTAGTAACGTTGGTCGTTAAAGACGCACCTTCGCCAATTGGTCCTGTATTATGAGAGCCCTCACCAGAATGAGTACGCCACCATTCTGGTGGCACCAGGAACCAGCAGTAAGCTTAGGTATCAGACGAACGATAGCCCGAAGTACTACGAAGTTTCTGCGGGAGTTCGCCAGGGATCAGTCCTTGGGACTCTCTTGTGGAATTTAATGTCCGACGGAGTGTTGCGATTGACGCTACCACAAGGGGTTAAGGTCATCTGCTTTGGTGATGACATCGCAGTTGTCACCGTGGCCACACTCATCCTCCAGATGGAAGCCGTCACAAACGAAGCGATCGCCAGCATGAGGCATTGTTTAAAGTCTACTGTCCTAGCTGACCAACTTGTACGACTGGATGGCACAGCCGGTTAAGTGCCTGTCCTAAGTTAGAGGGGTCCCAGGTTCGAATCTCAACGAAATCGAATCTGGTCCACTCAGCATTTGCCTTTGGGATCAAATTAACGGCGCTGGAGTAGGTTGCTACCTGGCAGTACAATGGACCAGTTTGGAGTCTGAGTGCTGCAGTAGTGTTTACAAAATACAAAATACAAAATACTGATTGTACGAAAACTTAAGAGAACGGATGTAACCGAGCGAGTATACGAAAATAATTCACTCTGACTGTAACCGCTTCATTCAGTTTCGTTGAGTTCGTTAATTCTTGTCTACTTACGCGGGAGCGAGGCTCTCTACGGATGCAAATGCCAGTTGACAGCTCCTTACACATCTGTAAGCACTTACAGACACTTTAATACTTGACGATGCTTTTAGTTAGCAACCACTCAGTTTCGTTAAGTTCGTCCACTTTTGCCTGAAAGCAAAATGAATGGTTTTCTACGTATGCAAGTGTCTGTCAATTCTTTACGCATTCACTAGTAGTTATAGACACTTTGACGATACTTTTAGTTTCTCTCAGTTTCGTTAAGTTCGTTCATTTTTGCTTATTTACGCAGGAGCGAAATGGATCGCTGTCTACGTTTGCAAATGTCAGTTGACAGCTCCTTACGCATCTGCAAGCAGTTATAGACACTTTGAAATTTGACGAGGCTACTACTTAGTAAGCGATTAGTTTCGTTAAGTTCGTTTAATTTTGCCTACTTAGTTGGTCGTGAAATGAACCGCTCTCTACGTATGCAAGTGTCAGTTGACAGCAGAGTTTTCTATAAGCAATCATGGACACTTTGAAATTTGACGACGCTTTTGGTTACTTTTCGATTGCTTATAAGCTTAAGTTTTCGAACGATAGTTGGCCTTAAGTCTGTACAAAAAATCGTTCACAAACAAACGAACGAAGCCTTGAAACTTCAGCGTTCATCATCAGAACGCAATATGGCAACGTCGTTCCCGTTCGTTTCTCTGTTGTCTCGCTTTGCTTCACCTTCTCGTTCCATTGTTAGCGTGCATGTTGGCAAACGAATGGAGAGCAAGAGAGCGTCACCGTGACAACCGACAGACGTGTACGTATCGGTCTCTCGTTGACAGCGACAATTGACATCATGAATCATTTGACAACTCCTTCGCATAAGTATCTAGTTCTGTCTGCATACCTATGCCACCCCTGCACCGACATTTCTGTGCTGCGCGCCGTACTGCGCGATGTGTCGCGTCACGTTAGCTGGACTCCCATCAGAGCCCAACACCAGCCAACGTCCATCATGCGAGTGTTTGTGTGAGTTTATGAATATCAAGTGGAAACAACAAACAACAAGGAATGGAGAGAAACAAAAACAGAGACGCGGACGGAGTGGGGCTACGGTTCGGTGAATTGGTCAGACCGGGGTTCGTACATAAATCATTGTCACCAGGAAAACAAAATAAAAAACCGGTTACGTAAGCCTTCGTTTCATTTCCTTTTTGTCAGCGTTGTTGTTGCCTCTCCATTTTGAAACGAAAACAAAGTCGCGAAATCCGCAGTCATGCCCTTCATCGACATTCCACTTGTCCTCCCCCCCACTGGTCAGGCGGGCACAGGAAGCAGATATTGTGCCGGGGAAATAAGGGACGAAAATAAAGTCTCGCAATTGCCGTCATCAAATACCTTGACCCATCCTAATTTTCTTCGCTCTTCCGCTCGTCCTTTTCACGCTCCACTGCGGGGGAGCTTTCTCTCTCTGGGTGTTTCCGTCCCTCTCCGGCTCTCGTCTGATTTTGTTCCCGTGGGAGAGAGGTGCACTTATGTATGTACACACGCCCACGAGAAAATCGATAAAATCGCCTCTAGTCAGCAGACAGACAAAGGAACAACAAAGAACACGTTGCGGATGGGGTCAGGCCGGTGCACACAGGACGCCCGGACACCGGGAGGGGACGCACACACAGCCGCGTATCTGCCCATGTGCCAGTTCCAAGAGCTGACCCAAATTTCATTTCCCCATCGATGGAGCTGTACACGGGGCGCTCGCTGGTGTGTGTGTGATTCGGTGAGGGTGTGCGGGTCTAAATCGAATAGGATGCCGGAGAAGGAAGCACCCGAAATCTGCACAAAGGGATGATTAATGGCGAAACGTACGGCGAAGAAAAAAAGACGAACTTTACTTCGCCATAAACTAGGGGCTTTTCCTGGGAACTGCGATGAGGTGTGGTGGACGACGGGATGAGGTAATATTCAGCGCTGTCTGCTCTGCTGTAACGAGGAGCAGTCGCGCTGGGGGTGGTATCGATTTTTGTCAGAAGGTTTTCGGTGAAGTCCTCTGAATCACTTGCGCGGGGTGTTTTCCTCCGGTGTTGACGGGTAAGTGCCTCAAATTGCCAAAGTTCAAGCGTCTGTATGAATTTCAATTAACTCAAGTGGACCATTGACACACTTACGTGTGCACTTGACGAGATTAACGGTTGCTGTCGAACGGAGTGAGTGGGATGTTGTCAACTTCCTTGACGGCCTCTGTGACAGAAGATGGTCAGTGAAGCGGATACCCGAAAATGACTGCTTTCGGGTGCCCGACTGATTTCGGGTGCCCGAGAATGACTGTTTTGGAGTGCCCGAGAATGACTGATTTCGGGTGTTTTCGGGTGCCCGAGAATGACTGTTTTCGGGTGTTTTCGGGTGCCCGAGAATGGCTGTTTTCGGGTGCCCGAGAATGACTTTTTTCGGGTGCCCGAGAATGACTGTTTTCGAGTGCCCGAGAATGACTCATTTCGGGTGTTTTCGGGTGCCCGAGAATGACTGTTTTCGGGTGTTTTCGGGTGCCCGAGAATGACTGTTTTCGGGTGTTTTCGGGTGCCCGAGAATGACTGTTTTCGGGTGTTTTCGGGTTGACTGTTTTCGGGTGCAGAATGACTGTTTTCGGGTGCCCCAGAATGACTGTTTTCGGGTGCCCCAGAATGACTCTTTTCGGGTGCCCGAGAATGACTGTTTTCGGGTGCTCCAGAATGACTGTTTTCGGGTGCCCGAGAATTACTGTTTTCGGGTGCCCCAGAATGACTGTTTTCGAGGCCCGAGAAAGACTGTTTTCGGATGCCCGAGAATGACTGTTTTCGGGTGCCCGGGAAGAACTGTTTTCGGGTGCCCGAGAATGACTGTCTTCGACCAGACGCATGTCGCAAGCAAGGACCCAACAGTTTACGGGAACACATCATTCTGGTACCCGGGTATTACCCGGTACTCGTGTACCCCGGAAATAACTCGGTTATCCCGGTGTCAGGAACTCTAATGGTCTTCTGGAAACTTTTGCGTGAATCGAGATTTCATAGCGATGACATAATTTCGGCTTAAATGACTCAAGAGACTGTTCAGACAAAAAATCAAGTTTGATGCTTGTTTCATCGGCCACCGAAGCCCAGCAGCTGGCAACAAAATGACTGAAGCCTTCAAATCCCAACCACAAGAAAGACGCTTTAACCTTCTTGCAGTCGTTCGAAAGAACGCCGCCGAATACCGCGAATACCGCAAAAATTATGCTTGTCAATCTTAAAGTTCAGCCAAATTTTGCATACCAATCGGACGCTCAAGAGGAGCTGCGCAGAGAAGCAGATGAAGTCACAGACCGAAAGTCCACGCGAGTAGATGCCAAGGTTCAAGCGCGCAAAAAACTGACAATACCACTTCGGCTGATAGCGGGAAATTCCACACGCAAAACTTCGCTCAGCTCGTACTCTGACATGTGACAAGCTGCAGTCCATCTCGAATCATCGAATCAAAGTTCATCATATGATCCAGCGGATCTCGAGCCATATGCCGGGTTGCGCCCCGCCGCTGACCCAACCACAGTGTCACACGAAATCCACACCAAAAATTGCGAAATCTCAGCGAAACCAAAACGCAGATAAATGGGTCAGGAAATTATTACTTAATTGTATTTGTCCACGCTTTTGCTATCAACGCGGCTCCTACGTGCGACCTTTGCTGTCACACAGATTTCCTATATCAACTCGCGGACGGATGACAAATGAAGAAGGCAAGACGAGCGACAGCAGAAACTTTCTCCTCCGCCAGCGGTGGCCAGTCGGCGGGTCTAATCAAAATCACTCATTTGGCGCATTGACTATTTAATGGTCGCTTAAAAATGCTCACACCCGGTGTTGTTGTAGATCGCGCACATTCTCAGACAGATAAATAGCTCACTTGTTATTCAGCAGACACTGACTATGGAATAGATACAAGCGCGCGGACTTTGTGCCCCTGGCTGGTGTGCATCGTGTGCATTCTCTCTCTCTCTCGTGTTGACGGGTGTGTACGGGAGGAAAAGAGGGGTGGGTGGGTGTTGTTGTTGTTTACATTCATCCCCCTCCCCACCCCCTCTCTCAGTCCCCCCGCATGCCAAATGACCATCGCTTCTAAAATTGGAGAACTATAAAAACAAATCGCCCGCAATCAAAGTTGCATACCCCACTACGCCCACCCATCCGACTGACTAGACAAATAAATAATTGACAGACGGAGTCTGTGGCGATGGCTGCCGCTGGGGGGTGGGGAGGAGGCAATGGGGCGGCCGTGGTAGGCCATGAGCACGAGATTAATTAACGAAATTTGAATTTCGATACAAAATTGCTCGCCCAAAGTGCCCAGCCAGAGTCACAAAAAACCACCCCACTCTCGGTGGTGAGCTCGGGTGTGGGGCTGTGTGTGTGGCCAACTACATACCTGCGGCTATTTACACTCTCAATTTTGAACTATGAAAGAAAACTTAGATGATGCACGATTTTTGTTTCATTTTCGTCCGAAAATAGACGCGTGAGGCGGTCGAAAATTCTCGCGGAGAGAGAGGTAAGCAGCAGACGCGTTAGACGCGAGAGTATAGAACCGCGGGCAAGCAAGAGACGCGTTTGACGAGAGGGTATAGTCCCGAGGGCAAGCAGTAGACGCGTCGACGTTAGTCAGTGTCTGCTATCGGGTACCCGACAAAGACTGTTTTCGGGTGCCCGAGAATGACTGTTTTCGGGTGCCCGAGAATGACTGTTTTCGGGTTTTTTCGGGTGCCCGAGAATGACTGTTTTCGGGTGCCCGAGACTGTCTGTTTTCGGGTGCCCGAGAATGACTGTTTTCGGGTGCCCGAGAATGACTGCTTTCGGGTGCCCGAGAATGACTGATTTCGGGTGCCCGAGAATGAGTGTTTTCGGGTGCCCGAGAATGACTGATTTCGGGTGCCCGAGAATGACTGTTTTCGGGTGCCCGAGAATTACTGTTTTCGGGTGCCCGAGACTGACTGTTTTCGGGTGCCCGAGACTGACTGTTTTCGGGTGCCCGAGAATGACTGTTTTCGGGTGCCCGACAAAGACTGTTTTCGGGTGTTTTCGGGTGCCCGAGAATGACTGTTTTCGGGTGCCCGAGAAAGACTGTTTTCGGGTTTTTTCGGGTGCCCGAGACTGACTGTTTTCGGGTGCCCCAGAATGACTGTTTTCGGGTGCCCGAGACTGACTGTTTTCGGGTGCCCGAGAATGACTGTTTTCGGGTGTTTTCGAGTGACCGAGAACGACTCTTTTGCCCGAGAAAGACTGTTTTCGGCTGCCCGAGAAAGACTGTTTTCGGGTGCCCGAGAATGACTGGTTTCGGGTGTTTTCGGGTGCCCGAGAATGACTGTTTTCGGATGCCCGCGAATGACTGTTTTCGGGTGCCCGAGAATGACTGTTTTCGGGTTTTTTCGGGTGCCCGAGAATGACTGTTTTCGGGTGCCCGAGACTGACTGTTTTCGGGTGCCCCAGAATGACTGTTTTCGGGTGCCCGAGACTGACTGTTTTCGGGTGCCCGAGAATGACTGTTTTCGGGTGTTTTCGAGTGACCGAGAACGACTCCTTTGCCCGAGAAAGACTGTTTTCGGCTGCCCGAGAAAGACTGTTTTCGGGTGCCCGAGAATGACTGGTTTCGGGTGTTTTCGGGTGCCCGAGAATGACTGTTTTCGGGTGCCCGAGAATGACTGTTTTCCGGTGCCCGAGAATGACTGTTTTCGGGTGCCCGAGAATGACTGGTTTCGGGTGTTTTCGGGTGCCCGAGAATGACTGTTTTCGGATGCCCGCGAATGACTGTTTTCGGGTGCCCGAGAATGACTGTTTTCGGGTTTTTTCGGGTGCCCGAGACTGACTGTTTTCGGGTGCCCCAGAATGACTGTTTTCGGGTGCCCGAGACTGACTGTTTTCGGGTGCCCGAGAATGACTGTTTTCGGGTGTTTTCGAGTGACCGAGAACGACTCTTTTGCCCGAGAAAGACTGTTTTCGGGTGCCCGAGAATGACTGGTTTCGGGTGTTTTCGGGTGCCCGAGAATGACTGTTTTCGGGTGCCCGAGAATGACTGTTTTCCGGTGCCCGAGAATGACTGTTTTCGGGTGCCCGAGACTGACTGTTTTCGGGTGCCCGAGAATTACTGTTTTCGGGTGCCCGAGAATGACTGTTTTCGGGTGACCGAGAACGACTCTTTTCGGATGCCCGAGACTGACTGTTTTCGGGTGCCCGAGAATGACTGCTTTCGGGTGCCCGAGAATGACTGCTTTCGGGTGCCCACTTTTGCATTTAAACGCGTTAGACGAGAGGGTACAGTACCGCGGGTATGCATTCGACGCGTTAGACGAGAGGGAATAGTGCCGCGGGCAAACATCAGACGCGTCTAGGTGTAGCAAATTGATTTTGGCCACTGGCTGGCGAATTAATTTCAATGAAATACTTTTTATTAGCCGCAATTTCCCTCGGTTCGGTTGTTTTCATTCTGAAGCCGAAGCTGTTGCTGACTGCTGGTCTGAGGTGTTGCGTCATTTGTGGTGTGGTGTGCGCGTCTGACGCCGCAGACATCTAAATTAGTTTTAAAATAATATTTACATAAGCGGCAAAAATTGAAATAAAATACATTCGACTGCGCCTCTGAGTGCCTCCGCCCCTGTCCCAGCTCCGCATCTCTGCAGCCCGGCCCACTCCCACCGAAACGTTTGTATTTACCTCTGAGGTGGAAGCGAAAAAAAAGCAGATATATATAGCAACAGACGTAATTATGCTAATTTGTTGTTCAAAAATACGAAGCGGCGGAGTGCAAATGAGTCTCCGTGAGTCGGTCAGGCATCGCCTGCGCTTGTGGCGTAACCTTTCCGCGGAGATATCCGTGTTCTAGAGTGACTCTCGCACACGTGACACACGGAGAGGAAGTAGTCTCTCCCCATCGCGACTTCCGGCTTTAATTAGTCGCCGCACCGAAATGCCATCGGATCACAATCGGTCCTAGGGAATTTTTGTGATTTCTGATTCCGCATGAGATACATTTTCTTTCGGACGGGCAGAGCGTTTGAGAGAATTTTTTGCTTCCAGACAGGAATGCCGTAAATTTGTGGTCATAAAAGTGAACAAAATCGCGGTACGTCATAAAACGTACGTGAATTGTGGAGAGGAGAAAACATTCCGCGACGTAACTATCAGTCAGTCTGTGTTTGTCGTGTGTCGGCGGGTGAATTTTGCCTCTTTTTTTCGTTTATTTATCTCCTATTCTAATTGTTGTTGGTTTTTTGGTGAATTATTAAATTTTGTTTTATGGCAGAGTGCTCCTTTTGTTGTTTGCCTCGTTTCGCTGGTACACGTGCGGTAAATGTGTTTTTTTTTGCTCTTTTGTCTGTCGTTGTTTGTGGTTGTTTTGTTTTACGTATTAACGTGGCCTATCTGATGGCCGATGTACATGCAAGGTGATGATCTGAATCTAATGGGAGTTGGTAATTGCTGGTTTGAATTGGAAAAGTATTTTATGGCTGTTTGGGTGTAGGATGATTATGTACTTGAAATTGACTACTTGCGTTGGGCGCCATTTGACGACTGGATGCCGCAGATGGTTAAGTGCCTGAGGCTCCTACGTTTGAATTCCAGTGAAAGCAAAGCTAATACGAGCATATCCTTTTTCAAATCTGGTCCAGTCACCATTTGCCGTTCCAGGGCACAATGGACCCAATTGTTGGTCACAGTGAGACGCGCCCCACCCTGCCTACCTACCCTATCTACTATCCATTTGCCGTTGGGAAGCACTATCACTGGAGCGGTCGATCAGTGGTAGCAGTCTGACTGTGGGTATCACAATGGGCGACCATGTTCGTTCGTGTGCTGGTGAATTCACCAGTAGCCCTCTAACCTAACCTAACCTTGGGCGCCATTTATAGATCCGACGTGAAAGGTGAGTTCGGATGGGAAACTCACTCTTGTTCGGGTGCGAAATTTCTGTCCGGAACTGGAGGACTTCCTATAGCTCCACAGAGTTTCGTTAATTTTACCGGTCGTTTGTTGCGAGTCATGATTTAAATTGCGGCTCTGGACAGGTTTAGTGATGATCTCGAAAAGTTTCTGCCATCACCATTATTTGCTCCAACGAGCTGTAGGTATTTAGCACCGTCTTTGGAGCTACATTTTCTGTAGGCCTAATTAATCTGATTCGGGAACAGAAAAATATTCCAACATCTCCTTAAAGTGGTCACTAGTAGTTGTTACAGAGTACCCTCTTCTACTTCTCCTTCTGATGGTCCGAGATGGACCTGGCCCTCAACCAACGAACCTCTCCAGCTGGCATTGTCTCCAGCCAGCAGTCTCCAATAACACACGTTAAGTTGACTGAGGTCCTTCTCCACTTGCGTGCGCCGTCGGTTTCGTGGACGTCCTCCATAGCGTTGTCCCCCTATTGATTGACATGGACCTGTAACGTCCACCATTGACCGAAACGTTGTTTCCAGCCTCATTTTCGAAGAAAAATGATCCAATGATGCCATTACTCTAGAATCCGCACCAAACCGTCACTCTCTGTGGATGCATTGGCTTATCGGTCATAACGTGCGGGTTTTCCGAGCCTCAGATGCGGCAATTTTGTTTGTTAATGTAGCCGCCGAGATGAAAATGCGCTCCGTCGTCAGAAAAGATGATTTTTCGCCCAAAATCATTGTCCAATTCAAGCTGAGCTGCTTTAAGGCCCGACCTGATGCGAACAAAGCGGATGGTCGTGCGCCTTCAATTTCTGAGTCAATTGGAGCTTGTAAGCGAAGAATCCGAGATCTTTGTGCAGAATTCTCCTCAGGCTACTGCGTGAAATGTTGAGCTATTCGATGAGAGATCGATGGCGAGTTGATGGTCGTGAATCGAGTCTCACACTCTCGGCCGCATTCTTATCTGTACGCACCGTACGATGACGGGAATGTTGTTAGCTCGCATACCAGTCTCATGAACTTTCTGCGCGGTGTGTGCTTCATTTCGGCCAAAACTTATTTTCAAAAAACGCACTGTTTGGGCGCTGAAAGCAGAGCTTGCACAGGGCGCTCATCTAGCTAGGACTGGGACTACATGGCACCTGTTATGCCAAGACAGGCAACCGTCTCTTCTTCTTCTTCTTCTTAGGGCGCTACAGTCCGAGGTGGACCTGGGCCTCACTCAACATGCCTCTCCAGCCAGCACGATCTTTCGCCAGCTGTCTCCAGTTTCGCACACCAAGTCGGCAGAGGTCCCCCTCGACTTGTGCCGGATTTCGGCAACCGTCTCAGTTTTTGCAATTTATTTGTCATTGTCTGTTGAAGGGTTTTGGGCTCACTTTGGAAATCAGTTTTCAATATTTCCCAACGTTGTTCAAGCGGGAGGCGACTCATATCGTTCCGCGGAGGTATGAATCTGACTTTCTGTCAAGATTTCGAGCGGGAAACGGCTGTCAGTCTCAAAATTACCTAAGATTTAAAAATAAACCACTAGATGACCCACCCTGAATTTTTAGAGGGCGTCCACAAATCACAGGCTATTGCAATTTTGGCCACTAACAGCTACTCAAACATTGCAAAAGAAAGAGAGAAGAACAAATCTTTGAAATCGCCACTTTCGCTTCTCTGAAAATTCCAGTTCAATTCTAAGCCCTGCTCAAAAGAGCCTGCTTCTCTGAAAATTCCAGTTCATATCTAAACCCCGCTCAAAAGAGCCTGCTTCTTTGATTTCAAAGCAAACCCGTGCTCCTTTCTGTGACCACTTCGACGTCGGAACCCTGTGAGTCTGGTGCATCTCAATAGACAGCTGTCTGTGTGAAAATAACCTATGATTTAAACAAAATCCTCTAAATGTCCCACCCTGTACATCCCAACTGAGGAATTTTGTACAGGAAACTACAAGCACTTCTCAGAATTCTCAAAATCAAAACGACCCACACATTTCAGAGGTCTGCTGATAAAGGAAATGATTCAATTGCATCGAAAACCCTTAAAGAAATCCTTCAAAATGACGCCACCAGGTTTACAGCGTGCTTTCCGAAATTTCTTCTAGAACCCTCATCCACACAAAGTGCCCGCTGCACACTCTCTCGCATGATTGACACGACCAATGAAGCTCAAAGAATTAAGCATTTGCATTCAAAAAAAATCCTTAGCATTGACCTCGGACCACTTTTGCTCGTCAGAGTTCAAGTGCGTGTGACATGTGAAAACAATTTAATTCGCAATTCATAGAACTCGTTCCGAAATTGATCCAAATTTAAACTCAAAAAGTGGTTCACTGACCCCGATATCATCATTGGGCTTCATTTTTCTGTTTGGCCCCTAATCTAAGCACACTCCTCGCAGCGACCGAACACGGGGGCGGGGGCGGGGACGTGGCGTTTTTATTAGAAAATTACACCTACCCCTGAAGACGCTGAAGAGGTCACCTCGTATCGCTCCGATCCGGTCAAGTTCAATGGCATCTCTATTAACTATCAAGGCGAAAATTTGCTTGAATCAATCTTGGACGCGGGCTTATCGCACACCACATTTGCTCGGAATTATTTTGAATTGAACGCGAAGTGGGAGAGTGTCAGTCATCAGAGGCGTGGGCTTGTGGCTCGCGGACGGGTTCAAAAGTTCAAGTTGCCTGACTGATAGGCACGTTTGCGTGATTGTTCCTTCCTGGCCGCCATATTGCGTGCTTCTAATCGCACCTGCTGCGGCTGACGCAGCGTCTATTGATTTTCGATTCACCGAAACACGGATGCAGTGGGAGAACGTGAGAGCCGGCGTCGGCGGTGTGGGTATCAGCTGAACGAGTTCCCCTGACCTCGGATGGTAATGGTATCTAAATGCGGGCGCACATGGCGTGTGTTCGACGGTCAGCGTGTAGGCAGGTTGCCAAAATTTCAAGTGGATTCTTCGTTTTTATCTCTTCGGTTTTTTTTGGTAAGTGTGTGTGCGGCGTTTTTTTCCGCACGTGAGGGGTCCTCTGTACGTACGTACGTGCCGCAGTGTGTGACATTCGATTGGACTCGTGGGTGAGGGTTTTAAGCGAATTTCCTTGACGACCTGCACATGGGAGTTCATGGAAAATGTGAAATAAGCCGTCCAATCATTTTTTTTTCGGTGAAAATTTCGTGGTCGTAATCCCATATGACAGATTGGCTTTATATAAGAGCCTGTGCGTCCCACTTCTGCTTTGCTCGGTCAATAATGGGATAAGTCGGATGAAGTGGCTTTTAGACGTTTTGGGCAAACAGTTTTTTGGGTTATTTTCGGGTTTTTGCCTTTTTCGTGTTGATGT
Organism: Myathropa florea; assembly: GCA_930367185.1. Classification (NCBI taxonomy): domain Eukaryota; kingdom Metazoa; phylum Arthropoda; class Insecta; order Diptera; family Syrphidae; genus Myathropa; species Myathropa florea. Next base: position 87,226,783 of record OV884004.1, read on the forward strand.
TGGTTTGAGGGGAAGGTTCATCTATCAAATGTACGCGCTGTACATCGACGTCAGAATTATCAGGCGTCTAGGACATGAGCATAGACCGAAAGATGAAGCATGAGAGCCACAATTTCAGTTCGTAGACTTCTTATTTTCGAGTCTGTGGATCTGCAGAATGAAAGATGTAAAGAATTTAAACAACGTACACAACTTAAATCGGATCTTAACGAACTTAACGTGTAAAACTGAACGAAACAAATTATAACTGACGACGAGGTTGATTGGTTGATGTCCACTAAAGACGGTAGCATAACTCAAGCAGATCTGTATAAATCTTCAAAGACGATCGAAAGATCAAATATTCACACAAATTAAGGCCCAACTTTACACAGTTTAGGAATGAGACTGAAGGAGTTTTGTCCGTTTATCCTTATAATCATTATCCTGAAGATGAATACCCTGTTGTTGCTTGCTATGAAAGAGAGGAAATCAAGGCCTGATTCATAACGAAATTTATTTCGTCAAGTTCTTCAGAGTTTTTCGTTCAAATCTCGAAAGATGGTTGCACAATTTTTTGTTTAAATTGTGAAAGATGAATGGACAAAGAAACATTTCAGAGAAACAATTAAGTCCTGGTTTGTAAAGAAAACCTTTTCGTCAAGTTCGTCTGAATTTCTTCGTTCAAATTTCGAAAACTTAATGATTTGCAAGGATATTCCTTTCGTCAAGTTCTTCAGAGTTTTTGATTCAAATTATGAAAGATTAATGGATGAAGAAACAGTCAAGTCCTGTCTCGTAAGGATTTTCTTTTCGTCAAGTTCGTCAAAAATTCGAGCTCGAAAGTTAAATGGATAAAGACACATTTTAGAGGCCAAATTAAGGCCGGGTTCGTAAAAAATAACACCGTCGATCGCCGATATTTTGACGAACTTAACGAATTGTTTTCGTTAAGTTCGTCACAATTTCGAGGTTCTGTGCTGTGGCCGAGGGACTCAATTCACGACCATCAACTTGCCATCGATCTCAACAGCTTAAAATTTCACGCACTACCCTGAGGAGAATTCTGCACAAAGATCTCGAATTCTTCGCTTACAAGGTCCAATTGACTCAGCACTTGTCCACTTCTGTCCTCCACCTCAACCTCAGAGTTCAAGGAATGTCAGCTAATGTTAGAGTCAATCGAAGTTAAACCACGTCGGCTGTCAGAAAATTCTTGACTTCTTAGGTTCTCCTTGGGTTCAGGAGAAAGTTTCATCCGCGTGGTATCACAATGGCCCCAAACTTGACCAATGTCTGCCACTGGAAAACTACTGGAACCAAGTTTAACTCAGTGCCCCTCTATCGAAAGTCGGGAGAACAATGGCCCTGATTTCACTCAATGCTTCTAAAAACTTGCTTCTAAATCAATAGAAATACATAAGTGTTATCGCACGAATTGTGTATTATATTCAGCTATTCAGCAATGTCTGTATCTCAATTCAGCTAGAGTTTTACACATAATCATGTCTGTAAAATCTCAACTGAGCCATTTAATGACGCACATACTCCTGAAAAATCCGCTGAATTGTGCTTAGAACCGAGAATTGCGCAGAAGGATTTTATTTTGAGAACGTGATGTTTTCAAGCAATTCAATACGTTTAAGTACTTCCTTCTAAAGCGATAAAAATAATTAAGTGTTGTTGTGTATCATATTCAGCTATTCAGCAAGGTCTGTATTTCAATTCAGCTGATGTTTTATACATAAACACGACTTAAAAAACTGATCTGAGGCATTTAATGACAAGCATATTCCTCAAAAATCCGCTGAATTACATTGAGTCTATGAAAACAAGGAAAACAATTCATTTTTACCTAAAAAACGTACGTAGCTATGGTTGCCAGAGACACAGGAGAATACCCGCCATTGAAAGGCGGAAGAAGAATGATCCTGATTTGAAATAAATAAATATTTTTATTTAAATTCTTAGTTTTAAAAAAATATTTAAATATTTTCTGAATAAATTAATAAATTCAATTCTTTTTTTTCTTTTACAGGGTATATTCTGGCTATTGCGGCTGGGATATCAATCAGTGGGACAAGCATAAGCATACTAATTGTGGTGATAAATTGCTACCGCAAGACACGACGAGCCACTACTGGGGCTCTGGCATTACCAATTTCACTTTTGCCAGAAGATCGAACCCCCTTGCACGCGAAGCCGGAACATCCTGTACCCGTAAGTACTCCTTTACAATCACTTAGCTAAAATTGCAATTAAAATGAACAAATGAGTCGAAATCGAGGGGACGATGATGCGGGACGCCTTGTCGGTGCAGAGGTTTTCGAAAAACAAACCCTTCAGTGGGTACAAGTCCATGCAGTTGGTCGCCGGCTCCCCGATGGAATACTTGAAATTGTGCCTCGTGAAGGGGAAGAAGTGACACTGCAAGATGTACGATCCAGAGAACCTGTCAAATGAACAGACGTCAGTTAGAAAGTGACGGCGGGAGTGCTGCTGCGGTACCTTGCGACGCCACAGCCGATTCTCGAGAGCTGCGGGTATGCCATTCGAATGAAATCGTTGTCACCGCTGAGGTTGCCATAGAGGTCGTCCAGTCGGGACTTAAACGTCGTCGGCGGGTCCAATTGGTTCTTCTGGTAGTACCACCCCTTGAATATGGACGGCACAAAGTTGATCGGAAAGAACTGACTGACGCGGACCCCGTAGCTGCCGGTGACGTGGTAGTAGCGCGGTTGCGAGTCGATGTTCTCCTGACCCGGCTTCCCCAGGTCGAGGCACGGGTTCCGCTCGAACATCTTGCACTCGATGAAGTACATCTTCGCCATCAGGCTGAGTTCAGCATCCCATTTCTGCTGAGAAGGGAACCCTGAGGGGTGTCTGACTAATCAAATTCACCACTCACCAGCATGTTCATGTTGGCGATTTGCATTTTGTCCGCTATGCGGTCCCGCAGACCGTTGATTCCCATCAGGATGTCGTACTTCAGGTTCTCCTCCTTCTCGACGTCGTATATCTTGAAGTCGGGCGAGCATTGCTTGTGTGTCGGCGCTTCCTGGCACAGCTGGTGTCTGAGTTCGCCGCAGAATATGTTGCAAATTGGAGTGAACTCATGGAAGATCGACTCTTCCGGTTCGATGTCGGTCCTGCAGCGACCACCACTTGGCACCGCGTCCAGAAACAGAACAACGAGCAATATTCGCTTCATCCCCTTTCTTTTGTGAATGAATTCTGATTTTTTTGACAAACGTCATCGTGGGAACTTCACGAGAAAAAAAAAACTGATTTCCTCTAGAGTTGTAATTTTTGCTCGTTCCTTTTATCCATCAGAGGGGGTTTTTCGTGGAGGTAATTACACTGGCGATGTATTGTTTTCGGACAACAAAGGAATGGATGGTCTCATTACTGGTGTTGTAACCAGGATATCTCGTTACTCTTTTGCGAGTGGAATTCTAGCTCGTTCTTCTAATTTGGAACAACGCCGCCAGCGATTGGATGTTGGGGTTTGCGCCTCTAATTGGAACGAACACCGTTACAATGGAGCGATTTTGTAAAGAGTCGCATTACAAAGGGCTTGTCGTAGCTGGGGAATTTGATATCAAACAGATGACGGTTTTAGGATTCAGTAACTAGTTGCAACTTTATTACGGGCATCAATTCATTTTTGTTCGTGCGCCATATCCTTTGGCTGCTTTAATTTGTGGTGATGTTTCATTTAGTCGTTGATTTTTGCTGAAATAAGCCGCGATGTGGACAATGGCAATGAAGACAAATCAGATTTCCAGCAGAGGGTGCCACGTAGACAGTGAATGATGCGTTTTCATTTGACAGTCACTGTAGAGCTGGTCACTTTAGTGTCCGTCTTCAGTGTTGAAACAGCGAGGACAACGAGACCTTGAGGGTTAACAAATTGTTTTCAACCTTGAAACTGGATGAATTCTCTCTTCCAAGTCGCATCCGTATAGCAGTACGGACATGGCATGATTAGGAGCGAGTATATTTTTTCAGAAAGGGAACTTCATAGACTTGTAGTCAATTCAGCTAATATTTTATTTAAGATTAATCACATTCGGTATTCATCGAACCACTTTTGATCATTTTTTTCACAAAAAAAATCCGCTGAATTGTGCTTAAAACCGAGAATTGCCCAGAAGTATTTTATCTTGAGAACTTAAGAACTTTCCTTCTAAATCAATAGAAATAATTTTGTATTGTCCCACGAACTTTGTATCACATTCAGCTATTCAGCAATGTCTGTATTTCAATTCAGCTAGTATTTTCTACATTTACATGACTAGAAAATCCGATTTGAATCATTTGATGAAAAATTTGCTTTTCAAAAATCGGCTGAATTACATTGAGCCTATGAAAATCCATTTTTACCTAAGAAACACACGCACCTACATATGTTTCAATTAAGCTAGTGTTTTACACAGGAAAACGATTGGAAAATCTGAATTGAGACATTTAATGACACACATACTCCTGAAAAATCCGCTGAATTGTGCTTAGAACCGAGAATTGCTTTGAGAACTTGATGCTTTCAAGCAACTTAATACTGCTAGAAACTTCCTTCTAAATCGATAGAATTAATTTAGTGCTGCCGCAAGAACTCTGTATCACATTCAGCTATTCAGCAAGGTCTGTATTTCAATTCAGCTAGCATTTCATAGATAAACATGCCTTGAAAACTTCATCTGAGACATTTAATGACAAACAGACTCCTTAAAAATCCGCTGAATTACATTCAGTCTACGAAACCAAGGAAAACAATTAATTTTTACCTAAGAAACACCCGAACCCATGTTTCCTAATGAAACCCAAAATCAATGCGTACCGTCATTTCCAACTAAATGACACCATTTGACTACCTCTGATTACAAAATTCAGCTGAATGACTCTAGGTCAGTTGTACATACTTAAAATCCAATCCAATCTCCTCATCGGAAGAAGCCATTTTCATCAAACCAACACTGGCAACAAATAGAGCCTACCTTTTGTCCCCTCATCCCTCCTCCAACACGTTCTTAGGTTCCGAAGGAGACGATAGTTAATTATGTACACGTGCCGTCGTGAAAGCAAGTAATTTGGCCTCATCAAGACCGGGCAGACCCAGAAAAGTTTTCCTCTGTCTGCCGATGGCATACACACAAAGCCATACAAAAGGTAGCCACCATCGCCCATCGCCACCACGACCGTCATCAGTAATTTCGATCGATTCCCAGACAAGCGTCAATCTCTTTAACGACCCACCACACAATCTGACGGATTGTGTAGACAAGAGCACAACGAATGAACATGATTGCCTTTTTCTTTTGTTTCTGAAATATTAATTAGAAAATTCATGCCGGCGCACAGTTGCCCAACGAGCTGGCGTCCTTGAGGTTCCCTTGGCATCCCTTAGCCGGCCTGTCGCTGGTCCGTCGCGTTAGTCTACGAGTTTATTCATGAAATTTGGCAATTTAATTAAAATGTAAATTTCATCGACCGACGAGTGAACGAGGAGGGGGCGAGAGTACTTGCTCCACAGAGTTATCCGTTCCCGTGCGCCACTTCCTCCAGCGGCTCAGGGGATGTGAAATCGAAAATTTATTCATTCACAGTCTGCAGCGTTTCCACTTCCCGTTTCGATTTGTCCTACATTCCGGGCTGCCGTTGTTGTGTGCTCGTTTGTGTGCTCCCCCCCGAATTCCAATCGCAATCGAATTTCGCCCACAGGCGTTGCGCACTTACACAGAGAACCCGAAAAACCGGGAATTCGTCCTGGTCGTCCCCCCTTTCTGTTGTTGCTCCGTTTGTATTGTGTTTTGCGGCGTTGCCTTTGAATGTAACACTTGCGTCCTTGGAGGCTTGCTGTGTGGAACCTGCCTTTATACATTATTTAAGCGCGCGTGTGTGTGTGTGAGTGCGCGCCTGTACCGGCATCCACTTCGTCCTGTCGCACACATAAGCCGCGTACATAATGGATGCCTCTTTGGGAAGCACACTCGGAGATTTATTTATTTTTTTATTCGAAAAGTTATAAACCCGATTATTTGGGGTGGGGAACTGTAAAAGGGATTTCGTCTGCGTACGTGCGGTGGGTGTAGTCTTTTGTGTGCCACAAGTCCTGACCACAAGACCGTTGAAATTGTTGTCTGATCTCTTGGCGAGTGTAGGCGGTTTTGCATATTCCGTCTGCGTTTAATCTCATTTCGAGGAAGACATGAACAATTTATGAACTACAAGTCTTTTTCTGCTTTTTTTTCAGAGAGTTTTGTTATGTAAGCTTCATTTTTGGAACATGTTCTTCTTCTTCAGCCGGCACTGCAGTCCACGGGGACTTGGGACATGTTGCTGAATTAAATGTTGTCAGCTGTTGAAGTTCGTCTTTCAGTGCAGTTAAATTTACAGAAAAACGGTGATAGTCTTTAATCGAATCAAATGAGCGGAACATATTTTGAAACATTGACCAAGCAACATGTTGCTGGCAACATTTAATTGCTTGTTTTTTTTGTTCAAAATCCTTTAAAGTTTACGTTTCGTGTGAAATTCTTTAAATCTACACGAGAACTTGAATTTTCTCTATTTCCTTAGGATTTTTTCTACTTTTGAAATCAAGTCATGCAACATGTTGCTGGGAGAATGCATTCCTTTATGTGGTTCGTCTTTGACTGAATGGAATTTTTCAAGATTGAGCTTACATCGTGAAACAGAATCCATATGACGTCTGAATCGTAGGACTATATGGTACGCTAAGCAACATGTTGCTGATATTTAATGTTTCCTCACAGTTGATTCTTCAATCTCTGTACAAAAATGGCCCAAGTTCACCATTTTTTTTTATACAAAAACGAAGCAAAATGTAAGAAGATCCATTTTGAAAAAAAAACAGTGCGCACCGTGCGACGACCGGGACCATGACAGTTTTTTTTTTTTTTGGATGCGTCCAAGTATGTGGCAATCTTCGAAAGATACTGATAGCCCGGGCTATCAGCATGCACGATTCGCAAACCCGAGTACTCGATTTCGGGAATACGCTCACGTACTAACCCACACCCTGCACACTTCAACCACTATCCCCGCAGAACTGCCGTTAGGTATTACTTCGCGGGGCAGGTTAGCATATCACACTATGGGCTCCATATTATCCAATTCGGATTTTCTTTCTCTTTCGAGCCTTCTTAGCTCGTTATAAAGGAGCAAATCTCTAGCCATTTGTCAGTTGAATCTGACATATGGCTGACCAAGAGTTCGGGAGTTGGTAAATTTGTTCTCCCCGCGGCAAAGCGTCTGCAGTAGAATATTGCGTGCTCTGCGTCTTCCTCTTCGCCCGCGCATTCTGAACAGGAGGGTGAACTGTCGTGGCCAAATCTGTGGAGGTATTTTCGGTAGCCTCCATGGCCCGACAAGAACTGCGTGAGGTGGTAGTTGCAGTCTCCGTGTGTTCTCGACGTCCAAGCTTCTATCGCGGGGATCAATTTATGGGTCCATCTGCCTTTGGTTGTGGTGTCCCATCTGGCTTGCCACAGTGCCATAGATGTTGCCCTTTCATCCTTTTTCAGGCAGCTTGCGCTTGTCTCCGCGCGATTTGCCGTTCGCCTTAGGTAGACCCTATGCATCTCTTTGGCGAGAATGTCGATCGGGACCATACCTGCGATCACACAGGTTGCTTCGTCCGAAATTGTTCGGAAGCCGCTGATTGTTCTTATGGCGCACAGCCTGTATGCTGACGAAAGCTTCTTTGCTGTCTCCTTTACCGAAAAAGCATCCCCCCAGACTGGCGCAGCATACAGAAGAATTGAACTTACCACTCTGGAAAGCAAGATCCTTCCTGGGTATCCGACTTCTCCGATGTTCGGCAGCATACCGGAAAGCTCTGTCTGCATCTTTGACGCTTTTCTGCTGCAGTATTCGACGTGCTTTTTGAAGTTAAGTCGGTTGTCGAGCATCACTCCTAGGTATTTCAGCGAGTCCCTGGATCTAATTAGCTGGGAACGAACCCGGAAATTTGCGTATTCCACAATCTTTCGGCTGGTTATTAGAACAGCCTCTGTCTTGTGGTCCGCTAGTTCGAGGTCGGAAGATTCCAGCCAATTTTTGATCCTGGCGATTGCTTCGTTTGTGGCGGTTTCCACTTCGTGGATGTGCTTGGCCACCGTCACAACCACGAAGTCGTCGGCAAAGCCGATTATCTTGACTCCATGTGGCAGCGTCAGTCTCAGTACTCCGTCGTACATTAGGTTTCACAGGAGGGGTCCAAGAACTGAACCCTGTGGGACGCCTGCCGAGACGTTGTAGTATTTAATACCTTCGTCAGTCTGGTACCTGAGTTGTCTGTTGGTGAAATAGCTGACGATTATCCTCCTCAAGTACTGCGGTGTGCTCATCCTATTTAGGACCATGACAGTGTTACGAACTGTTTGCGGAATCATGCGCAATCAACAGCAGTCGCGGTGGGTGCTTAATTTCGGCCAAACCTTTTTTTTTTTTTCAAAAAAACGCACTTGGCTACAGAGCACTAACTTTGAAAATAAGTTCTCAATATTTTCCAACGTTGTTCAAGCGTAAAACGAATCATTTCTTTTCTGACTTTCTATCACGATTTCAAGCGGGAAGCAGCTGCCAGTGTCAAAACCACGAAGTAACAACCTGCTTTTGCAGGCGTTTCTGTGATGAGGAGCCTCCATCATCAGCTCTCACCTCATCAGCACCGAATAACTGCCACCTAATCCGAGCAAAGGCGGGACAGTGACAGAAGAAGTGCTCTGCAGTGTCATTGTCTTCTCTATGGGCGTCGCTAGGGTAAGCACATTTAGATATTTGGCGAAGGTGTAGTGGCGCGTTAGTACCCCGGTAAGTTGTCTGCAGTCTTTTCTGTTAAGAGATAACAGGAAAACCGCGGAATTCTCACAAACGTTGGGGAGTATGCGCTTGATCTGCCTACATCCTGGAGAATCATGCCACTTGCGGTTGTCGATGGAAGCCTTAACAAGGGCTCAGGCAATCCCAACGCATGTTCAGGTCCTGAGAATACCTCCTCTGATCCTCGCCTAGCAAGTTCATCGGCAATCTCATTTCCTGTGATCTCGTGGTGCCCCTAGACCCAGACAAGTCTTAATTTAATTTAAGCTACCTATCAAGTTCAGAGAAGACTTGCATTCCTGAACTATCCTGGAAGTGGTTAAGGGGTTGAGCAAGGTATTAAGCACAGCTTGGCTGTCGCTACAGACGAAGATACTTCGCCCCTTCCACCTATTCTTCACAATATAGCTCGTAGCCATTAGGATCGCACAGGTTTCCGCTTGCATTACCGACGTAAATTTACCTAACGAGGTGTGCAGTCTAAAGCTAACGCCCTCCTCGAAGGCGCCAGCGTAAGATTCTTCACTGGTCGTGGACCCGTTTGTGAAAATTTGACGGGAGTCCATTCGTGGCTTAGATTCTAGTCAGAGCCAGTCCTGAGTGCAGGGAAAGTAGCTGAAGCTGAAGTACTCGTGTCCGTGCGTCAGACGGCATATCCATAAGACTAGGGTGAAACGGCAAAACATGAGAAGCTTCTGGCGTTGGACCGAATCTCGATTCGTATGCTCGTCGGAGTGTTCACAGGACACTGCCACATCGGAACAATGCTCTGGATATGGAATGCGGAATTCAGCGATCTCAGCCGGAGCTGCGGCGATTAGGAAGAGACCGAGACGATCCAAGGTCTACTTTGTTACTGCTCAGCTCTCCAGAATCGGCGCCTAGCTTCACTGGGCCAAAGATTCTTCACAGAGACTGCGGACTTAGCGAATGCAGACATATCGGGTCTTCTAAAATTCATAAGGAGCACGGGGTGGTTTCAGCCATCACATAACAGGATAGATTGCGTGCTCAACAATTGAGGGGATTCACAATGGGCCCCATGTCCTCCAAGTGGGAGTGATATTTTAACCACTCCCCTTCGAAAACCTAATCTAACCTAGAGTCAAAGGAAATGCGGTGCGGAAGATCATCGAAACCCTAGTGCGAGTTGTACCAAAGACTGCTTCTTTTTAAACTGAAGATGACCTCCAATATCCGGCCTTGAACTTGACGAGTAGGTGATGAGTGTCGATCTGCATTTCTTGGGTCTTTTCTATGAACTCGTCTGAAGAAACCACACCAATAACTTGTAAGACTGAAGATTTATGCTTTCAAGCGCTTACACAAAACGGCAGAGAAGACTTTAGGATATCCCTCGATAATTGATGGAGACAGAGGGTCCCCTTTAAATAGTCCCTGCAAAGTTGATTGGGAAAGTCCTTTGACGCTGCATTTTTCAGAACGCCTCGCTTCAGTGATGATCGGAATCAAATTGTTGCGTCAAACAAGGGCTTCCGTTAAATCTTGCGTTGGACAGAGAGCTATGGACGCCTCAGCTGCAGTCTGCATGCGGTTTGGCAGGAAAGCAAACAGATAAATCATATTTTCTCTTCTGGAATAATGTCTCAAAAGAGGTGTCTGAAGAGCATGCAAGAAAATGAACTGTGGCTGCCTTGGGCCATCCTTAAAGGTATTCTCTTCTGTTGTTCACTTGAAATATGCCTCAGCTTGCCTGGTAACTGCAGTGTCTCACTGAGGATTCGAACCTGGGATCCCTCCAACTTGGTGAAGGCAGTTAACCAACTGCGCCATCCAGTCGTCGTCGTTTCTCACTGAACGTAGCCCACATTCGCCTCAACTCTCTCCATCCTCCCATAGCCTGAGTCCAAAACAAACAAAAAAAACCGTCTCCTTGTCAAAAAAAACGCTTAATTTCCTCCAAATTCACCGCCGCCGCTCCTTCTGCTTCATCCCAAGTCGCACGGCCATGTGATAAACATGAAATATTTTTATTTTGACAAATTGTTTTGGGGTCGTGGGGTTGGACATGCACAATTTGTATCAAAAAAAAATGAATCCAAGAACCACCACTCGCAGCGACGCTGAAGGGAAAATAATTGGCTGCACTTGAAATTTTGTCTGCCTTCTCAGACGCGCGTGTGCATGTGTTCGCCTGTTCGCCTGACTGTACGTATGAATCCTAAGTGTGCTTTATATTCGCGCGTTTCTGACGATTCGTTTTCGCTGTCAAAGGAGTCTGCATGCGCAGAGAATGAAAAAAAAAAAAAAGAGCTGAGCTGACAAAACAAAAAAAAAACGAAAGAACTTCGAGGCAGTTAAAGTGTATTTGAGACAATAGGAGTCTGCTGCATGCTTGTCTCTTCAAAAAGGGGCTCTAATTTGATTTTCTTTCAAAAGTTTTCTTTTCTCTTTTTCTTGCTTTTTCTCCGTCGTAAACTCTGTCAATCGGGGTGACAAGTGAATACAGTAGAGACTTGCTCGTGTCAACACCAAGTTTTCTCCTTTTGTTCGATATCCTCCAGTCAATTGATCACATCACCCACAAAAAAAGACTATAGTCTCGACTACTGGAATGCTGTCATCTATTTCCTGTTATCTGTAGTCTTTAAGCTGTGTCATTAAATTTTTTGTGTCACAATTCCGATTGTATGAGGCGCCTTATCAGCACATTTTTTTTGTTGTTGCTGTCTCTCTGTTAACCTTGAACTCGTTCTTTTTAGATTGCTACCATTGTAAGCACGTGTGCTGTCGCATTTTAATTGATAAAGCCTGATTCCATTTGAGTTGTTTATACTTTTGGAGCGAACAGATGTTGTAAGCACTATTTTAAAAGTATCCAATTTGGGATTTTTTGTGTGTAAGCAATAAAATTATGATATTTCATATGTAAGCACACGTCAATAAAGATTGTGCTACTCACTGTTTGAATGAGCAGGGCGATTTGTGTACATATTCGAGCTTAAATGTTGTAAGCACAACTAATTGGTCAGTAAATTTTTTAAGCGCATGCGGATATTCGATGTAAATTGCATTGTTTAAGGACTGATTGTGTAAGCACTGTTTTAAAAGTATTCTATTTGAAATTTTGGTGGTATAAGCAAGATGATTATAGTATTTTTTATGTAAGCACACGTTTATAATGAATTTGCAGCTCACTGTTCGAATAATCAGGGAGACTTTTGTACATTTTCGAGCTTAAACGTTGTAAGCACAACTAATTAGTCAATACATTTTGTAGGCGCAACTACTTGGCCTTTGAATTTTGTAAGCACACGTAGATATTCGATGGACATTGCATTTTTTAAAGAATGATTGTGTAAGCACTGTTTTAAAAGTATTCCATTTGAAATTTTGGTGGTATAAGCAAGATGATTATAGTATTTTTTTATGTAAGCACACGTTCATAACAAATTTGCTACTCACTGTTTGAATAATCAGGGAGATTTTTGTGCACATTCAAGCCTAAACGTCGTAAGCACAACTAATAGGTCAATAAATTTTGTAAGCCCACCTAATTAGTCACTAAATTTTGAAAGCTCACAAGCATACGCAAGCTTAATTGCATTATTTACCTAATGACTGTGTAAGCACTCGTTTAAAAGTATCAAATTTGAAATTTGTTTTGGAATAAGGCATATAATTTTAGTATTTTTTATGTAGGCACACGTCCATAATAGTTGTGCTTTTTGCTGTTTGAATAATCTATGAGATTTTGGCACATAAACATAAATGTTGTAAGCGCAAATAATTGGTCTTTAAATTTTGTAAGCACAACTAATTAGTCATTAAATTTTGTAAGCTCACCAGCATACTCAACCTAAATTGCATTGTTTAAGGAATGGTTCTATAAGCACTATTTTAAAAGTATTCTATTTGAAAATTTGTAGATGTAAGCAATATAAGTATAGCATTTTTTTATGTAAGCACACGTTCATAATAAATTTGCTACCCACTGTTCGAATAATCAGTCAAATTTGTGTACATATTCAAGCTGAAATCTTGTAAGCACAACTAATTAGTCACTAAATTTTGTAAGCCCACGTGGATATTCAATGCTTATTGCATTTTTTGAGAAAAAGTCTTGTAAGCATGAGTAAACGAATAAGTAACACAACATTTTTCCGACTTAAACAATCATCTGCATGCATTTCTAAATAATTTTAAAGTCTCTGAAATGTCTTGCTTGACGTTATATAACTTGTATGTCTGCATTTAATCATCCACCCACCCATCGCTCGCAGCAATTCACTCCTGCAAAATAGGAAAAAAAAGGATAATTATTGAAAAGTCTCTCCCTACAGCAGATGAACTCAGACAAAGAATAGCCCGTGCACATAGGAGCGCATATTTATATGCCCGATTGTATGCATGTACATACACTCGTACCTAGATGTAAACGTGCATCATTTCATCCAGAGAAAAGGAACAAATAAATGACTTAAGTTCTTCAGTTCCATCGTTCTATCTCTCTACACGGGTAAATTAATACGTTCGTCTACGTACATGCATAGATGTATGATTGTGCTTGAAAAGGCATAAGGAATGCAAGGAAAATTGTGGAATTGGAAAAACCTATTACAGCATACAAGCAAAACACCATCCCCCCAATGTCTGCAGTCTGCTGTGAAATAAAACCAAATTCAGCACGTGTGCGCCTTCAAGAAGTGTGCAGAAGAAGATGGAAACAGTGCTTCTATGTTTGGGTTTTAGTTAGTAATTTGCTGAATCACTCCGCCACCCCAAATGTATGTACCCACGATTGTGTGCATCCACTGTACATAGACGCATGTATGGGTGTCTATATACTTCACTTAGATTAAGAGGGGAGCAGCCAGTTGACGAAGGAAGGAACATGAAAGCCCCTCCAAGAGCGAGAGAAAGAGAGAGAGAGAGAGCACAAAGGCAGAAAGAGAAAACAAAAGCGAGATAGAGGAATTGTGAAGATGAGATGTGACGCAGAGAAATGTAGACAAATGTGTGTATTGTCTACGGGGGTGCTTGGTATTGTTGCTGTTTATATGTGTACCCAGAAGCATCCTTATTCCGGGAGATTATGAAAGAAGTTTTATACACGCCAGACTAGGTCAAACATGCGTCATCGGCGGGTGTTGTCATACATCTTGAAAGACATAGAATTTCAAGACAATGGCGTTACGTGATTGAGGGTGAAGCTTGTCCTCTCCATCGCTGTGTGATATTTGCAAGGATAATTACAAAAAACAGCCTGTCGTCTATGGAGAACTGTGAAAATCTGAAAGATTTAACTAGACTCGCATGCATTTCAGCTGAATTGTGATCAAATACCTTCTAATTACACCGTTACATCGATACGAACTTCAAAAAATCAATATTTCTCGTGTACTAACAAAGAATGTACTTTTTACAGATTTGAGAGATTGTGTTAATTCGGGAAGAGAACATCATATTCAGTTGTCAGCACGGTATTCCTTCGCTTACTAATCCTTCCAAGTATTTTTGTGCGTATCAATAAAACTAATTTGTTAAATTTTGGCGGAAATAAATGGTGCTCACAAGTTATTGGCACGAGAATATAGTCTCTGAAGTTTCCTTCAAAGAATTCCGTACTGTGCATTGGGTATACTCGTGTGCTTACAAAAATTAATCTATCCTCCTTGCATTTCATACTACAATTTTTGAAAAAAATTTAACTATGCGATGTTCCCAAAAGCGCTTGTATCTATGTAGCTGAATAGTATGTCTGGTTACAAGTTTTTTAGGCTATATTTTGAAGACTTTCGACGTCTCGACGGCTGTTTATAACAATTTATGTATTTTCATCCTGTTTTTCTACTTGCTTACAACTTGTTTATACAAAATATACCACGCAATTGTCGTTTCAACCAAAATCAATAAAAACTCCCTGGATATCATGCGTGCTTACAAGTTATTCAGCTTCTATTTTGCTGCAATGCTTATAACTTGGTTATACAAAATATATCACGCAAACGTCTTTTCGACCGAAATCGATGAAAAAACTCTAGACGAAACGCTTGCTTACAAGTTATTCAGCGTCTATTTGGAAGACGTTCGTCTCAACTTGTGAGAGAGTCAAAAGCTGATTCATGAATCTATGTGCTTACAAAATATTTACGAAATAAAAATAAAAAGATACGCAAATTCCACCTCATCCCTGAATGGATTAAATCGCGCCATTTCATCGCTTCCTAAGCAGACACAAAAACAAAGAAATCAGACGAAAAAGAGAAAAAAAAACATTGTATCTGAACCATCCCATCTGGAGTCTTTGATTTGTTTACATCGCCAGCTGTTCCGGTGAAGTTGACTAACGACGTAGTAGCCGTAACATACACCGTATCATACACAACATCATTCTTTTATTTTCTCCAGTCTCCGTCATCAGGCAACAATCCCAAAAATGAGGTTAATCTCACTTTTGTTCCACTTGAGTAGACGTTAACAAGAAACCTCAAGGTCCTGTGATTTTAACCTACTTTCATAATTATTTGTTTTTTTTTTTTGCTCTGTATTCAGCGTTACACACGAAGCACACCGAAAGAGAGCAAAACCAAGAGCCGAGCTCTCACCATCAGCCATCTGTGAAACACGATCCAAACATCCTGTTATTGGCGTACACAAATGACAGCCGTGATCTGCGTTTGGCTTCTTCAATCTGAGGTATCCCTTCCACAGACGATCCATATTTGCCTGAGATCACAGCGACTTTGTCATTGTAACCGCGTTCAGCTGGGGAATTCCCTAATCCATGTGTGCTGTCGCAGCGTATTCAGTAGACCTGTGTCGGATTTAATTTCAAAACTAACGATTGTCATCGAAGGAGACCGGAAACACCCCGCCCCTTCGTCTGCTGTCTAAGCAATCTAAGCTGCAGAAACTAAATACACCACAGTCGGGTATCTGGTCGACATGAGATCGAATTTAGATACTTGTACGGTTGTCTGGCCCATATATGCATGCACATTTTGTGACGGTGCATTGTTGCGTACACTTTACCTTCACGGCTGACTGGTGGTTTGTTTGAGAGAACACAAGAAAAAGTGCGACGCTATGAAGTGCTGTGAAACGTGCACACATGCGCTGTATGTGTGTGTTTTTTATTGACACCATTAAAGTGGCAAGCTATCAGTTATGGCAGAACACGATTCATGAGTCATTTTCTGAAAAAATGCCTCATTCAGCTGTTTCCGCAGTGTGCTTACAAAGTTTTTTCACTAACAAGCATTCGCCATCGGATTGTGGTCAGTGTGACGGCATTTAAAAGTGCTGCAGCGTGTGCTTACAAATTTCGACTTAGGTGGGGACTTCCAATCGCACATTATTAGGGCAGCATGACAAGAGACAAATTTGAATATCGACACACATGAGTCATTCCATGAAAAAATGCCCCATTCAGCTGTTTCCGCAGTGTGCTTACAAAGTATTTTCTCTGATAAGCATTCTTTATCGAATTGTGGTCGGTGTGGACTGCATTTGAAAGTGCTGCAGTGTGTGCTTACAAGTTGTTGTCTTTTTTGTAAGCGATAGGTGGGGACTTTCAATCGCAGTATGACAAGAGACAAATTTGGATATTGACACACATGAGTCATTCCATGAAAAAATGCCTCATTCAGCTGTTTCCGCAGTGTGCTTACAAAGTTTTTTCGCTAATAAGCATTCGCCAGTGTATTGTGGTCGGTGTGGACTATATTTGAATGTGCTGCAGCGTGTGCTTACAAGTTTTTGTCTTTTTTGTAAGCGATAGGTGGGGATTTTCAATCGCAGTATGACAAGAGACAAATTCGGATATATGGCCCATTGCACACATCAAGAAGTCCCCCATCCATCACTCCGAGTCAAGCTGCCTCTCTGGACGTCTCTGTGACAGACCAAAAAAACAAAAAACCTGCATTCTCAAGAACAACCCAATTGCCACACCCTGTATGCTGCTGGCATCGTGTCTAATTGATGCATTTCTCGTGACTGCATCTGCAACTCTAAACAGTCTCGTGGCGTTTGTATTGAAAACTTCCGGCTGACCTAGGAGACTCGGTGCCGCTTAAAGCCCTTTCGAGAGCGCTGCTGATTTGGTAATTCCCATGCATTGGCCGTTGAAGAGGGAAAAAGAGAACGACTGAAAGCAAAGCAAAGACAACCGCCAGCAGCAGAGTTGCCTCACTTGGACCGATGCCAATTTTGAATTCGGAGCAATGAAATGATAGACCAGACCGTATGGATGCTGCTGTGCTTGTGCATGCTGCTGTCTTGTGGTCGTTTTGTGTGTGTCTAGTGATTTTGAATGAAATCTTACGTCTTTTTCTTTTCTTATTCTTCGGCTTCATCGTTTTTTTTCGAGTTTTATTTTTGTATTTACTTATTTCTTTTGATTTCAAATTCATTGTTGATTTGTCTCTGTTGGTCGGGCAGCTTCTTTTTCTTGTTCGTTCTCTCCTCTCTCCGCTCTGCGCTCTTCTTCTAAAATTTTTTTTCTGCTCTGCATCTCTTTATTTATTTTGCACACTGCTGTAAAATGTATCCCACTTCAAAAATGAAACGATGTCTGAGGAGGATGTGCATGCAAAATAACATTTCCGATGAAAGCGAATTGTTATTTGTTGTCTCTTATTTGCCAGCCACAGATTTGAAATGACGAAATTGGTCGCATTTTTTTGCATAACAAATTATGGGTAAACGTTACGATCAAATGGTAATATCGTCCTCGTTCAGGTCAGTGATGTGTCAAGTCAAACGACCTTACTTTTCGTATGGTAAAGTTTTTAAGTGAAAAAAAAAAAGAGAATGTTTTAGAATCGAATGATGATTTGGAATCCTATTTTCTGATTATGTATGAGGTTGAGCGAGCTGGCTAGTGGTTTTCGATTTTGCTTGTGACAAGTTAATGCACTTTTGTTGTGCGCTTACAAGGAATTGTTCAGTTTTTTCTTCGAATTCAGCGCGCTGAATTGATGATATAGTGCTGTTTATAGTGATTGCCTGATCTGTGAAAGGTGTGGATGTCGGAAAAATATGTGCTTACAACTTAAAACGTGATTTATTTCATTTATATTGTGTGTCTTTATGGATGCAAAGGTGTCTTAAAAATGACTTGTAGCCCCAATCTTGGAATTTTGATCATTGGAGGAGAGAGAAATATTAGAGGGAGATAGAGAGAGATAGAGGGAGAGAGGGAGATAGATAGATATATATAGAGAGAGAGAGATAGAAAGAAAGGCACCATTTTGCAGTCAAAATGAGGGTGTAGAACAACCTCTTTTTGGACCCATCGAACGAACAATGTTCCGATGACTTGCGTTCCCATTCTTTAAATAATTTTTGACAACTTGTGATGCCAAAGGACGAAATGAACAATTAACAAATCGACTTTCTGTTGCCGCATCGCTAGAAAAGGCGGCCTTATTCGAAGCAATTCTGTGGCATTTTTGAAGCTCCAACTCGCAGTGAGTAGGCAAACGTGACGAAAAGTGCGAGGAGATAGCCGGAGTCGTTCGTGCGGATGATTTTCTGGCAATTTTGCGCACTTGTTCTCTTCTAATTGAGTGGAAGAGTGAGATGGAAACAAGAAGATATGTCTGTGATGAAAACATGAGGCGGCCACAAAAGAGAATACCAGACACTGCAACAAGAGTCGCTGGATCTAAAGGTCAATTCGAAAATGCGACTCTTTCGCAGTGCACTTGGCGAATATTCTGTTACCAATCCTCTGCCCTTAGATCGTGTACTGACCACTATCATACGCACACCATAAAGACATGACGTCCAATGGCGATCGTTTGAACGGCTAGGCCACTTCATATGGTCTCTTGGTAAATATCATCAGCGAGCTAGACAATGTGCCGAGCAAAGCAAATTAAAAAAGAATTGATTGGCGAGGTTGGCGAAAAAGACCAAAATAATGTCCTCAGGCCACTCGACACATTCGCGTACTATTCTGAAGCAGGCGTCAATTGAGGAGTTTGGTTATTGGAACCTCATTCTTCTGTAGTTGACGCTGCAGTTCGAGGTGGACGTGTATCTGCCGTCAACACCAACCACACGGGTATTGATGTCTCAACGAGTGGAGGGGACCCTACATTTTGGCGAGTCCAAAGGCAAAGTTTATGAAGCCTCACATGACAGTTATACTCTGTGAGCATTGTCAGTGACTCGAGAGAGGTGTTTTGATCAGAATTCGAACCCCTAACCTTCGCCACGGTGGTCATCAGTTAAACCGACTAGGAAGTTCTGCTTTATCTGATGAAGAAACCACAGTAAGTAAAGTTCGCACTTCTCTTGGGATTATGTCTCCAGGTAGGAACTGCAGTCAAATCTCCTCAAATCTCCTCAAAGCTTAGACTCTTCGAACTCAACTGTTTGTTGTTTCTAACCGTCTGTGATGCATTTTAATGATTCGTTGGCAGTAAATGGTGTCCAGATGGGAATTGCGGCACAATATAAGTTGAATTTCGGCTTACGGCAGAGTATACTCGTTTATAAAACGACTGGATGGCGCAATTGGTTAAGTGCCTGCTCCAATTTAGATGGGTCCCAGGTTCGAATCCCAGTGAAATCGAATCTGGTCCAGTCACCATTTGCCATTTGATCAAATTAACGGCACTCGCGGTCGACGGTCGAGTGGTAGTAGTCTGACTGAGGGTGTAACAAAGGACCAACATGGTCCAAGTGGGCTGGTGCATTCACTAGCAGCCCCCTAACCTAACCTAACCTAAGCCACGACAGAAGTTAATGAAGTGGCGCTATCTCTGCAATGCTCCAATCAGGAAGGGAAGGCTAGGTTAGAGTAGGTTCAGGTGGGCGGCTGCAGGTTACCAGTCTCAGGAGGGGAGGCTAATATTTAGCCCATTTTAGAAGATGCATCCTCCCGGGTTCGTCCTCGGTCGCAGACCAAAATATCGGTCACAGCTGTTCGTTGTGAACGGCTCTTTCTCTCAGGACCCCTACCCTAACCTAACCTATCCTTGGCTTGGAGATTCTTCGTCTGTGAGCTGGTGGGACAACGGAGCAGAGGACGTCCACGATTGAGGTTGCGCACAGAAGTGGATAACGACCTCAATCAAGAATTTGGTGGCAGAATTCGAGACGGCTAGGAAAGATCGTGCTAGCAAGTGGGGCCTGTTGGCTGAGGCCTAGGCCCAGCCCGGACTTAAGAGCCATAAGAAGAAGAGGAAGAAAAGAAAGAAGAAGAAAGCAGAGGATGACGAGGAAGAAGAACAAGAATAACCGGAGGATGAAGAGGGAGAAGAAGAAAAGGAAGGCGAAGAGGAAGAGGATCAAGTTTACCGGAGGATGAAAAGGGAGAAGAAGAAAAGGAAGGCAAAGAGGAAGAGGAACAAGTTTACCGGAGGATGAAGGGGAAGACGAAGAAAGCAGAAGAAGAAGAGGAAGGCGAAGAGGAACAAGTTTACCAGAGGAAGAAGAAGAACAACAACAAGTTCACTAGAAGAAGAAGAAGAAGTTTACTGGAAGATGAAGAATAAAAAGAGATCCAAGTTAAGCAAGTCCCTTAACCTTAACTTCGTCAATTAGTCTTAATCAACTCAGATGCCATGCTGCCCCTTTTTGTGACCCTATCAATCGATAAAGTCTCTTCTTCTCCCCAAAACTGAGTTGAAACACACGACACTCCTCGAAACAAGAAGCACATTTTCTTCCCCTCCCCTCTAAAAAAAAACAATCACAACAGAAGATGATGCGATGCATCTCATTAGTTGTCATACACAACTTTCGGTCTCCTCGCAAAGCGATTTCATAAATATTCTCCCTCCCCCTTAGCGCACGACGAACAAGATCACGACAGGGTTTGTTGATTTTTTTTTTTTCATTTTTTCCAGTGTTTTTGTGTTTTCATGATATTCCGCGCGCTCCGTCTGTCTGGAGTGCAACAGACTGCAATGTGGTCAAAAATAAATTGAGGCTCTTTACCTCTGCGCTGAATACATTTGTTGAGTTGGGGTTTCATGATTTTTTTGTCGCTTGCTCTGCGAATTCGAATCGAAATCACAAAACCATTCCAGGCCGACGTAGGAAATTCAAAAAATTTCACAAAAGATTAACGTGCGTTGCAATGTTTTTTGAGAATAATTTAAAGTATATTTGCGTGTTTCCTGACGTTCGGTATCCATTAGCAGAGAAATTCCATTTCTGTTCGGCTCTTTTTTTGTTTCAATCTCCTTTTGGGGTTTCAATTATTTTTTTTTTGTTTTTTTCCTTCTTTCAATTTCATGTACGACCTAAATTTCGCAGTCTCGCGCTTGCAATTTTATGCAAGGGGTGCATGCAGTGGAACAGAGAGAGAGAGGGAGAGAGTGAAGGCACAACTTCACCAGCAGCGCATGTGATGGGGTGTCTTAAAATAAATTTCGACGTTGTTTGAACTTGAAATTGAAATTTTAAGTGGAGAGAGAGAGAGTGCGGGCATGTGTAATGAGGATGGCGCATCGTTGAATAGTTTTGCGGTATTTGATGAGCATAAGTTAGAGGCGCATCCATGAAATATGCATGTACCGTGGGGTGCTTACAAAATGTTTGTGCTCACTTCAAGACATTAGACATCAGTGATTCATTTGCGATCGATTTGAAGCAGACATTTCATGTGCTTACAAGAGTTGAATCTGCATTGACTAGGGGGTGCTTACAAAATGTTTGTGCTCCTTTCAAGACACTAGCCGTCAGTGATTCATTTGCGATCGATTCAAAGCAGACATCTCATGTGCTTACAAAAATTAAATTCGCATTGAGGTGCTTACAAGATGTTTTTGCTCCTTTTAAGACGTTAGCCATCGGTGATTCATTTGCAATTGATTTTAGGCAGACATTTCATGTGCTTACAAGAGTTGAATCCGCATTGACTAGGGGGGCTTACAAGATGTTTGTGCTCCTTTCAAGACGCTGAACATTAGTGATTTCTTTGCGATCGATTTGAAGCATTGACTAGGCGGTGCTTACAAAATGTTTGTGCTCCTTTCAAGACACTAGCCGTCAGTGATTCATTTGCGATCGATTTGAAGTAGACATCTCATGTGCTTACAAGAGTTGAATCTGCATTGACTAGAGGGGCTTACAAGATGTTTGTGCTCCTTTCAAGACACTAGCCATCAGTGATTCATTTGCGATCGATTTGAAGCAGACATCTCATGTTCTTACAAAAATTAAATCCGCATTGACTAGGGGGGCTTACAAGATGTTTGTGCTCCTTTCAAGACGCTAGACCTACGTGATTCATTTGCGATCGATTTGAAGCAGACATCTCATGTTCTTACAAAAATTAAATCCGCATTGACTAGGGGGGCTTACAAGATGTTTGTGCTCCTTTCAAGACGCTAGACCTACGTGATTCATTTGCGATCGATTTGAAGCAGACATCTCATGTGCTTACAAAAATTAGGTCCGCATTGACTAGGGGGTGCTTACAAGATGTTTGTGTTCCTTTCAAGACGCTAGCCGTCAGTGATTCATTTGCGATCGATTTGAAGCAGACATTTGATGTGCTTACAAGAGTTGAATCTGCAACGACTAGGCGCAACGACGTGCTTACAAAATGTTTGTTCTTCTTTCAAGACGCTAGCCGTCAGTGATTCATTTGCCATCGATTTGAAGCAGACATCTCGTGTGCTTACAAAAATTAAATCCGCATTGAGGTGCTTACAAGATGTTTGTGCTCCTTTCAAGACGTTAACCATCAGTGATTCATTTGCGACCGATTTGAAGCAGACATCTCATGTGCTTACAAAAATTAAATCCGCATTGACTAGGGGGGCTTACAAGATGTTTGTGCTCCTTTCAAGACACTAACCATCAGTGATTCATTTGCGATCGATTTGAAGTAGACATCTCATGTGCTTACAAGAGTTGAATCTGCATTGACTAGGCGGTGCTTACAAAATGTTTGTGCTCCTTTCAAGACGTTAGCCATCAGTGATTCATTTGTGATCGATTTGAAGCAGACATCTCATGTGCTTACAAAAATCAAATCCGCATTGACTAGGGGGGCTTACAAGATGTTTGTGCTCCTTTCAAGACACTAACCATCAGTGATTCATTTGCGATCGATTTGAAGCAGACATCTCATGTGCTTACAAAAATTAGATCCGCATTGACTAGGCGGTGCTTACAAAATGTTTGTGCTCCTTTCAAGACACTAGCCGTCAGTGATTCATTTGCGATCGATTTGAAGCAGACATCTCGTGTGCTTACAAAAATTAAATCCGCATTGCCTACCCGGAGTCGTGTGAAATCCAATTACAATGAATTTGTCGCTCTCCAATGCATCCATGGCGTGCATATGCTGCCTTGATTGAAGTGCATGCGTGTCAGATGGTGTGTGTGTGTTGCACTGTCTGCACGCCATGTCATGTGGACTCAAAAACTAAGAAAAATGCGTTAAAACAATGCACCCAGCATACCCCAGCGACAGACGTCTCGTTCAGCGTTTTCTCTTGCCCGCCGTATCACGCATCGAATCGATCGCGCCAGCACGGAGCCACTCTTGTACCGGTCTCTGTTGTGCAACACCTTACGCGCCATTTTCCCTTATTCCTGCTGACATGTTATCCTCGTGTTGGACGTAATGAATTTCCCCTTAGCTGCTGTGAAATATTATTGAAAAGCCTTTCAAGGACTTCTTTCCTTTTCTCTGCTCTCGATGTACAAATGTCTACCCTCCTGTATATCGCATGACAACCCCTTTTCCCGATGCACACAGAATGCAGCAGAATGCAATTTTTTGCTTCCTCGCACGCATGAATGACAGCCACCGCGGAATATCCTGCACGGAATTTGCATAAAGGCTTACGAGTAACTCTCTCTCGCTCCGCGTGTGTGTGTGTGTGCTGTGTGCTCACCCTCATTTACTTTTAATTCTTCACAAAGCCAGCGACAACGATGAGGGATGAAAAGTTAGACTGGAAAATGTGTATAATCAATTTCATAACCACACATCAGCCACCGCCATCAGTCACAGGGGTAGGGCTCGCACTTTGTTGCCAGGATGACGGTGGTGTTGACGATGATTATGATTCTGAAGATGATGACGAACGAACACACAACACGGACGGGACATACTGCACGCGTAACCTTCAGATGACTTTCAGTGAAGGACAGTTTAAAGTGTGAGAGAGCGACCCACCCCACCAGTGTCTTGGCCTGACAGGCTCGTGATGGAGGAAAAAATAATCAGGAGGGAAAAAGGTTCCTGTTTCCCTGCAGTGCGCTGGGTATAATTAATGACGCTCGTACGCCCGTCAGTTACTATTGTGATTATAGGCCGCGCCTAACGACAAACTTGTAAGACCATTGACCATGACCAAATTAATGTCATTTTAAGACACGCCGCATTAGCGCTGAAGGATGATGTGGTTGGGGTGGGATTTTCGAGGGGAATGTGCGTGAAGTAGGAACACAGCATCGTGTGCTGAAACATTGCTTCTGTTCCAGTTAAGCCATCTGTGTCGTTCTTTCGAGGACAAAGGATTTGAGGTCCTGAACAATTTGAAGAACCTCTCAAATCGGGTACAAGTGATTCGGGGAAG
The DNA here is from genome assembly GCA_930367185.1 of Myathropa florea. Lineage (NCBI taxonomy): Eukaryota > Metazoa > Arthropoda > Insecta > Diptera > Syrphidae > Myathropa > Myathropa florea. The sequence goes on from OV884004.1 coordinate 87,251,133, forward strand.
TTAGGGAATTTGGTCACCATTTGACACGTTTCTTGGGATTTAAGGACGCATTAGTTTTGGATCGCCTTCAACTCCGAGTGGGGCAATACATTTCGTTCATCTTTCCCGGTCAGCGGCTAAACATCGTCCACGTCTAAGGTGGTCCACTCAGTTTGAGAGGATCTCAACAAACTTGGTGTGCGAAATCGGAGACATCTAGCGGAGGATCGCATAAGTTGAAATTTTTGGCCCAGGTCCTGTAGCGCCATACAAAGAAGAAGATGTCTGATCCTTAGCTGGAGAGGCATTTTGGTTGAGTCCCAGGACCACTCTGAATTGTGGCTTCATACAAAGAAAAAGAAAGAAAAATACAGGGTGGGCCATCTAGTGGATGTTTTTTTAAATCGTAGGTTATTTTGACACTGACAGCTGTTTCCCGCTCGAAATCTTGACAGAAAGTCGGTATCATACCTCCGCGGAACGAAAGGAGTCCTGAACTACGTTGAGGACCTGGGACCCCTAGGTCCTTGCACCCTTGCCAACGTCATCTGTGCTCTTTTAACCCACTTCCCCGTTGACGACAACGTGCTTTTGCATCATCAAACAGCCATTCACGTCAGTGGTCACTTATGGAAACGTGCAAGCGTTCCACCCGTGGATCGCACACTTCGTCGATGACGCAGTAATTTCCATGATTTCATAACTAACGAACACACAAAAACTGAAGAGGACACCTCCACAAACCAGCACGTAGCCTGAGCTTAGAGGGATACGAGCCAGATCTGGTTTTCGCTCGATTTAGGTCAAAATTAGTCAACTGATTATTCATCGACGCAACAACATCCGCCCCAAATTGATCAACGACCAAAACGACTTAAGACCTTTCTCCCCGCACAGTCCTTAATTACCCATCAAAACACCCATGAATATGCATTCTCATATCGCTCCAGAGGAATCCGGGGAACTTTGCAAACAGGTTGTCCGAAACGAGAAACTCCCGTCCGTACGGGTGTGTATGTAAACAGCCGCGACAAACCATTCATGCATACCAATTCGATATTTCGAGTCGAACTGAATTTTTTGCGTTTTTTTTTTTGTGGGGAGAGTGCTCCAGCTGTTTCTGCCAAGATCTTGTTTTTGTTTAGTCTAGGATATTTCAGCCAGAAACACAATTCCCGTCTGCTATTCATGGTCTTGTACATGGAAACTTTCCTGTGCGCTTGTGAACAGAAATGTTCGACTCACTGAACGTGTGGCTGACACACGGAGGACGTGCATGGGGTGTATTGATGAGGGCCACAACGTGGGGGGCGTCTTGCTGAAGGACAAACTGAGGGGATGAGTCTTTAGCCGATTGAATTTGTTTCCAGGTTTCTTACTTTCTCAATGAATTCATGAAATTCATCACTCCTCCTCCCCGATGTTTGGTGGCTTCGGAGCACATCGAGTGTCCTTTACATCCCCTGAAGCCATGAATTATTCATGGCGACACGAGACAGAGTGTAAAATTCAGGGAAATCCGTAGTCGATCGCTCGTTCTGCCTCTGCTCCCTCAGGTGGTCAAATTTAAGGAATGTGCATTCCCCGGGATTGGAGATGGACAATTTCACGCCGGCAGTGTCTTCGGTTTTTCTTTGCTTGTGCCCAGGAGCGACTTCAGTTTTTCCTTCGCTGGCGCCCAGGAGTGACTTCGGTTTCCCTTCTCTTGCCCCCAGGAGCGACTTCGGTTTTTCCATCGCTGGCGCCCAGGAGCGACTTCGGTTTTTCCTTCGCTGGCGCCCAGGAGCGACTTCGCTGGCGCCCAGGAGCGACTTCGGTTTCCCTTCTCTTGCCCCCAGGAGCGACTTCGGTTTTTCCTTCGCTTGCGCGCAGGAGCGACTTCGCTGGCGCCCAGGAGCGACTTCGGTTTTTCCTTCGCTGGCGCCCAGGAGCGACTTCGCTGGCGCCCAGGAGCGACTTCGGTTTTTCCTTCGCTTGCCCCCAGGAGCGACTTCGGTTTCCCTTCGCTTGCCTCCAGGAGCGACTTCGGGTTTTCCTTCGCTTGCGCCCAGGAGCGACTTCGGTTTCCCTTCGCTTACCCCCAGGAGCGTCTTTGGTTTTTCCTTCGCTTGCGACCAGGAGCGACTTCGATTTTTCCTTCGCTTGCGACCAGGAGCGACTTTGCTTGCGCCCAGGAGCGATTTCGGTTTTCTTTCACTTGCGCCCAGGAGCGACTTCGGTTTTTCCTTCGCTTGCGCCCAGGAGCGACTTCGCTGGCGCCCAGGAGCGACTTCGGTTTCCCTTCGCTTACCCCCAGGAGCGTCTTTGGTTTTTCCTTCGCTTGCGCCCAGGAGCGACTTCGCTGGCGCCCAGGAGCGACTTCGGTTTCCCTTCTCTTGCGCCCAGGAGCGACTTCGGTTTTTCCTTCGCTTGCGCCCAGGAGCGACTTCGCTGGCGCCCAGGAGCGACTTCGGTTTCCCTTCTCTTGCGCCCAGGAGCGACTTCGTTTTTTCCTTCTCTTGCGCCCAGGAGCGACTTCTGTCTTCCTTCGCTTCTGCAGAGAAGCGACTTCGGTTTTCCCCGCTTGCGCCCGTGTGTGTGCGTGTGTGCACGGCGTTCCGGGAATACAAAAACCATATCAAGCGAACACCTGTAGACTCTGGCACGTCTGGACAGTGTTCATTACCCGCATTAGCAATTATTTCCTTCGCGGCAGCCCAAAAACGTACAACAAAACCGACGAACCTAACCTAGGCTTGCCGCGGAGGAGGTGTGAATTGGAGACACAAAAAAAAAACACCAACGCACCACGAAATACCCAGGCACAGGCCAGCCATCATGATCCGTGTACGGGATACGACTTGAGGCAAAAGGAAGGCGATTTATTTTCGATGTCACTTCTACTCCTCGTGCGCCGCGTCAAGTACCGCGTCAAGTACTGCGTCAAGTACACGAAGCGTCGATTGTCTACGGCGCGCGTTGGTATTTGGGAAGGAATTTTTCGCTGATTAATTGGAAACTTGTGCCTTCGCGACTGGGAACTGTGAAGGAATAGGGATTTATTGAGATTCGTTACACGGACACGTAGGCATTCGCGTGTTGCCTCACCTCTGGGGACTCCATTTCCTTGGGTCTTCGAAGATCAAGACGGTGTTTAACGCGAATGAATGTGCCCACAAGATCAAGACGATGTTTAACGCGAATGAATGCTTTATTGTGACTCGAAGTGACTGGGAAAATTGATTGATTTCCTTTTTTTTTTTTATTTTCAGATGCTATCGGTACAGTCTGCCGGCTGCGCGGGAATGGAGCGGCTCGGCGTTCCGGCCCGCACATCACTAAACAATCCACCCGACGACAGGTAAGCGCACAAAGAATTTCTCTCTCTCTCCCAGGTAACCATGGTTTAACAAGAATTTTCATTTTCCATTAAAGAGGACACATAAGTCGAAGGATGCGCGTTGATTCAATGCAAGCCCGTGATCTATTGGTACACGATACAGCACTACTTAGCGATAGGCAACTTAGAAATAATAATCATTTGAATCATTATCACCGGGTGGGATGTGGCAGCAACAGTAGTAGCTATAGTATTTGCAACAGTAGCAATATATGCGTTGAACTTGACGCTGCAACGATAATGACTGCGCAACAGCAACAGCAGGCGGTCACAGCTAAATTGAAGCCAATAAACAATGATAATCATCATCAGCAGCAGCAGCAGCAGCAACAGCCACAGCAGCAGATCCGTTGCCCACATCATGTTCCATTGCCAGATAGTGAATGGGGTCAAGATCGGAACTTGCAGATACGGACACGGTATCAGGTAAACATTCCCCCTCCATCAAAATAGACCCAAAGAAGCTAATTGAGGTTATTTTTCTTTGAATTCTTTTTTAGCAATCGGAGATAACTCGTTCATATATCAAACCGCCTCCAAATAAAACAGTCTTAGACGTTCCAGAACAATCCTTTAATTTCTACTCATCCACGGCGCTGTCATCGACAGCGTCAGCATCCACATCGGGTATTTCGTGCAATTTAAGACCTAACCTAACAAATCAAAATTCTAACATCCACACCAATTACCACCTGCAGCAGCAGCAGCACCAGCCATGCACTAGTGGCAGTCAATTGCAGCCGCAGTCGCACCATCACCACCACCATCATCATCATAATCAGCATCAGCAACAAGGACAACAGCAACAGCAAGCCGCAATATTATCGCAACAGCAAATCAAATCAAAACCAAATGTCATAACAAAACTCTTCTCACGCAAAAGTAGCCCCAAATCCCCGACTGCCCTATGCTCGTCATCATCGATATCGTCGAACTCTTCACTTTCATCGAGTGCATCATCGTCCTCGTCATCGTCCTCATCGTCTCCCTCATCGTCGTCTGTCTCCACATCATCGTCATCGTCTTCACTTTGCTCAGCTCAAACGCTTCCAATATCAACTGCTGCCACACTAACCGCAACCACATGCAGTCTTGGAGCAGCAGCACCAATTCAAAATAATCCAATGCCCACCAGTAGTAACAACTTTACCTCGAGTTCTTCATCATTTTTGACGACAATCGGTGCAACGTCCGCCATCAGAGGTTCACCGTCACCACCATTGACGGTAACAGTTCCCGTAGGGGCAACATCATCATCATCCAGTGGTATGTTGCAACAGCACCTACAACAATTCCATTTACAACAGCAACAGCAACAGCAACAACAACAACAACAGTTGCTATTTGTTGATAGTACAAATTCCAGTAATCTATCATCGACCTCTCTGCACTTAATCAAGAGTAGTTCTTGTAGTTTATCACCAACTTGCATCACATCCCCACAGCCATCGCCCATCGATGCGGATGCGCCCTCAACATCGATCGATTGTTGCTATGCTCAGGCGACAAGCGTTCCACACCGATCCTCACACACCGCCCCAAACTCACCATCCACCTCATCATCAACTCAACAGCAACAGCAACAGCAGCAGCAACAATCAATTGATAACTGTGGTAATAGTAATAGCAGCAGCAGCAGTAGCACCACCAGCACCAGCAGCAGCAGCACCAGTAGCATAAGTAGCAACAATAGTATGTCGAGCTCTAGAAACTATCAAAATCACATTTGACGACATACAAGTGCGGTAATAATTAGCTGAAATACTAAATCTAGCAATTGTAGTTCTGTTAACACCACCCACCAGCAACTGAGACCCATGGCATCCGACGGATCCATGGGATCGCTTGCTGCTGTGCGCAGCTGTTAAGTATCCAGCACCAGGTACTTGCTTCCGTTCAAAGATAACAAGTCAACAAAAAAAAAAAAACAAAGAAAATTGTTCATCTCGTAGCGTAACAAAGCAAAAAAAGCAAAAAAAAAACACAAAAAAAAACCGTTGATTCAACAACAACAAAAAAAAAAGATACAATTTTTCAATCTAATATTGTAAAGAAAAGATACATATATTATTATGCATGTAGATCTACTTCCCTACACGTTTCCTTCTCTCTCTCTCTCTCTCTCACACACACTCTCATTCTCTTTCTCTCAATCTCTCCCTCCCTCACACACCCCCACACACTGTATCTGTCTCCTCTCTAAATGTGTATCCTATCGGTATATATAGTATCTAGTGAAGCAAAAAAAAAAAAAAAATGTGTATTAGAAACCAATGAACTAAATCAAAATGGAATGCAGATTAATTTAGTGTAGAGATAAACAAAACGGCACACGGTAGATAATTTAAAGTGAAGCTTGAGGGCTTGCAGGACGATGATATGGATAAATATTGTAATAACTTTCGGTGATGATTTCATGTGTTCTATTAGAAATTTTATGTAACGATAGCTTCTGGAATTGGTTAGTGAATCAGGGGGGGGTTTTTTTTCCAAGACATGGGGGCACCCTGTAGGATTTCGGTGTCACCCTGTTGCAGTAACAAACTTGAAAAGAGGCCTTAGACTGAGGCAATCTTAAGTTTTAGACAGTTTAGAATGATCAAAGTTGGATTTCAGTATCACCCTGTGGTGGTAGCAAGCTTGTGGTTGAACGGAGGCCTCAGACTGTGCTGAATGAAGCAACAATCTTGCAAGAAAATTGTGGTTGAAAGGAATCTTCCTGGGGCTTTAACCGGTGTACATGGACGAAGAAATAATTTTTTCAGTGTCAGAAACATAAACGAAAGATTTTAGTGTCACCCTGTAGTAGTTACAAGGTCGCAACGAGGCCTTAAACTGTACGATCGAATAAGGAGGCAATCTTATAATCTGCTGCATAGAATGATAAAAGTTGAATTTCAGAGTCACCCTGTTGTGGTAGCAAGCTTGTGGTTTAAAGGAGGCCTCAAGACTGTAATGAATGAAGCCACAATCTTTTCAGCGTTAGACAATATAAAAACATAAATGTAGAATTTCAGAGTCACCCTGTTGTGGTGGCAAGCTTGTGGTTGAAAGGAGTCTTGCTGGGTCTTTAGCCTGAGTACATGGGCGAAGAGCCAATCGTTTCAGTTTTAGACAATATAGAGACAGAAATATAGGATTTCAGAATCACCCTGTTACGGTAACAAGCTTGTTGAGCAGCTTAATAGCTTGAATCGAGGCCTCAGACCGCGTACATACATGAAAAGACAGTATTTTCCGTTCCAGACAGTATAGAACAATAGATGTAAAATTTCATTGACACCCTGTTGTAACAAGCCTGTAGTTGAAAGGCGGCTTACTGATGTTTCAACCTGCGTACATGGATGGCGAGACAATCTTTTCAGTGTTAGACAGTATAAAAACATTAATGTAGGATTTCTGTGTCACCCTGTTGTAGTAATAAATTAATTGAGTAGCCTGCGAGCTCAACTGGAGGCGTCAGAGTGTGTACCTGAATAAAAAGACAGTCTTTTCCGGTTCAGGCAGTATAGAAAGATTAATGTAAAATTTCATTGTCACCCTGTTGTAACAAACTTGTGGTCGAAATGAAGCTTGCTGGTGGTTTATCGGGTGTACATGGACAAGAGATAATCTTTTCCGTATCAGACAGTATAGAAACATAAATATAGGACTTAAGAGTCACCCTGTTATGGTAACAAATTGTTGAAGCACTTGAGAAAGGTTGAAAGGTGGCCTCAAACTGTGTACCTGAATGATGGGATAGTCTTTTCGGTTTTAGAATGTGTAGTTGTTGGGTTTTACTGTCACCCTGTCGTGGTAAAAAGATTATAGTTAAAAGAAGGCCTAGGACTAGACTGAGTGAAGAGACAGTCTTTTCCATTTCAGACAGTATAAAGAGAATTTTAAGATTTCATTGTCACCCTGTTGTGGCAACAGGCCGTGACAGAACCCTGTGCGCATGAACAGAACGACAATCATTTCAGCGTCAGACAACAAGTAGCAAAAGCCTAGAAGAGATGTGCAGCAATACTGCATTCATTGATGCGTCCATTGATGCATGCAGCAATGCATAACGAGATGTGCAGTAAATTTTGACATCACGTCGCATTCGTCTGCTGTTACTGTGACAATTGATTTCGAGAAATGAATTCTTTTTTCCAAGGGTGTAGAAAGGCGTGAGAAAGCAATGAAATTAACTATTGTTCTGAGAAGCTAGGCCGAGGTAAATTTTTTTAAATTTTGTTACTCTTTTTTGAACTGAAATGATTTCTGTTCAGTTTTTGTTTTCGCAGTCGACTTCAAATCGTAAACATTCACTTACATGACACGTCCAAAATTGTACTATCTTGCTAATCTACTACATGTGCCTTGCATCAAAATTCGCAATAGGGACAAACTGCATCGATGTACATCGACAGTGCAGTGAACACATGGAGCAACTTACGTATAAGGACATGATTTACTGCACGCATTTTAATGCACGTCTGTTCCAAGCACTAGGAGAAGGAACTGAATGGATCCATTCTGTATCTGATTTGCAACATTGCTGCAGGCTTGCATCCTGACCGAACCAATTCCCTAATCGGTATCAGTCGAACGATATCAAAGTTCGAGTTATTTTTGATTTGACCAAATGTGAACAAGGATGGATGTGATTTCTACTCCGTTCTTGATCAGATAATAAGCAGCCTACATGGCTCTGGATGGTTTCAAAAATTTAGGCGACTACGCTGCAGCAGCTAAACAGCTTGACTAAACAGAATGTTGGTGTCTGCAGCCACTATAGTCTGGGCTTCAATCACGGGTGACGAGAATGGTCTGAACGATAGTTTCGCTTCATGAAACCTGAAAACTGTCAATTACTATCGTCTATTTGAAAACTTTTCTTTCGTTTGACGTTTGTGCTGTACAACCAAAGCAGCCAATACGTAAATCTGCAAGAAAATGAGTAGCGCTGTGGAATCGTGCGGTTCATTTGAAAGCATGCCTGCAGGCATTTGGTTTCAGGTCTGAGTTTTTGAACAGTGGAAGCTTTGCGCGGATTCGTGAACGCATCCTCTATTGTCAAGGGCAAAGGATACTAAAGCAGCAGAGCTTGTTGGCCAGTCTTTGTGAGGAAGGAAGATCTGAAAAGTTTTTTTTATTTTATAAGCAAAAATTTGTTACGAAAAAAATCTGCAATGAACCAAAGGGGCCAGAGAATAATGGCAATACACATATTGGCACACAGCTGATTTAAGTATAAATTGCTAGAAATCAGAGTTTTTTCCGCAGTTTGTATGGATTTTTTTGAATTTTGTGACATCTGCAAGAGACGATTTTTAGTGACAATTTTAGAAGAAAAATGATTTCAACAACTTTGCATTACCTCAGGACTTATGTGCTCAAAATCAGCGTGCCTCGTACTCGCCCATTCCCTGAATCATCGCTCAGATGACCCCATAACAAGTCAAACAATCTTGAAAAAAGTCTTTCCCAAGTCACTACCAATTCAGTAAAGAAGCAAAAAAGTATCGAAATGTTATTCTTACCCTCATTTTGATTGAAAACAAAAAACGAAAAACAAAAAGATAAACCAAAACAATTGGTTTGTATTAGTAAAAATATTTTTTTCATTCTTAAAAAAAATTTATATTAGAATATTTTTAAAATTTATTTAAACGAACTAACTTAATGTGCCCTAAAAAGGTTTCAGTCACATACTTCTTATTGTTTTCCCACGTTTACGTTGCTAAATACATACTTCTTACAAGAATATAAAATAAAAAAAAAATTAAAAAACAAAAACAAGAATATATATGAAAAAAGAAAAGTAAAAAAAAAACTATAATCAAAAATAACTAACCTCTTCTCACTATACATAGCCATAAAAATAAACCGCATAGATGTTTCATATTCCTACCTTACACGCAAGATAACTCTCTCTCTCTCTCTCTATATATATATATATATATATATAAATGCAAATTTTCCTGTTTCAAAATGAATTCAAATAACAAACCAGAAAACTGAAGAAAAAAGAAAAACAAAAACACACAGAAAATGAAAAGAAAACTCATAAAAGAATCATTAGAAGGTAATATTAATATATCCGTGGTATCAATATGCAATTTCTACTATATTCATGAAAAACAATTATACATACGTACTAAATACATATATTTATCGAAAGAAAACAAGAAAGAAAACAATTTAAAAGAAAAAAGTCGTAAATGCAAACGAAATAGTTTTTATTTTTTATTTTTTTGTTTTTTTTGTCAGTGTAAATAGAGCTTAAAATATCAATCATCAATTAATTATATGCAAGGAAACAGTAAAAAAAAAAATGAATACACACGTCTCTAACAACTATCCTCTTAAGATACATACTTAGATCGTAGTAGACAATTTAGAGTAAATGAATTGAAGGAACGAATGTAACTTAAAGTTTAAATGTGACAGCGCACTGATGGGTCAAGTAATTGCATGGGGGAGAGTATTGTTTGCGATCGAAATTTAGATGAAACTTGAGTATAAAACGTGCTTCGCTGCGCCCTCTCTGGTGGGCGTGTCCCCTTCTTTGTGCAAAAAATTGTTGTTTTCTTTTTAAAATTACAAAACTAGACGTTGACATAAAAAGTCATAACTTACGAACGCGTCTACCAATTTCGTGCAAACTTTAGATAAACCATCTACACGACCAAATGAACAAACCTTAAAAATGTTATCGAATTCGGTTTCACCGTTCGTGAGTTATAAAGTCACAACGCACTTGCAACAATTTTTTTTTTTTTATATATAGATCATGTTCACGGCACGCACAACCCCAGTGGTTACTGAAAAGCTAGGCGAAAAACCATCTCAGACTGCGGCACCACATTCAAAATGTGCCTTTAGATCTTCCATCTGGGGATTGAAATTGCAACCGCTTAGGGTCCGGGTCAGGATTAAGCAAAAAAAAAAAATGCAAAATGTTGTTGATACGGTCGACTCCGGTTACAAATTTGCAGAAAATTAGCTTTAGTTAAGCGAAGTTTTAGGTTTTCAGTTAACCGAACTTCGGATGACTGAAATTCGTTTAGTCGACTATACAGGGTGGGCCAAATACAAGTTTCTTTTTAAAAATGCAATAAAATTATGACTTTATTAGTAAGAACAAACATTCCCATTAATTATGAAATAAAGGGTACTTCATTTTTCGATTTTGAAAGTGAAGCTAAATAAAACACACACAGCGATACATTTTTGATGAACATTTTAATTCATTATACAGTTTGAACTTTGCCATTAAGTGTGAAAAAGAATATCATTTAAGTGGCCGCCTTGAGAAGTTTTGCAGCATCCGATTCTTTTGAGGTATTTTTTTAACAACTTTTTCGCACATTTCGGGCGGTATCTCGGCCATAACTTGAGTAATGTTGGTTTTTAATGCGTCTAGATTTCGGGATTCATAGCCCCAAGGAAAAATATCTAATGCATGATCTTGGTGACCAATTGATGTCGCTTAAACGTGAAAGTACGCCACCAGGAAACATCTCATCTCATCTCATTTTCAATGACCCGCATGTTCCACTAAAGGGGTCGCGGGGGCAATGCATGCACGAGAGATCTCCAGGCCACTCGATCCTCCGCCATCGACTCTAACTCATCAGGAGCTATGCCCAAGCGCAACCAGGCGAGTGTTTGGACTTGGTCCAACCATCTCATCCTAGGTCTGCCAAGCGGTCGCCTACCTGATGGAATCGCATTCAACCAGGAAACATCTCATGCAAAAAAGCCATAATCGGTCGTGTTGTGTGGCTTGTTGCACCGTCTTCTTGGAACCACATATTGTCCAAGTCATGATCTTCAATCGCCAGCCAAGAAAAATCGGTTATCATTCGACCTTATCGCTCCGAAGTGATTGTAACCGTCTGCCCATTGGCATTTTCGAAGAAATACGGAGCAATGACACCATTCGACGATATAGTGCATTACGCCGATGCACAGGTCTTAAGTCATCAGAAACGCTTCCACTCTCTTCAAATTTCTTCACAATTTTGCCGATTGCCTGCGTAGTCGGTCAATTATGAGCACCATAATCATCGCGTAATGTACAAAAAGTGGCTACGTTTGAATCATCACTTTTGTAGTAAGTTTTAATAATTTTAACGCGTTGTTCGGTAACGGTTTACCATTATTGTGAATGGCAAACTTTCAACTAATATTATGACACTTCAAATGACAGCTGAGTTTGTCAGGTGTCAAATGCCAGCGCTACCAACTTGAAACTTCAAAATGGATGAGCGAGAAACTACAAAACGTCGCTCGGCTGGCTTCGCAGTAGGGCCTTCTATCAGCCCAACTTTCCAAGACCTTGTTGATAGTTTCGGGCTGTAGCTCACATGGATGGTTTGGATGATATTGGCCTTAAGTGCTTGAATCGTTTTCGGATTGTTGGCATTACATCGGTCTTTCACGATTCCCAACAAAAAATAGTCGAAATGAGTGTCAAATCGCAGCTCCGAGGCGACCAATTGACATCGTCAAGACTGCTGATAACACGATCTGGGAATTTGGTGCGGAAAAGATTGATTTTGGCATGGGCTGTGTGGCATGGCGGGCTATCCTGCATGATCCAGAGACCGTTCAAATCCATGTCTTAAATTTCAGTGAAAAAAAAGTCGGTTAATGTGGCTCTGTAAGACCCACCGTTGACCGAAATGTTGTTCCCAGCGTCGTTTTCGAAGAAAAATGTTCAAATGATGCCAGCACTCCACAATCCGCACCAAACGGTCACTGTCTCACTTTTTTGCGTCTACCCGGTACCTGCTAGACTGGCCAAACAGCAAGCACTACGCCTGTCTTTTCGCGAATATCTTAAAGAGCTAAAAGTACCAAAAAGGAATTATTGAATTTCCTGAACTTCACTACATTCATGGCCTCGGCATTAAAACGGCAATTGAGCCAGTAGCGCAGCTTTCTTCTTTTCATGAGTGTCATTCTGAACTTTGCGTGAAATTGAGCATATCTTCTCCAGCAACAAGTCGTGTTGTGCGGCTGGCTAAAGAAGCTTGCCCAGGTCCCCACCGGACTGTAGCAAGAAGGTTAGGTGAAAGGCAAGGCCAACTTAGGCCCACTGCGGGAAATATTTCTTGGAACTAGAGCAAGTTATGTCCCCAACGTCTATTAGGGTAATAATATAATAATGGCGGCGCTACAGTCCGAGGTGGACCTGGGCCTAGCTTCTCAGCAACCACTCGTGTTGTGCGTTCTATTGTTCTCTCACGAGCGGAGGTCTATTAGGGTAGTCAAAAAAAAAAAACACACAAAAAGCCATTCAATCTTCATGAATTCAGTCTTTTCCGATCCATCATGTTCACGATGCTTATCCATTCATTCAGTGTGCTGTCACATCCATCAGATATAAATATATTTTTTTATTTTGTATTTTCTCTCTCTTTCTTGCTTTAGACTTCGATTAAATTCTTACCCTTCCCCATTCAATTGTACAGCTCAAAATAATTAAATCAAACAAAACGTAAAAGATAAATAAACTACCAACAAAACTATGATGGAGGTGCATCAGATACTATTTCTACTTTCTTTAAACATTTGTACATTGACTCAGAGCCTAGATCTAGGTTTGAACTTGAATTTTTGTTGCTCTTTCTGTTCTTTAATTTATCAATAAATTGCATCAGAATATTAGCCGAACTACTACCTCCTAAATATTTAAACATACACACACGCGCTCACACACACACATATTTAAACAGAATCAAAGTTGCTTGCATTGGAAACGAAATTTATTTATTTTTTCTCAGTTTCTTATTTTTATTTTTTTTTTTGAGTATGTATACAAAGTGTTTTTTAAATTTTTACTTATAAGTTACAAATTGAAAGTAAACAAGTTTAACAGAAAAGAAAGAAGAAAAAGAAAAACCAAGCCGTCGACTGATATTTTTATGAAATGTTAATAATTCCGAAACAACGTGTAAGCAAGACAAAGAATAGGAACTAAATGAAAAGAATTATAAATAAATCTAACACTATATTTATCAACAAAATACATTAAACATATTTAATGAAAACAAAAATCAACAAGCCAACAATCCATTAATATCTAAATTAAACACATAAAATAAAGCACATACTCCGCATGTATGTGTGTTTGAATTTGCAAAAGAAAAAGGAAAAAAAAAACGACACAAATGCTATGTGAAAAGTATTACCGTATAAGAATAGTTGTGTATAAAAATATTTAAGCAAATGAAGATTTATATATGCATACACACGTGCATGTATATGTGTATCTATATTAAATTAAAATTTAGTTTCTAACTAGTTTCTAGTTCAAAACAAAAAAAATAAATTACACTGTAAATTGCTATATTGAAATTCATTATTTTATTTAAAGTGACCGCGTTCAGCGGGGAACACACACAAGAAAATGCACACGTTTTCTAATTATTATTATTTTTATTTTTTTTTCTGTTTCATTTATCAATCTAAGCCAATTTCTTTCTGCATTAAATAATTAAACAAAAAAAAAATATTTATTTGTAAAAACAAAACAAAAAGAAAAAATGTCGAAAAAAAAACGAAAGGAAATTGAGGAAGAATTAAATAAATAAATGGGGGACTACAGTATATAAAACAAATATAAATAAATCTATATATATTATATATATTATAATTACAAACTACCAATTAAGCAAATGCAAGAAAAAAACGTAAATAAATAAAAAAAAAATAAAAATATTGATGTATAAACAAATTAGTGAAATTTTTTTAAAACAAAATATTGTTGTTGTAATAAAAATTTAAACAAAACAAAAAACCAAATCTATTAAAAAGCAAAAAAACACAAGAAAACGTCATGAGTAAGAGTAAATCATGAAGAAAAAAGAAAACACTCACAAAATAAATAAAAAATCATTAAATGAATATAAAAAAATAAATGTATTGTGTTTCATTTCGTATTCGCCGTTGGAATATATTTCATAAGGGATAGCGGAACTTGCCACTGTTCGTTTCTCTGAAAGATCCTTATGACCGTCTACTAGAAAACGAGGCAGCACTGCGTTGGACTTCAGTTCAGGAATAAGTGGGTGAACAAAAGATTCCTCGTTCAGGGCTTGTAAGACTCTAAATTTTATTTTTTTCTAATTCTGCTTGTATACAAAATTCTTAATCCTAAGTGATTCTCTGAAAATGACTTATCTCTAATTACACCGTCATAAATGTGGACCATCATAGATTATGTGCTGCAATCGAACCATCATAAAAATATATTTGAGATAACAGTCCGGTCGCAACAGATAATGTATTCATTTACGTGTTCATGCAAATAACAGCCAAATTAGGTACATCAGAGGTAGTTATAAAAACTATTAGAGGTTGTCCTCAGGGGGTGTCCTATCCCCACTTCTATGGTCAATTCTAGTAGATGAACTTCTCCACGTACTTAATAATAATGGCTTCACAGCCATCGGTTATGCTGACGATATAACCATAATTATAAGAGGTAAACATGAAGATACTATAGGAAGCCTTATGCAAAGAGCCCTAGAAATAACTTGGAACTGGTGCGATGAAGAGGAACTCTCCATCAATCCCAGCAAAACAAACATAATTCGCTTCACAAAGAGAAGGACTAACAAACTTCAAACCCTAAGAATCAAAGAGACCTGCATTTCATTAAAGGAGGAGGTAAAGTTTCTGGGCATAACACTGGATCAAAAACTCACATGGAATGCACACGTAAACAAAACACACTCTAAGGCTATTAAAGCTCTCTGGTCCTTAAAACAACTCGTAGGCAAAACATGGGGACTAAACCCAAAAATGAGCCTGTGAGTCTACAATCAAATGATTAAACCAACCATACTTTATGGCGCTGCCGTATGGTGGAAAAAATGTGAACAAAAAAGTGCCATGAACAAACTTAATAAAGTTCAAAGGCTAGCGTGCATTTGCACTATCGGTGCAATGAGAACGACTCCAACTGCAGGAATGGAAGCTTTATTAAACATTCCCCCATTACACACTGCTATAAAGGCTGAAGCTGCAAAACAAGCCTTAACAGTACAAAGAAACTATAAATACAAAGAAGGAGACCTTGTGGGGCATCTAGAGATTCTTAGGAAAGTAGATAATATCTGGGAGTTGACACGAGTGAGTGATCTGATGCTCCCAAAGTTGAATTTCAAAATACACTACAAAGTACTCATACCAAGCAGAGAAGAATGGAACAACAACCCCCCGTGGATGAATGATGGAGCCCAAAAATGGTATACAGATGGGTCGAAATCGGAAAACAAGGTAAGGGCTGGAGTGATAGGACCAAGATGCAGCCTACACATTCCTCTCTGTAATGAGTCAACAATATTTCAAGCCGAGCTGTTCGCAATAAATGAATCGAAGGAAATTTCCAGAAACGTCGTCGTGTTGCCGCATGTTTCAAAATACATTCTCTTCTAATTCTATAGATGCTAGAATAAGGGACTCTGTAATTGATTATTTATTGGGAAATTCTGTGCTCTCTACTCTCGGTCAAATTTCACTCAAAGTCTACCCTAAATGCCGCTTGTCTCTGCTGAACACTTCAACATTCACGTCGTGTGGATGCCGAGACACTTTGGTGTTTCTGGAACAAACTCTCCAGGCATAAAAGGGTCTCATTACGTTCTCCTACTGAAAAATTTATCACCCACGACTCTTGCTACCGCCGAAGATTTTCTAAAGTTTGATAAGCTTAGGTCCACTTATCGCAGAAGATCTGAAGCTCCCCATTTCATTTTAAACATTCAGTCTGCATAACCAGGCTGACCAGACCAGCATTGAGGACAGTCATCGACGCCACAACAAAGCACTGAACTGTTGACAAACACGCCAATTTGACGAGTCTGCCATACAGTGACCGAGAAGTTGCAGAGACGAAAAGGAGGAGCAGAATGAGAATATAATTCACCTCCACCTTATCCAGACATATAAGACCGTAACAGCCGTCAAAGCTTCCATAGCGACACGTCAAGACCTCGCGAGGATGTTGTTGTTATCTACCCCAGTAGCTCAACCTAAAGCTGCACTTATACGTCTGGATTAGGTCTGTTGTAAGCTACTCTTCCTCGGCACTTGTTGCACCCTTTCTAAACCCATTTAGAGGCTTACTTCCTTGACAGTCTGAGTTAGCTACGTAGCGTCAGCATCAGTGAGCTTAAGCCCTTCATATCAATTGAAACATGGTTTTATCCGTGAAAAAGCGCAACGGACCTAATTGTGACGGGTTTCTGCAGTCAGTCACTTGTACCTATTCTAACCCTCTACTCTGTACTCTCTGCCAAAACGGACATGCCGATCTGTGGTGCACTTGTCAGGCTGTCAGACAAGACTGTTGAAATAAAGCCGAACACATCACACGCTTCATAGGTAAAGAATTCACCAATAGAAAACACAGGCACCAGACTGACGATGGCATTAAACGACTACGACATCTCGGCAGGCGTTCAACAGGGTTCAGTTCTTGGACCCCTCCTTTGGAACCTAATATACGACGGGGTACTGAGACTGACGCTGCCACATGGAAGCAAGATAATCGGCTTTGCCGACGACATCGTGGTCATGACGGTGGTCAAGCACATTCACGAAGTGAAAACCGCCACAAACAAAACAATCGCCAGGATCAAAAATTGGCTGGAATCTTCCGACCTTGAACCAGCGGACCACAAGACAGAGGCTGTTTTAATAACCAACCGAAAGATTGTGGAATACGCAAACTTCCGGGTTCGTTCCCAGCTAATTAGATCCAAGGATTCTCTGAAACACTTAGGAGTGATGCTCGACAACCGACTTAACTTCAAAAAGCACGTCGAATACTGTAGCAGAAAAGCGTCAAAGACGCAGACAGAGCTTTCCGGTATGCTGCCGAACATCGGAGGTGTCGGATACCCAGGAAGGATCTTGCTTTCCAGAGTGGTAAGTTCAATTCTTCTGTATGCTGCGCCAGTCTGGGGGGATGCTTTTTCGGTAAATGAGACAGCAAAGAAGCTTTCGTCAGCATACAGGCTCTGCGCCATAAGAACCATCAGCGGCTTCCGAACAATTTCGGACGAAGCAGCCCGTGTGATCGCGGGTATGGTCCCCATCGACATTCTCGCCAAAGAGATGCATAGGGTCTACCTAAGGCGAACGGCAAATCACGCGGAGACTAGCGCAAGATGCCTGAAGAAGGAAGAAATGGCAACATCTATGGCACTGTGGCAAGCCAAATGGGACACCACAACCAAAGGCAGATGAACCTATAAATTGATCCCCGCGATAGAAGACTGGACATCGAGAACTCACGCGAACTGCAACTACCACATCACGCAGTGCTTGTCAGGCCATGGAGGTTAATGGAAATACCTCCGCAGATTTGGTCAAGACAGCTCACCTTCCTGTCCAGAATGCGCGGGCAAAAAGGAAGACGCAGAGCACGCACTATTCCGATAAATGCCCACCAAATACGAGGCAAAGTTTAGAAGCGATACCCGTTTCTGTGTCAAAAACCAAAAGCCGAACCCGATTGTTGACTGAAAACTAAAACCATGTCGCAATCGAACATAAATTCGTCAGCCACTACTGCACGAGCTATTCATAAATCACTCCCCACTCCAGTCCACTGGGGGTGTTTTCACTTTAAGTGCACATCGACACGTCCCCGCAGTCAGACAAAGGGCAGAAATGGGACTTCGACCAACTCTGCCATTCGAACTGCCATCCGTGAAAAAGACTAAATAAGTTGTGACGCCCGTGTTCGCGCTCCTCCCCCGCCACCTAATCGCCTTCCTTCGAGCCAAATGTCAGTTTGAATGTCCTCGTTTGGACTTAACGACTCCCCCTCCGACCAGCAGCGCAGCCTGTCATCATCAATGCCACTTGAGGTATTGCATTCTTAAATGCCAGACATGTTAATCTCCCGTAACCTAAGCGATTATTCACCAAATGCCCATCGCGCCCCCCAGCCCCGGGGCCACTTGGCACGGTCTTATTTAAATACGTCTCCAAAGTGCCGGCTAAGAGAGCAGAAATGATGCCTTAATGTCCTTATTTTCAACCACGAGTCGAATGCAGCCGCCCGGTCCCCCTCCCCGGCCCGGCGTTGTCACAAAGGCCTGCTCTTCCGATTGGCAGTGGTTTGGTTTCGTTACAAATATCTAAGCTCCACACGCCACCACCGTCTTGGGTTTTGTCCTCAATACTGCACCCGTCGAGTGTCCTCTGCTGTGGTGGGCTGCCACAATGCCTGCCGGGGGGGGAGTGGTGGCTTTCGTTTTCCCTTTTTGTGCTGCGCCGGTGGTGTTCTTAATCGCTCTTGTTTTTGCACACCACAAGCCCATTTTGCAACGCTATTAGCATACAGCGCCGGAGACAATGCACACATTTACATGCACGACAAGGGCGAGCGCAAGACACACACACAGGAGTGACAGAGAGTCGAAGAGAGAGACAGAGAGAGAGAGGAGCAGTTTTGAAGAATGGATTCCCCCTTCACACGGGCCAACTCACTCGGATCGATTGCAGACGGCTAGACGGCAGCAGCACCAGCGACAAACAGATGATGATTACGACGAGGAGGGTTAGAGCCGGCGAAGCATTCGTAACGTACTCTCTCTCTCTCTCTCTCTCTCTCTCTCTCCCGGTCTCCCTCTCGCCTCTTCATTGTTGTTTTTCTTGCTGTGTGCTTTACAAACCACTTGGTATCGCCTTTCCCTCACCTTCCCCACAGCGCCGCCGCCGCCGCTGCGGTCCCTCGGCGAGAGTGGTGACTTTGAAAAAGCGCCTCTCGTAGTCCGGCCAACCAGCCATCCACCATCGGAATCTCGCAGCCACCCCCTGTGCAGGATCCACCGCCCGCCGCAGTCACTGTCTGAGACGTCGCTGCTTGCAGCAATGATTGCGCCCGGCCGGGTGGGGTGCAACTTTGGGGAAAATGTTACGACATTAGGTTAAAGTTGCCTTGCACATCGGGCCCCGCCGTCGTCGTCGTCTGTGACTGTGACGGGTCGGCGATAGGAAGAAGCTTCACGTTCGACTGATTCCTGGGATGATTTCTTTGCCTTCTGTGGAGGTATTCTGATTTTTCGAATCGGTTTTTGGTTCTGTTTGCTTTGCTCTCAGTCGCCCCCGCCCACTCGCGTCTGGTGTGGTGCTTTGAAGTGGGAATTGGAGCGGCGGCGGGGCCGACGGATTTATGTTCCTTGACTGCAAACCATAGCTACGTGTATGGAGGAGTTACATTCGCCTCGGTTTGGGTTGAAAATCCGATGGATTTGCATGAATTTTTATGCTCGTTGGGTGACGGAGTTATGAAAACGTGGGAGGGATTACCGGGAGCTCAACCTTCAACTTGTTGCGGTGGTCAGACGGTCTGGACTTTAATCAAAAGTTGGCAATGGGCGACAGTGACTGGGGGGGGAAAAAAAATCGATACGACGCTTGACGTTAATTGCTTTCAACAGAAGTCATCAAAATTTCGTTGCCGAAAAAATGTCAAGGGCTACGGGAAGTGTCGAAATAATATCCTTTCAAGGGTGACTCCCTGGATCGGCCCTTGGGGACGGACTCCCTGGAATCTGAGGTGTCAACAAATGCTGTTGGATTCTTGTTAATTGTCTCATCGATTTCAGGTGGGATTGGGGGTGTTTTCAAAAAATGACTGATTGGGTGGGTACTCGAACGCATAAAATTTACACTTTTGTAGCTCTCTGGTGATTGGATCTTTTGACGAACGAGAGTTCTCCTTTTTCTTCATCTCGTGGCGCTACAATCCGGGGTGGACCGGGGGCCTTACCCAACAAACCTCTTCAACTAACACAATCTTTTACTTGCGGTGTCCATTTGCGCTCGCCAATTTGGTGGAGGTCCCTCTCCACTTGGGTGCGCCACCTTAGACGTGGACGTCCTCTGTTGTCCGACCAGTTCAGAGTCGGGGACATTTCGGTCCGGAGCGGTGTTGTGCTCTACATGTCCGAGCCATCTTAGGCGTTGAATCCGAAGACGTCTGGCTAGACTCATGTTGCAGTACAGACCATACAGTTCGTGATTGAAGCTTCTCCTCCAAATTCCATCAACGCAAACATGACCGAAGATCGCACGCAGAACTTATCTCTCGAAAAGACCACGAGCTTCTACATGCGCTGACGAACTACAGTTGATGTTCATCAAACACTATTTGTGCCATCTGCTCTGTATTGTGGGCTACACAATCTGACAGATGGACGTTCGGCCCCTCTGTAGATGTTCTAGACTAGACCAATTAACCTAGGATCCTAAAGACCCTCAAAATTGTGCCAGCCACAGAGGTACAAGTCTCCTAAACATCGCATGTAAGATCTTCTCTATTGGGTATTGACTTGAAGCTCCTGTGTCTTTTACAAAATCTGCCGTCTTATGTATGAGCCTGAAACTCTTCGTCAACAGCATGATTGGTCAATATCCGGGCGTGTTCAGGCTCCACCATCTCTACCATTGACCAGATATTTACATTGCAGCAGATCTTGGAAACGACTCAGAAGTATCAAATGGATGCACACTACCTGTTTATCGATTTCAAGGCCGCATATGACAGCGTGCATAAAGACGAGCTATACAGCGCCATGTCTAGTTTTGACATTCCTGCCAAACTCGTCAGACTGAGCAGGATGACGATGGAGAACTCTCGCTGCTCCATCAAGATCAGTAACGAACTCACCGAGACCTTGAATGTCAAAAAAGGTTTTAGACAAGGCGACGCGCTGTCATGTGACTTCTTTAACATCATTCTTGAGAAGATCGTGCAAAATTCACTGGCCACTGGCAAGACGCACGATCTTCCAAACGTCCGTTCAACTGTTAGCCTTCACGGATGACATTGACGTGATTGATCGAACTCAGCGAGCCGTCAATGATACGTTTGCTGGCATTGAAACGGAAGCGGCTAAAATGGGTCTGGTGGTAAACGAGGGCAAAACCAAGAGCAGGCTAGGCCATCTAGTGGTTTCATTTTAAATCATAGGTTATTTTGACACTGACAGATGTTTCCCGCTCGAAAGCTTTACAGAAAGTCAGTACCATACCTCCGAAATGTGTCGCTTTACGCTTAAATAACGTTTGGAAATATTGAAACCGTGGCGTTGTGGGTAGGTGCGTCGACTTCTACGCTCGAGGTCTAAAGTTCGAATCTCGAAAAAAACATCCAACATTTTTTCACAGCTCCACCTCCTTCGAGTCACTGACAATGCTCAAAGAGTATAACTGTCTAGAAAAAGCTTCTCAATCTCGCCGTTCGGAGTCGGCATTAAACTGTAGGTCCCATCCACTCGTGAGAGAACAATAGCACGCACAACACGAGTGGTTGCTGAGAAGCTAGGCCCAAGTCCACCTCGGACTGTAACACCACCACTATTATTATATTGACAATCTATTTCCAAAGTGAGTACTGTTAAGTCCAAACAGTGGGTTTTTTGAAAACAACTTTTGGTCGAAATGAAGCACCCACCCATACGACGGCTGTACGCAAGTTTGTGCAAAAAGTTCGTGAGACTGGTATGCTCGGTCTCATGAGATGATATGAGATGAGACTGGTAGACTAGTGGACAACACTCATAGTCCCCGTCGTCGTACGGTGCGCACAGATGAGAATGTGGCTGCTGTGCTGTGGCCGAGAGTGTGAGACTCAATTCACGAACATCAACTCGCCATCGATCTCAACAGCTCAACATTTCACGCACTAGTCTGAGAAGAATTCCGCACAAAGATCTCGCATTATTCTTACAAGGTCGCTTACAAGGTCCAATTTTTTTTTTTTTTTTTTTTAGCGAGGGTAGGTGAAAATCTTCAAAAGACACTATGGGGACCGTTCCCTCATAGCGAAAGGGATTTTTACCCAGTAAAAACACCTCCCTTCAAATAAAATAAAATGTGTTCATACTACAACTAAGTTTGACACTTATCCAGCAGTTTTATTTTCTCGATTTTGACGCGTTTTACAAGAGATTCTCCACTGAGAGTTCCTGCTAATAGCGCAACTAAGCGCGGGATGATTTCACCGTGCTAGGTCAAGGGGTTTAGTCCTTTGAAGACGGCGCAATAGATTACTTTCGTCAAGAATTGGAAGGACAGCTGGGTTTATGTGCTCTTCCAGACGACGCTTATGCTTACGAGCAATGTTCTTCGTTTCATCCTGGATTGATGCAATTCCGAGATCTCTGTGGATATTGTCGTTCCGTATGTACCACGGTGCGTTGACGATGGTTCTTAGTACTTTATTTTGGAAAGTTTGTAGTATATTTTTATTACTTTCTTTGGTACAACCCCATAGTTGTATACCATATGTCCAGACGGGTTTTAGCAGTTGCTTGTATATAAGCAATTTGTTTTCAGTACTTAGTTTGGAATATTTTCCAATAAGCCAGTACATGTCTTTATATCTTATTTGGAGCTCTTCACGTTTCTTTTTGACGTGTTCTTTCCACTTGAGCTTTACATCGAGAGCCATCCCGAGGTA
The DNA here is from genome assembly GCA_930367185.1 of Myathropa florea. Taxonomy (NCBI): domain Eukaryota; kingdom Metazoa; phylum Arthropoda; class Insecta; order Diptera; family Syrphidae; genus Myathropa; species Myathropa florea. The sequence goes on from OV884004.1 coordinate 87,273,962, forward strand.
TTTCGCTTCATTTCCAAAGGGTATTTGAACACCATTTATAAACACGGGCAAATTATTCACGTTGTTATATGTAAAATTAATATGAACGGATTAAGCTTCATTGAATTCAATTCTCCAAGTGTTTGTCCATTCGTGTACCCGATCTAAAGCACGTTGCAGTTTTCTAGTTGACTCTTCGACCGTTTTGGCAGTTACCAAAATGGCAGTGTCGTCAGCAAATGTGCCTAGTACAGTGCCAACATTTTGTGGCATATCGCTACTAAAAAGTAAGTAGAGGAGAGGACCAAGAACACTTCCTTGGGGTACTCCAGCTTCTATAGATTTAAATACCGAGTATTCTTTTCCATATTTTACACGGAAGATTCTGTCAGAAAGGTAATTTGATAATATTACGTAAAGTTTTCCCGGGAAGAACTGTCTCAGTTTGTGTTTCAAACCCTCGTGCCAAACTTTGTCAAAGGCCTGCGAAACATCGAGGAATACAGCTGAGCAGACTTGCTTTTGTTCAAACGATTTTTCTATAACATCAGTTATTCGATGTATTTGGTCAATAGTCGAATGCTTATTTCTAAAACCAAATTGGTGATTAGGAATAAGTCGTCTTTCTTCCACAATCGGGCTTAAACGCCTAAGTAAAATTCTTTCAAACACCTTAGACATTATCGGAAGTAGTGAAATCGGTCTGTAAGACTTTTTTTCTGTTGGGGGTTTACCCGGCTTGAGTACCATTATTACTTCCGCCACTTTCCACTGACTAGGGACATGTTCTAATCTAAAGGCGGCATTAATGAGGTAGAGAAACTTCAGAAGCGCTTTCTTAGGTAATTCTTTTAGAACTTCTCCTGTGATTAGGTCATAACCAGGAGCTTTTTTGGGTTTGAGCTTGTGTAATTCTTCTTTAAGCTCTGTCAGAGTAGCATTTCTTATAGAATAATTGTCAAAGTGTATGTCCGAACCGTAGGAGTTTACAGGAAGTGTTTGTCCACTGTGCGATTTAAACGTCGCTTCCAAGTGATCCGCGAAGAGATCAGCTTTCTCTTTACCTTCTTTTGCCCACTCGAATTGATTTTTTCGAATTGGGGCCGTATGTGGTTCGGGTTTTTTAAAACCTGTAGCTGCTTTCCAGAGTGAGTAGTTGGTATCCTTTTTCGCGGACAAGCCTCTTAAGTAGGTACTTAGGTTATTATTTTTAAACGACTTAATTTTCGTCTTTAGCAAATTACACAATTGATTAAGACACGTTTTATGTTCTGGCGCACGGGACTGTTGCCATTTCTTACGAGCTTTACGTTTTTCTCTTACTAATTCTCTTATTTCCGGTGGATATCGCAATACACTTTTTATTGTCGTTTTTCGAGGGGTGTATTGCTCCACGCAGCGCACTGTATTACATCTATAAATTTATCGACTTCTATATCTAAATCATATCGGGTTCTCAGCGGTACCGCAAGTTCGATATTGTCTTGTAAGTAATTTTTGAATGCTTGCCAATTCGTTCTTTGATTAGTTAACGTAGGTGGTACTTCCTTTCTTACGAGGTTATCATTCATAGATAGTACAATGGGAGAATGATCTGAACTAAGATCAAAGCTTTCTTCAACTCTTAAGTAGTTTCGAGATATGCCTTTTATGACAAAGAAATCAACAACGTCAGGTATTTTTGTAATATCCGAAGGCCAGTAGGTCGGTTTTCCTGTCGAGAAAAATTCACAACTTAGATTCATACCAGCTCTGTACAATTTTCTGCCTTTTTGTGAGATACATCTTGACTCCCAAAAAGTGTGCTTCGCGTTAAAATCTCCACCAATTACGAAATTTGGGCCAAGAGTGTGGAAAATACTTTCAAGCTCGTTTTGATCAATTATACTACGCGGAGGGCAGTAAATTGACGAGACGTTAAATGAATAATGTTTGTTTTTTACATGAACCGTAGTTAATTGTATTGGATTGGATTCTATATTTAGTCCTACTAAGTGATCTATATTATCGCGTATAAACAGAGATGATCCGCCTCTTGCCCTCTCTGACGGATGGCAGGCATGGTAACCACAGTAGCCTTTTAAATTTACACGCGATTGCTTCGTTAAATGTGTCTCAGAGATCAGACAAATATCGATATCTTTTTCTCTGATATATATTTCTAGTTCGTCAAGTTTTTGCAATAGACCATTTGCATTCCAATTTAAAATTTTAATTGTCATATTCATGTTAAGGCACGCTTGTTGTTAATCTTACTTTCGAGGTCGAGTAGCCTTTCGAAAATAAGTTTGTTCGTCTTAGTTTGTTCGTCAAGTTTTTCTAAGATGATATTGAATATTTTTGAGACGGGATCTGGTTGTTCGCACATTTTCACACTTGTGGTTGCTACTGTTTGGGCAAAGGTTTTTGCTCCGGCGTGCAATGATTTCGCATTAGCTGTTTTCATGTTTTCTGTTATTGGAGATGTAGTTTGAGTCTGCGTTTTTGTTCCAAGAATTTTTGATCGTGTCGTTATTGGCTTCGACACGGCTTTTACAACAATATCCTTTGTTGCCGATGGTTGTTGGCGGAGCTTCGCTTTGATTTGATCACGTCTTTTCTGAAGCTCTTTTGCCACTTCGCAGCCACGGTAGTTAGCTGGATGCTTTCCTTTACAGTTAACGCAAGTAGCTGGTGAAGTCTTATTTGCGTTACAAGGTCCAATTGATTCAGCAATTGAAGGCGCGCAACCAGTTTGGCTTCGCAGTTTGGGCCTTAGAGCAGCTTGAATTGGACAACGATTTTGGGCGAAAAATCATCTTTTCTGACGACGGAGCGCATTTTTATCTCGGCGGCTAAGTCAAACAAACAAAATGGCCGCATCTGAGGCTCAGAAAACCCGCACGTTATTGTCGCGAAGCCAATGCATTAACAGACAGTGACAGTTTGGTGCGGACTGTGAAGTAGTGTTATCATTGGAGCATTTTTCTTCGAAAATTAGCCTGGGAACAACGATTCGGTCAACGGTGGGCGTTACAGAGCCATGTTAACCGATATTTTTTGACTGAAATTGAAGATGTGGACTTGGCCGACCTCTGGTTCATGCAAGGGCGCGCCATGCCACACAGCCCATGCCACAATCGATATTTTGCGCACCAAATTCCTGAATCAAATTATCAGCCGTCTTGGCGATGTCAATTGGTCGCCTCGGAGTTGCGATTTGACACCCTTTTGGACTTTTTTTTGTAGGGAACCGTGAAAGACCGATTTTATGCCAGCAATCCGGAAACGATTCAAGCACTTAAGGCCAATACCATCCAAGCAATCCGTGAGCTACAGCCCGAAACCATCAACAAGGTCTTGGAAAATTGAGGTGACAGAATGCGCTACTGCGAAGTCAGCCGAGGCAGCCACTTGAACGACGTTGTATTTCATAAATAATAATTTCAGCAATGTGTTTTCATCTTATCAAGTCGGTCTAGTATTCAAGATGATGGTTCAAATATTGCGTCTGAACTAAAGTGTGACCAAATAGCAATGATTTTTTTTTCCAATGTTAGTTTCAGCAGCTGTCAATGTGCCAAATGTACCGAAATTATTAAGAAATATAATTGAAATTCCGGATTTTGGTGCGAAATAAAGAAAAAATAGCCGCCGTAGCGACCAGTATCGGAGACGACCCAGAAATGTTGATTCGACGCTGATTAGATATCGCCGGAGAGTCAAAGCAGCTCATTTTACGATTTGGGCCTATATTCGTATAAGATTATGCTGATGCAAGAATTGAAGCAGGATAACCACAGACAACGCCGTAAGTTCGCTGAATAGGTGCTGGAAATGTGGGCTGGAGATCCGGATTTCAGTCAAAAAAATGCATCTTCTGGGACGAGGCCCATTTTTGGCTCAGCGGCTATTTCAACAAGAAAAAATTGTGTTCCGCCAAGCATCAATGCACCCACAAAGATTGACTGTTTGGTGCAGTGTATGGCATGGCGGCCTCATTGGACTTTATTTCTTTCGAATTGAGGAAGGAGACATCGTTATCGTCAATGTTCTCAAGTATAGAGCGATGTGAACCGACTTTCTGTGACCAGAGCTGGACACCTCCGGGTTGTGGTTCCAAGAAGATGGCGCTACATGCCATACAAGCTACACAACGCTCGAAGTTGTGAAGGAGAAATTTGGCAACTAAGTCATCTCACAATGGACCAGTTTTTGAGTCTGAGTGCTCCAGTGTGGTGTTTTAAAAACCTCCGATAAAAAAACAGTCATCTCACGGGGTGCGTTTATCAATTGGCCAGCGCAATCTTGCGACTTTATACCACTCGATTATTTTTTTCTGGGGCTACCTCAAGTCCTATAAGCCAAAAACGTTGGACTGTTGAGTTCGTCATTCAAGACTCGGCCAATAACGCCGCACGTATTGGACCGAGTGATCAAAAATTGGATCGACCGGTTGAAGCACTGCAAGCGAAGGCGAAGCGGCGTTTTGTATGATGTGCTGTAAATGTCAATAAACAATGGCGTGAACGCAGCTTCAAAATAAAGTCAGAATAAATTATTTATCTCGCATCACTGTTCATTAATTTAAATGTATTTTCCTATCGTTCTTATCTGGTCACACTCTATTGGTTGTTGTAGTGATTTTTAGAAATATTGTTGATTGTTGAAATTGAGTTTGTTCCTAAATATTTTCGAAACGAAAAAAATTGTCCTTCAGTTGCGTTTAAAAAAATTATCTGAAACTGTTTGTATTCAAATGTATGGGTTTCATATTTACGTGATCCCCACTGTAAACAGAATGAAAGCTCACGTTTCCACTCCTTTCACTCCGGATTCAGTGGCTTTTGGTTCGTATTTGAAGAATATTTCGGCTTAAACTTTGTCTCCTCCCACCCTGTCTTGAACATCCTCTACAATACCCCCACAGCAATGAGCTGAATTCAAGATTTCTCTAAGAAGACGTCCTAAAAAAACACATTTTCCCATCGAACTTACAGATGGTGACCCATTTCCCAACCCCGGTGACACCCACAACCGTCTAGGACTCTAGTTAGCATTAAAATTTATTCAATTTACCTTTTATTTGTCTATTTCTATCAGAATATTAGATCCTTTTTGATCTCTCTCTGCAACGCTTGAGTGCTCTAAGCCCAAGGACACAGTCTCCGTCAAGACCTTTTCCCTGCCCGAGCCCACACGAAGCAAACATCATTCTTCCCCCAAAAGGGGATTATTGCTTCTCTTTACGAGTGATTTATGTGCGCTCTTCCTTCTTTCGCTGTGAAGGATATCCAATTGTTTCGCTCGCTTGTCACATTTTGGCTCCGATTCAAAATGTCAGCGCAAAAGACGTCTCATCGATTTCCCAGACATGACCCGAAGGATTCCCATCAAATTGACACAAATTCTTCCGTCTGCTGAGTCCTGTCGATCTCATTATTCATCCGCTCCCAGGAATTCCCTGGAATTCGCCTCTATTTCGCCGCAAAATCCCCGAACATCCCTGGTGGTCATTTACTGCTCGTGAATTTTGCACTCAATTCGTCGACAGGTTCGGAGTGCTTCTGAACCGACTTCGAATCAAAGTTTTAATTAAATTTTAGTCCTCTCTTCGAAAAAAATAGTTTCCTGCTTCTCTGTGGTTTCGCCGAACTTTCCCAGCCCCGCCGCGTCCTCGTCCTCCCTTTACAGTGGCGGCCCGCAAAAGTCTGTCTGGCAGAGGGAATAACTTCAACTTTTCCGACACCATTCCGCTTTCGTGTAGAACACAGACCGATGAACATCCTCCTCTCGTTGTGTATCGGGAAATTAAATTTTCATTCGGTCAGACAGGCAGTGGGCGGTAGGGAGAGCGGCAGAAATTTACAACTTCGTCGTCGTTAATTCAATTGGAGACGGCAGGTTTCCGAGAACGTAACAGTGCCTTCCGCCGGTCCTCTGCTGGGCTGGGATTTATGCGTGAACCCTTCGCGAGCTCGCCCACACACACACACATCCCTGTGCTCTCGCCAGAAGTCGGCACAAGGATGTCCTTGCGGACGCCTACACACGCACTCCGAATGCGTAAGTGATTGTGTTCAAGAGAGTCAGCTGAAAACTTATGTAACCTTGGGTCAGCCGGCTTCCCTCAACCGTCTCGGCATCGTCATCGCCTCCGAAGGATAATAAAACAATGGCAGAGCGAAGAAAGCCCAAACGACCTTGAGACACGAAGCCACTTCTCCCTCAGCCCGCCTGCGGCTGCTGCCGTTGACAAGGAACACCGCACGACGACGACGAGGGCGACATCGACGGGACGACGCTCAAACTGGGTCTCGTACGAATCAGCAGAAGGACACAGAAAGGACGAAAAATGCGTTTGCCATTAAGCGTAGAGGAATGTTGCCGGCATGTTGGGGGCACGAAGCCAACGCAGAGACGTGTGGGCTTTAGCTGATTGTACACATTGGCCCACCCTCCCGACTCCGGGCTGCTTTGGGCCAACGGCAGGGCCGGATATTAGCTCGTTTGTGCCGCACACTCCTTCGGGAATTGTTCGGCAAACAAACCATTCAGCCGTCCTAATGTCTGTCTAACCTTTTGGATTTTTATCCACCGCCTGGTATCCTTGAGACAAACCAAAAATCCTTTTGAATAATAAAACCCTCCACGTGGTGCATAACATTTCGTCAAAAATGCCCTTCAAGCATGGATTAGAATCGCGCCGGTGGTGGGGCGCGGCAACAAAAGCAAGAATTCATGGAGCTCTCTTCTGGGGGTTGTGAGATGAAACGGGTTATTCTTGATCGATGCAGGAGATGAGGCGGATGATGGCAACTCCGCGCGTGGTGGGGAGTGACGAGACTTCTTATGTGAAGCACTCTGGAGCATCCGACACGGAGTTGCGCTCGCCGAGGGGGCGGCTGCGACTCGGAACTGTGCATGAATTAAGATGAGACGGCGTAGGGGGGGAGGGATCGCTTTGATTTACATTTGTAATCGCTAGACATAATCTCTTAAAATTCCTCGCTAATGTTACCCTTAAGACACGTTAAGGCCTTGCCGGGCTGAGATGTTGTTTGGCTGTCTGGCAGGTAGAGGCTTTCTGGCTCGAGAGTGGGCGCCTTTTGGAGAAAGTTTTGCCGCCGGTTTGGGGGTAATTATCTGACCTACATTTGTGGGGCTTGTGAATGACTTGCTGGAACCGAGAACATTCAATGCCGATGGTTATGAATTCTTGTAAAGTCGTCTCGTCTTTGTTGACGAGTGGGGGCGACGAGATGCTGGGGAAGTTTTGATTGGAAGGGTGTATTTAGCAAAGTCCCCGAGGGAGCAGACATATCTGAGCGAAAACAAAATTAAAATAAATTCAAGAAAAAGTCTGAGTAAAAGATCTGCGTCGTAAACAAATGCCCAGTGTCAAACAATGTCTGCGATTTGGTGGATAAACGGGGGCTATCTTTAATCAATGCGTCACAGAATCAAATGAATTCGACATTTTTTAGTTCAAGCCTTAAGGGCTGACTATACTACCCATACGAAAACTTAAGCTTGTGTAAAAAACCAACGAAAAGTAACCGGAAGCATCGTGCAATTTCATAGTTTCCATAATTGATTACACAAGGTGGTGCAAATTAATCATTTTGTTTTTGAATTACTTTTTTAATAATAATAATAATAATGGCGGCGCTACAGTCCGAGGTGGACCTGGGCCTAGCTTCTCAGCAACCACTCGTATTGTGCGTGCTACTGTTCTTTCACGAATGGAAGGGACCTACAGTTTAATGCCGACTCCGAACGGCGAGATTGAGAAGCTTTTTCTAGACAGTTATACTCTTTGAGCATTGTCAGTGACTCGAAAGAGGTGGAGCCGTGAAAAAATGTTTGATGTTTTTTTCGAGATTCGAACCGACGACCTCGAGCGTAGGAGTCGACGCACTTACCCACTACTCCACGGCGCCCACTTGAATTACTTATTTACTAAATAAAAAAAATGAAATTGAGTGATGGAAATGTTGGACCTTTACAATCTTGTCTGCTGAGTGAGTTTTGATGCTGAGTGGAAAAGATGATATCCCCCAAGTGGCTGCCGTTAGTGGTGATACGCATTTCTGCCCGTTTTATCGCATTTTCCATGACTTTCCATAAGATTTCCGGTCACAACTGCACGCAATCCTGTCGAATACTCTCCTCAAGGGCTGCGATTGTCTGAGGCTTGTTGGCATAAGCCCGCGACTTCAAGAAGCCCCAAAGAAAGAAGTGTGGGATGGTTAAATCGGGCGATCTTGCTGGCCATGTCAAATCGTCAAAACGGGAGATTACGTGACCAGGGAACGCTTCCTTGACAATATCCATTGTGGCTCGTGCCGTGTGTGCAGCTGCACCGTCTTGTTGAAACAACATGTTCACTAAGCACCGCTCATCCAACTCCGGCAGTAAGAAGCCGTTTATCATGGCCCTGTAGCGTTCGTCAGTAGGTAGGTAGGTGATAGAGTGCCCTTGTGACCGGGTCGCGGCTTCCTGAGACATACAGTTGGGTCCATTGTGCCCTATGTGTGGGGAGTGTACCCCGTGATACCTACACTTTTGCTGCTTATTAGAACCACCCAGATTGTTGTATATATCTGAGGGGGTGCTTCAGCTTTACTTTTTCCAGATCCTCCAGCTGGTCAAAGACGTTACTGCCTAGTGTTAGCAGTATCCTTCCCCGTAGGGCTGGACAATCGTATAGCAGGTGGCGGACGGACTCTATTTCCTCCTCGTCCCTGCAGCTTCTACAGTAGTCACTATGGGGGATGCCTAACCTTCTGGCATGGGTGCCTATCGGACAATGTCCGGTGAGAACTCCCACCACCGTCCGTATATCCTTGCGACTTAGGCTAATCATTGATAATGATTTCCTCCTATTCAACATCGGCCATAGAGCTCTCGTCGTTGACCAGTGACAGTGATCGTATAGCCGATGGCGTCCTCAAAAAAATACGGCCCAATCACTCCTCCCGCGTGGACGTCGCACCACACAGTGGCTTTGAGTGGATGAAATGGCTCTTCATGCATCACACGCGAATTTTCAGTGCCCCAGAAACGAAGACGTTGTTTATTGATTTAACCCCTTAAGTGGAAAGGCGCCTCGTCGCTCAGAATGATTGTCGACACAAAATCGTCACTTTCGTTGTTGAGTTTTTTTTTTCTGAGGATTTTTGAAGCACTACTGGAGCACTCAGACTCAAAACTGGTCCATTGCACTGCCAGGTAGCATCCTACTTCAGTGCCGTTAATTTGATCCCAACGGCAAATGGTGACTGGACCAGATTCAATTTCACTGGGATTCGAACCTGTGACCCCTCTAACTTGGGGCAGGCGCTTAACCAACTGCGCCATCCAGTCCTATTGTTGAGCTTGAGGATGGCTTGAAAGTAATTCACACGCGACTGACGATCAGGAGGCACTAACTGATGCATTGTTTGCACTTTGTATGGGAACATGTTTAAGTCTTTCACTAAAATTCGCTGTATGATCCGTCTGGTGATGCCCAATTGAGAAGCTAACCGGAGGAATGTTTGCCCAGTTGGCGCGACACGGTTAAAAAATCGAAACCACTGACCGAATATTGGTCAAAAAAAATTTACGCAATTATTTCACGATCTTGCGGAGTATAGCGCTCCATTGCTTGTCTGTTTGTATACTGCAGCTGTCTAGTTCACAAATGTCAAATATGATTGACGTAGGACGCCATTTGCAGAAAATTATAACATCTTCCGATGGGATAATTAATTCTGCGCCTTCTGGTACATATGTACCCCACTGAGCTCGCAAGTGGCCTCAAAGAAGAAGGCCCCCAAATCTTGTCGTCTAAGCGACGCCAGTGCCGGGCTTAGGCTCACACAGCTGGAAAGGGATCTCAGTCAGCTGAACGAAATTTGAGGCGCCTAGCACAAGATCGTGCTGGACGGAAAGATATGTTGGCTGAGGCCAAGGACCACTCCGGCCAGTAGCTCCAGAGAGAGAAGGCTGGATTTCGAGGAAGGTGGTCTCCATTCAGGCCATACCTTCTGTTTCCAGTTCTCAGTTTAGAAAAAATAGACGCTTAACACTTTAAGATAATCGAAAATTAACGCAACAGTCTGGTTACCTTACGAAGACACCTCAAATATTTGTTTTTTTTAAAGAACTGCTGCTTCGAAATCCTCCAAAGGTAATCTCTTATGACATATGACACTGTGCATGGAGACGAGCTATGCATGCTGTGTGGAATGGCGCGCCATCCTGCATGAACCAGAGGTCGTTCAAATCCATGTCTTCAATTTCAGTAAAAAGAAAGTCGGTTAACATGGCCTTGTAGCGCCCACCGTTGACCAAAACCGAAACGTTGTTTCCAGCCTCATTTTAGAAGAAAACGGTCCAATGATGCCACCACTCCACAATCCGCACCAAACTGTCACTCTCTATGGATGCATTCGCTTCTCGACAATAACGGTAGGGTTTTCCGAGCCCCAGATGCGACAGTTTTGTTTGTTAACGTAGACGATGAAAGCGAGATGAAAATGCGCCTCGTCACAAAAGATGATCTCTCGCCCAAAATCGTTGTCCAATTCGAGCTTCTTTAAGGCCCGGCCCAAACTGCGAGGCGATAACGAAGCGGTTGGTCGCGTGCCTTCAATTGCTGAGTCAATTGGACCTTGAAAGCGAATAATCCGAAATCCTTGTGCAGAATTCTCCTCAGGCTAGTGCGTGAAATGTTGAGCTGTTCGATGAGAGATCGATGGCGAGTTGATGTTCGTGAATTGAGTCTCACACTCTTGGCCACAGCAGCCACATTCTCATCTATGCGCACCGTACGACGACGAAGACCATGTTGTCCACTAGGATATCAGTTTCATGAACTTTTTGCACAAAGCTGCTGTACGCAACTGTGGGTGGGTGCTTCATTTCGGCCAAAACTTCTATTCAGAAAACTCACTGTTTGGGCGCTAAACGCAGGGCTTGCACTGGGTGCTCATCTAGGACCGGACCTACTGGCACCTGTTATGCCAAGACAGGCAACCCTCTTCAGTTTTTGCAATTTATTTGCCTTTGTCTGTTGAAGGGTTTTGGGCTAACTTGGGAAATAAGTTTTCAATATTTTCTAACGTTGTTCAAGCGTAAAGTGACTCATTCCGTTCCGCGGAGGTATGATGCTGACTTTCTGTCAAGATTTCGAGCGGGATGCAGCTGTCAGTGTCAAAATAACCTATGATTTAAAAAGAAACCACTAGATGGCCCACCCCGTACAGTGGCCATGACAAGTTTTGACATTCCTGCAAAACTTGTCGGGTGGTGTTGGATGACGATGAAGACCTCTTGCTGATTCATCGAGGTCGATTATGAATTCGAAAAAAACCGTTAATGCCAAAAAATGAGAAGCGCTGCCAAGTTTGTTTGTTTGTTTGTTTTAAATGCATTTTTTTTATTTTTATCTTTAAAAAAAATCTTATGTTCTAGGCAAAAATACTTAAACTAGATATGATAAATGGTTTCTTATACTATCTTACTGGCCCTATGCGGGCACTCTAAGTTAATCTAGGAGTTTTTAATTTATTCTGCGTTTCGGCTTCTTTTGTAATTTTATATATTTTAATAATACTAAAAGAATACTTATACTAAGAAAAACTTAAATAAAAACTTAGTAATCTAAACAATTTTTTTATTTATGTTCTTAACCTAACTTAAAATTAGCTTACCTAACTTAAACTAACCTAAACTAAACTAAACTTTTTTTTTTTTTTTTTTTTTTTTTTTTTTTTTTTTTTTTGTTTTTTTATATTTTTTTTCTTAAATTTACCCTAGTCTAATTCCTTAACCTAAATGTAAGTTGGCCGTAAGGGACCAACAGGTATTTTATTAAGTTGACGTCAGCTGAGGAGTTTGATGGGGCTGCAACCACCAGTAAAACCCCCGAACCTTGTCACAATCCGTTCTGTCGCGAACAGAGATGGATCTACTGAACCGGAGATCATCCGGACTAACTCTTGCGACATCGCCTTCGTAGAGCAGTCGCCTATCCACTGTCCTTCGCACCACGTGGTAGATCAATGGACATCCTTCCGCGTCCTGGATTAACCCAATCTGGTCAAGGAACAAGAACGCTTCCGGTGGAATGAATCCACTTCGGCGAGCGTTCTCGAAATATGTTTCATTGGGATAGTAGGCTCCAAATACCAGCTCATTTTCGGAGGTCATAGCTCATAGGCATGTTGCTGCCAAGTTTGTACTGGAGTATGTATATTTAGAGCTGAAACGCACCACTAGAGGTCTCTGTCTTTCTGATAAGATTCCAATTAGAGCTCTGGTTACCCGTTTGGCTCGGTTACCTACATATACGCATGTCCTGGGTACCCCGATAACCGATAAATTGATGCATTACCCGGCTAAAATCAATAGCCACAATTCCAGTACAAAAATAAAGGACAAATTAACACTTCAGCTTAACGACTGGATGGCGCAGTTGGTAAAGTGCCTGCCCCAAGCTAGAGGGGTCCCAGGTTCGAATCCCAGTGAAATTGAATCTGGTCCAGTCACCATTTGCCGTTGGGATCAAATTAACGGCACAGGAGTAGGTTGCTACCTGGCAGTACAATGGACCAGTTTTGAGTCTGAGTGCTCCAGTAAAGCTTCAAAAATTCTCTGAAAAAAAAACCCTTCAGCTAAATGTCAAAAACGTCCTGCATCTCTTCACCGTGAATGACCATCAAAAGCATGACAAAGTAAAAAACACGTTTTGTAAACGCCGTTAAAATCCCAAACAAAAAGGGCGCCAATTGCCCGTAAAAAAAGAAGAAAATACGAAAATTGTGCGCATTCAACAGCGAATCAATGACTAATGACGTAGTTCCCTCGCAACGGCAGTCCTTCCCGTTTCATCTCATTTATTCCTAGTTCTGTGTGATCCATAAAATCGCTGAAGCACGTAGCAGATGAAAGACATTCGAAACTTACCCGACTAATTGCGTGTAATTTTGCGCACTTATCGCGCAGTTTATCCTCAAAGCACTTAAGCTGCACGGGGATGTGTTCGGTGTTTACGGCGGATGTGGATAAGTGCGAGGAGAGAGCCTTCACTCTCAGACGACTAGACGAAAACGATTTTCCAGCCGGTGGTACATTTCAAATGATTTTCCCTTTTGTTAACTGCTGCTGCTGTTGTCGGTGTGCATGAATTCATATTGGAACTTTTATGTGCGGAGAGAGGTGCTAAATTTAATGGGGCGACGCTTCAGAGAGAGACTGTTCGAGTGTAGGTCAATGGGAAGGGGGCTTTTGACAAGAATTCAACCCTGACATTGTAAGTGTTTGATTGAGTGCGCTCTTTTCAGGGTGTCTGAAGGACATTTCTGTTTAGAATGAAATAGGGAGGAGAATTTTGATTCAGAAAATCAAGCGTGAGGCTCAACGTCTTACCCGCAGACTTTGCTTGGATTGGAGTTTAAAGTTCGCGGCTAAACTGAAATAGAATACAAAAAAATAGACAAATCGATGCAATTCTTCTTCTAGGCCTAGGCCTCAACGACATGTCGCGACAAAATTGTCGAATTTAAGACGATAGCAATCCACGTGAGATCAAAGAGCGTCCAATGCATCCCGAAACAATTACTGTCTGGTGTGAATTTTCGACTTGCGGCATCATAGGTCCATACTTCTTTGAGAACGACGTTAGCCAGGCTATCACCGTCAACGGCGAGCGCTAAGCCACACCTAACAAGTCTCTCGATCTTTTGCTAACTGTCTTCACTTGCGCACGCCAATTTAATCCCTGTCAATTTGTCTGCGCCACTTCAGTATGTCCACGACTCTATTGAGAGGGAGAGAGAGAGAGACAGAGAGAGAGAGTGAGAGATAGAGAGAGAGAGAGAGAGAGACAGGAAGATAGAGAAAGGGAGACACAGAGAGAGAGAGAGAGACAGGAAGATAGTCCCACAGGTTGCAGAAGCGTCGATGATTACCAGCTTCTTTTGGCCTGAATTACATGATATGGACACCAACAAACTGTGGTTTCAACAGGACGGCGTTACGTGCCACACAACTTACGCCACATTGGAAATTCTGCACGAGCGATTCGAGGGCATGGTCATCTCACGTGGTGGTGATGTGAACTGGTCACCGAGATCGTGCGATTTGACCCCATTAGACTGGGGGTTTTCTGAAGTCGCAGGTCTGTACGAAAAAGCCACAAACCAGAGCGACCCTCAAAGCCAACATAACCCATGCCATCGGTCATATTCAGGCTGATCTATGAGCCAGAGTCATGGAAAATTAGATATTCCGGATCTGCGCCTAGGGCTCAACTTAAAAGCCTCTCCAGCTGACATGATCTTTTGCGAGCTGTCTCCACTTGCGCACGCCAATTTCGTTAAGTCTATTTGTGTGCGCCGCTTCAGTCGTGGCCGTCCCCTATTGAGAGAGAGATAGAGAGAGAGATAGAGAGAGAGAGAGAGATAGAGAGAGAGAGAGAGAGAGAGGGAGAGAGAGTTAGAGAGAGAAACAGAGAGACAGAGAGAGAGACAGATAGAGAGAGATGTTGGACGTCCCACTGGTTGAAGAAGCAACGCACTGTCGTGTTATTTCTTCAATATCGTACTTAAGCGGATCGTGCGCAACTTACTGACCAACACCGATCGTGCGTCTGATCTTCTAAAGATCCTTGAAATTTCTGGAACACGAGAACAACAGGCAGAAGAAGGGGCGGAGTTAAGACCCAAAATTGTTGTTTGGACGTCTAAATGGACTTAAATTGACTTGCAGTGATTGTCATCCAGTCGTGTGGCACGCGACTGACGATCAGGAGGCACTAACCGATCCACTGTTTTCACTTTGTATGGGAAGTCTTTCACTAAAATTCGCTATAGGGTCCGTCTGGTTATGCCCAATTGCGTAGCCCGTGTCGTCCAGTTGATGTTTCTTCGTTCCCAGCGACATCAGTGGCCACGCCCTGCATGATCTCCTGTGGTTTCAGCCTGTCCTCTTCTTTCTGGAACTTCGATGGAAACGAAGACTCCGGCGCTACAAATAGTCTTGAAAGAATGATGGTGAACGTCAGCATGACTTCCTATAAGAAATTCAAAAGAATTAGGCTGATGATTTGACTTTGAACATCGTCGAGCCATCGCCGAAATCGGAACTGATCGTCTCCTTAAGTATTCCAAAATTGTTGTAAAAAATAGAGGAAACAGTCTCCCTTCTTGCGGTACCCCAATACTTCTTCTGAGACATTTGAAAGGTCTGAGCTGATGATTTGCTTTTGATCGCCAAAGCCATCAGCGGAGTCAATATTGATTGTGGCCTGGTCTCTGTAGATTGACTAGATTTAACATCGACAACAATAGAGGAGACAGTATTCCTCCTTGCGGCACCCCAAAGCCTTCCTGTGCGACATTTGAAAGGGCTATGCAGACGATCTTCTCTTCTTCTTTTGCTGAGAAGCTAGGCCCAAGACCACCTTGGACTGTAGCGCCGCCATTATTATTATTATTATGCAGACGATCTGACTTTGAACGCCGTCAAGCCATCATAATAATTGGTACTGATCGTGGCCTGACAGTATTCCTTCTTGCGACACGCAAGGTTAGGTTAGGTTTAGGAAGAGGAGTGTGATGGTTAAACATCACTTTCACTCGGATGCCATAGGGCCCAATGTGCATCCCTTCAGTTGTGGAGTACACATTCTGTCATGTGATGGCTGAAACCACATCGTGCTCTTTATGAATTTTAGAAGATCCGATATGTCTGCATTCGCTAAATCCGCAGTCTCTGTGAAGAATCTTTTGCGAAGCTATGCGCCGATTCTGGAGAGCTGGGCGGTGACAAGCAGATGTTACATCGTCTCGGTCTTTTCCTCATTGCCGCAACTCCGGTAGAGATAGCTGGATGCCGCATTCCATTTCCGGAGCATTGTTCCGATGGAGCAGTGTACTATGATTACTCCGACGAGCACACGAATCGAATTTCGGTCCAACGCCAGAAGCTTCTTTATTTTGCCGTAGTTAAGCTCTGGCCACGTTGATCTTGTCGTGTGACATTCATTTCTTGCACGTCAAGATGAGTTGGCCTCTTTTTGCATTGTGTCGCTTATGATCGGGTACAATGCACTGATAGGTGGTCGCAGTGACGTGTCCGCCTCGCTGATGTCAACTTTAGACCCTTGTCTGGCCAATTGGTTCGCTCTCGTTCCCTGCGATTGAGCTGTGGCCCGGGACCCAGCAGAGTTTGATCTTTTGGTGGCTGATTTGGTGTGTCGCGGCAATTAATAACAGCCTTTGATCTCGTTGTACAGGATCCTAATGACTTCAGTGCAGCCTGTCATTCTCTTTGCGGTACCTCAAGACTGCCTGTATGAGATTTGCTAGGGCTAAGCTGATGATTTGACTTTAAACAGCGTCCAGTCAGGATAATCAGTACTGATCGTTGTCTGAATAATTCCAAAATTTCGACAAAAAATTAAGGAGACAGTATTCCCCCTTGCGGCATGCCAAGACTTTCTGTGCCAAATATGAAAGGGTTAAGCTGATGACTTGACTTTGACCACCACCAACTATCAGCGTAATCAATGCTGGTTCTGGCCTGAACTATCCCAATAGAGGAGACAGTAGTTCTCCCTGCGGTACCCCAAAACTGCCTGTGCGAGAGTTGAGAAAGCTGATGATTTGACTTTGAACATCGTCCAGCCCTCAGCGTAGACGGTACTGATAGCAGTTTGAATAATTCCAAAATTTCAACAAAAAAAATTAAGGAGACAGTATTCCTCCTTGGGGCACTCCCTCGACTTCTTGTACGAAATTTGAGAAGGGTAGGCTGATGATCTAACTTTGAACGTCGCCAAGCCACCAGCGTTGTCGGTGCTGACTTTGGCCGAAGTTATCTTGAAATTGTGACAAAAGTAGAGGAGATAGTAGTTCTCCCTGCGGCACTCCAATACTATCTGTGCGAGATTTGAGAAGGCTGATGATTTGAATTTGAACATCGTCCAGCCCTCAGCATAATCAGTTCTGATCGTGAGCTGAACTATCCCGAAATTGCGATAAAAAATAGAGTTGACAATAGTTCTCCCTGCGGTATCCCTGACATCCGAATGCCGATAAAAACTGTTCAGCGAAGGAGTAAGACATTTTTGTCGATTGAATTCGGAGACCTTTCCTGGTGTTTATAGGGCACAATGAACGCAAAGTGTTGATCTAAGTTTAAGCCTCGACCAAGTCGTAAGGGCGCCCTTACCGAACTGGTGTTTAACCCTGCTACTGGGTTGTAAGGAGTAGTTTACTATCGAGTGAACCCGTGACGGCTCTGCCGATGACTTTTCTGATCGTAAACTTCTTCCCCCTTAGTTACCACTCATTCACTAGACAAATCAAGACAAAATTCCGACTTATTTTCAAAATTCTTTTATTTCAACTTCTCCCATCTTTTCATCCAATGAAGACCACATTGTAGGGACGAGCAGCTACCCTGTGGCCAACCATGTTCGCCGCCGGCGAGACATATTTCGCTGATCGCTCCCATTCACTGTAGCGACTGCTCACCCATCCAATCATACCTGTGAACGAGAAAGGAAACTCAGTCTTGACTACACAACTAGACCAGCCCCGTGTACACGGGAGCGCCACCGAAATGAATTACCATTTGTCGTCTCCGGAATTCGTCTGCGAGATTTCGAACCATCAATCGAATCATCAGAGGCCGCCTCGTTGTGGTATTTACCACAACCCCCAGCACCTGAAGCTACCGCCGACGATGCTGACGACGCTGACAATGGTCCTCTGTCACCGCACTCGCTCTTCAGATATGTGTTCACGGCTCTTTGCAGACATTTGATTGTATGCCCCTCGGTGAGGCGGCGACCACAACGGCATTTGGCCACAAGCGATTCATACATGTCCTTCGACATGAAATACGACTCACCTCGTCCCGTGTAGGTGTAGGGCCAAGTCTCTGCGGATAAATGGAAGTCATCCTGTGCGAAGGAGAGAGACGTCCTTGCTGCACTTACCTTTGGAAGCACTGCCGGCGGTTCCCTGAACGATTTTATTGACTTCGTCCTGATTGTAGAAGCGGTTTGCGTCTTTTTCGGCCAGCCTCCCCCATTTGTCAGGATAACGACGTCGAGAGATGTTCTCCCGCTCGACTTGCTCCTTTCTGAAAAAAAATAGAACAGAAGGCCAAGGGTGGGGTTAAGACAAAGGAACTCGAAAGTTGAGAGACTGTCCCACTCCCAAAAGGACTTTCGCGGCAGGACAGAGGAGGACACTATTCATAATTCAAGCCGGATAATCCAAGTTTAACTGACTGCCAACGGTGGTGTTGGGGATATTTATGAGCCAGTAGTTTATGGCAACGATTTCGTGCAAGGGAACACCCTGCGACTGTGGGGATGTGAGGAGGCGAAAGGTTGCTCCGTGACGGGGCAAAGTCCAATGGAGCAGGTCGTATTCTGGCGATAAAAGCGTACGTCAATTGAATGTGTTGAATGTCGGGGATTATCGGGACGGATGTGTGATGTTTAATGGCCTGGATTATTTGTGTGTGTGTGTCCCGGATGGGGATGGTTGCGGATCGAGGTGGTGGCAGATGGAGATATGGCGTATGTGGAATGTTTTTGTTTTCGTTTTCAGAGATTCCCTGTTGCTGTCTGTGGAGGATTACAAATTGAAAAGTTGCTGGCAAATATTTGCACTCAGACGCGACGTTTCTTGATTTTGAATTCAAATGTATACGCACATGTGATTTGGAAGCAAGTTTTTCTGGGATCTTAGGGAGAATATTCTGAGTCTGAGAAGGCGCGAGCGTTTTTTCGGGTCAATTGAAAAAAAAAGAAGGGGGCAAGGATGCCGTTTCGTGACGACTTTGTTTTGATCAGAATTCAATGACGCCCAGAATTTTGGTAGCTTTCCTTGCTGCATTTGAAGTTAAATCCCTTTCATTCTTTTGCACCACCTTAGTCGTAGATCTCGACTATTTTACTGCAGTTGATTGGAGGAGATTAATTCGGTGAAAGAGAGAAGATCTTCAATGTTATCGAGATCATTTGTTTCCCCACGGAATACATATGATTTGCTTACGCTTTCAGGAATACTCTTTGTGACCAAGCCAACACATGTCAAGAGAAATACCTACGCAAGCACAACCTTTCTTGAATGCACTTTACCCTTGCTTCTTCATCAAAATCCGAAACTAGAATGATGGGGGCTCTAGCACAGTCTGTTCTTAAAAGGGTTGGCAACACCTTTCTCCCAACTAGAAGGCTAAAAGCTGCTTTGACCTGTGTTCAGTTTTTCATTTAAAAAAACGAAGCCTTCGATCTTGCAGTGCTCAGTCCTTGTTTGACGTGCATTATCGAACTCTAAAATTATTCATTTTGCGTATCGAGTGCTTAAGATATACACACAATGTTAAACGTATGGACTACACAGTCCTAATGAGTTGAAGAATCTAAGACTCAATTTTAGTGGAACGAGACACAATGCTTAAAACAAGAGAATAACCCGTTGCCTAAGACCTCTTTACGATCACATTGAAAAACAGATCAGAACAAATCTGTCATTGGACACAGGAGATACCAAAACGTGGTGCTGGCTAATACAAATTTGATGGTTAAAGCCAAACCCCACCTCAAGCTGTAATGCTTCCAAGGAAAAAGAGAAACGTCTTCTTTGAAATGACGAAGTTAATACAATTACACCTCTGTGCACTAACATAGTGATATGAAATGGAATCCAATGACATAAACAATTTAGGTCTGGCCCGTCAAAGACTCTGACTTCGAGACTGTGGGGCAATGCAACAGACCACTTTCTTGACATTCAAAACAAAATCAAAGTCTCAGATGGTTTGCCATCAAACCTCTTCAAGGCGGAGATGTTTTAGTAGGAAGCATGCACCTGATTATCTGTAGGAGTTGGGAAGACGAAAGCATGCCCGACTGCTGGAATATGAGCCTCAACAACTATAGAGGTGTATCCCCGCTCAATGTAGCCTAGGAGATCCTATCCAGCGTACTGTGTAAGCGTCTAAGGATATTTTAATAATAAAATATATATAATAATAGTGGCGCTACAATCCGAGGTGGACGTCGACGCATACGCATTAGACTTTCATTGCCTTGGTTAAAATCCTAGCACATGCAACAATTTTTCAAAAACAAAATTGTTCGCGGCTCCACCTTTTTCGAGTCGCTGACAATGCTCAAAGAATAACTGTCTCGAAAAAGCTTGTCAAAATCGTCGTTCGGAGTCGGCATTAAACTGTAGGTACCCACCACTCATGAGAGAACAATAACCTGCACAACACGATTGGTTGCTGAGAAACTAGGCCCAGGTCCACCTCGAACTATAGCGCCGCCATTGAAATCTACCGTCGAGCGACGTTAAACTTCCAACACATGCAATACAAAGGGACAGCCTTAAATACTCTAATGTGCTGGCGATCGTACGTTTGTAAAAAAAAATGAGAGCAATGAGAGCAACGTAGAGTCTCGTTTTGACATGTCCCATACAAATTGAGAAACAGGACCTCTACAAATAGATCCGTTCTGAGTTCCATTCTGGAAGCTGCAAAGAATTCATGGAAAATATTGTGTCAATGTTCTGAACTGGCTTGACGAAGGGGGGGAATTCTAAATTACGTGTATTACTGGATGGAGCATAAAACAGCAAATGTTGAGAAGACGCCTCGACATCGGGAAAGATTGTTCCAGAAGTAATTTCCTGAGTGAAATTTGGTGATACTCTTAAATATTTTATATCTAATCAGGGCTGGATTTAGAGGTCTGGAGACCAACAAAAAAGTGGAGGTCCCTGGATTTTTGTTCCAGAAATTAAAGACAAGAAAAGGAAAAAGGAGAAAACTTACACTTGCCGCTTGCAGGAAACTATACTTAGACCGTTCAGTGAATGATTCGTTCATTTCCAACTTCGAATGTGAACCAAGATATCGCTGAAAACGAAGAAAAACCAACTAGACGGCGGGTCACTCAATTGGATCACCAGACGTACCCTACAGCCGGAATTGGATGAGTGGTGGTTGGTGAACATGTGATTTCAACAAGACGGTGCAAAAGTACACACAGCGCGAGCCAGAAATGATATTGCGAAGGAAGCGTTTCCTGGTCGCGAAATCTCCCGTTTTAGCGATTTGACATGGTCGATCCCAAATGCAGCTGGTTGTTGATTTGAAATGTATTTCTGGAGCCTCTGCAATTTATCTCTATTTACGACCGAGAATATTGAAGTTCTAGTTCGAAGATGTTGAAGATGATGGTCATCGTCGTCGGTCCTGTGTTTGATGATGATGGCGCTTTGGTTTTATTTTTATTTTGTGTGGTGAACTTCTTCTTCTTCTTCTTAGGGCGCTACAGTCCGAGGTGGACCTGGGCCTCACTCAAAATGCCTCTCCAGCCAGCACGATCTCACGCCAGCTGTCTCCAGTTTCGCACACCAAGCCGGCCGAGGTCCCCCTCGACTTGTGTGCGCCACCTTGTTCGTGGACGTCCTCTGTTGCGTTGTCCCACAGGCTCAGAGTCGAAGACTCTTCGGGCCGGAGCTAAGTTGTCCATACGCTCTACATGGCCTAGCCATCTTAGGCGTTGGATCCGTAGACGCCTGGCTAGACTCATGTCGCTGTACAGCCCATACAGTTCGTGGTTGACCCTTCTCCTCCAAATGCCATCAACGCAAACAGGAGCAAAGATCGCACGCAGAACTTTTCTCTCGAAAAGACCAAGAGACTCTTCATCCGCTTGCGATACTGTCCATGCCTCTGCGTCGTAAAGCAGGACTGGGATGATCAAGGTCTTATACAGAGTCAACTTCGTCTTCCGAGAGAGGGCTCTACTATTCAATTGCCTTTTGAGCCCATAAAAACAGCGGTTGGCAAGAGTTATTCTGCGTTTGATCTCAGTACTGACGCTGTTTGTACCGCGGAGCAGAGGTAGACGAAATCCTTCACTACCTCAAAGTTATAGCTGCCTATGCTGACGTTCTGGCCAAGTCGTCGATGTTGTGCGTCCTTTCTCGATGACAGCATATACTTGATTTTGCCCTCGTTTATCGCCAGACCCATTTTAGCCGCTTCCGTTTCAATGCCAGCAAACGCATCATTGACGGCTCGTTGTGTTCGCCCAATCACGTCAATGTCATTCGCGTAGGCTAGCAGTTGAACGGACTTTTGGAAGATCGTGCCTCTTGTGTTGGCCAGTGAGTTTTGCACGATCTTCTCAAGAATGATGTTAAAGAAGTCACATGACAGCTCGTCGCCTTGTCTAAAACCTTTTTTGACATTGAAGGTCTCGGTGAGTTCGTTACCGACCTTGATGGAGCAGCGAGAGTTCTCCATCGTCATCCTGCTCAGTCTGACGAGTTTGGCAGGAGTGTCAAAAACTAGACATGGCGCTGTATAGCTCGTCTCTATATACGCTGTCATATGCGGCCTTGAAATCGACAAATAGATGGTGTGTGTCGATCTGCATTTCCTGGGTCTTCTCCAGGATCTGCCGCAGTGTGAAAATTTGATCGATGGTGGACTTCCCGGGCCTGAAACCACACTGGTAAGGACCTATCAGTTTGTTCACGAATGGTTTCAGGCGTTCACACAAAACGGCAGAGAAGACCTTATAGGCGATGTTAAGGAGACTTATCCCTCGATAGTTGGCGCAGTCATAGGGGTCTCCTTTCTTGTGGATCGGGCAAACGATACTGAGATTGTGTGGTGAACACTCGTCGGAATTTAAAATATTTCTTGCGGCACTGAATCTAAGAAAACCTTTAAGAATGTACATGGGCGTTTAGCCGCGTAACATCCTAAATAACTTTTTTCTGACAACCAACCAAATTAAATTAAATTAAATTAAAACGTTAATGATCTTTTTTTAAACTGCAATTTAAACTTGTCACTCACTTGAACTTTCCAATTTTTTAGCAAAGAAAAAAGAAATACCCGCCCAAGTTCGAAAATTGACATATCGGTGTTTTCAATTTAAGCAAACATACTAAACTGGTGACCCTGATGTGATCGCACGCGACTCATAAAAAATCTCGATTGTGTCTTAAGCAAATCGCCAAATATCTCATATCCTTATAACCGACTGTCAAGGATGAAAGGCAGCGTTTGCTCAGGCTCAGGGCCTTTATGGGTCGCTGTCCTGAGAAGTGAGTGAGTAACGAAATGAAAAAGCGGAGACCTTTGCTAAGCTAGGCGCACCGCTATAATTTAATTACCCAAAGAATGGTGAATTATATGTTAACGCATGGCTTTGATCAAATGTTTTTAGCAAGAACACTTGACTGAGAGTTTGTAGCCTAGTCTAAAATAAAAATATCACCACTTTCGATAAAAATATTGGGGTTTTCTATTGATTTAAAATGACACCTCTTGATGGACGACTGTATACTTGTCATTCATGAACCACAATACTACCGTCGAGTGATGTTTGATTTCCAACGCAAGCAATACAATGGCACAGCCCTGAAATGCTGAGATCGTACCTGAAATGAGACCAATGGGAACAACTTTGTCTGCCGTCTCAACACGTCTCTCTTCGTTTTGACACTTCCCATACAAAAATTGAGACACTGCAGCTCCGCAAGGAGTACCTTTCTGAAAACTACGTTCAAAACAATTCAAGAAAATTACTGTGTCAATGTTCTGAATTGGCTTGGCGAAGGAAATAATCTCTGAATATCCACTGGATGGAGCGTGAAACAACAAATGCTGACGTTGGCAAGACCCCTTGCCTCGGGAAAGATTATTCCAGAAGCTGTTCATTGAAAGATCTTTGGAACCAAAGATAAAAGACAGCTAATGATCCATTTCACCTAACCTCTCATCATAACACTCAAAATTGTTGAATGAGAAGAAATGAACAACTGACTCATGGACTTTAAGGTCCTCGCCGTCGATTAGTCCGAAAAAGATTACCTTGGTCCATGTAACTTCTCTGCATGACTGACCCCTTCAAAATAGACTCCCAAGCAAATTCAGCGAATTTCGAAAAATCTAAGCCAATGAATAGCCACAAGAAACCAAAGCCTGCCCCAAGGGCTGAATAAAAATGCAATAACAAAGTTCAATGGACAACCACAAACAACCTGTCTAGCCACAGCAGTCAATTCCAATAAAAAGAAGGACAATTTAAGGGAAAAAAATTAAACTTTAACTCCTTTGACTGCAGCTGTAGCAAAACCCCCACCGCCCCCAATCGATTCGCATCTGCTGTGTGTGTGTGTGACTTACATTTGTCCAATTTTCCTGGAAGGGTCCATCGGTTATTTTAATTTATTCCTTTTCAACGGTAAACCTTTGCACTTGAAGACAATCACTGAACTTCTGGCAGGGCCAAGCGTCTGAACGGAGTGCCCACCGCCCCATGGCAACTGAAGTTTATTTAACAATCTCCACAGCAACTTGTCTCGGTCGATATCCTTATTGATGCCCCCTCGTCTGTTGACGACACACTTTCATGGGACAACTCTGTTCCTTCGGCAGGAACTCGGCACAAGAGCCATTCGCAAGGCATTGCTCAAGTGTGAATTTAAAAGTGAACCTTTTAAGGACTCACGCACTCCTGCCTAACGGTGCAGAACATCCAGAACAGAAGGGGAGCAAAAATATGCGAAGGCACGGATGTGGATCCACACGCCCACACGTTTGGATACATCCCCGAGGAAACCCATCCAAGTGGCTGTGCGTGGGGGTGTGTTGCTGAACACAGCCGACGAACGATTTCGTTTCGTTTTCGAATAAATGTTTCATCGCAAAAAAGAGGTAATTTATTTGTCAATTCAGAGACGACGAGGAAAAGAGAATGACATTCCAAATCGATGGAGGGGGTGATGGTGACTTTTTCTCCGAAAATCGGTCACAGGGGGCGAAATTCCTGAGCCTGGGGTGGCTCGCGAATGATGCTCTGCGAACATAACCCTTTGTTTCCTTTATGCGAATGGTTTAAGGGGGCTCTTAAGAGTTTACGACATCTGGGGGAGGAGAGTTTGGGCGTGTGCCCTTTGGATGGGCTTTAAGAAGTGCTGACTTGGATCGATGTTACGTTGGCACACATTCGATTTTATGTATTTGGAGGAGACGGGTTTACTGAGGATGCCTTGAAGGAGATTGTGACATTTTTGTCGAAGCAATGGGGAAATTCTTCGCTGGGATTACAAAAGTAAGTACAGGCAATTAAACTTTTGAAAAAACTGTACCTCTGCAGATCGCTTAATGTCGTAAAGATTTAGATGTCAGTAAAGTCAACGTGAGAAGGTGGGATGTGATGGGGATCTGGGATCAATCGAATCACGCGCGGTGGAATACTGGAATGCTTTTGATCGTTATATTTTTATGGTCACCTTCTTAAGTTTCTCATTATTCAATGGAGGCGTATAGAGGGCTTTATTTATCGACAAAGAGTATGGTTCATAGTGCGAAATTTACGAGCTGTAAAAAGATATGGATATATGTCCGGATCCGGAACGCAACAATTCGTCGGCTTAACTGATTCGTCCACATCGAGCGTATGAACACCGCTGTACCGGCTAAGAGAATCTTTGAAGCTAGATCGTCTGGTTAGAGGGGAAGAAGAAGACCGATCGTCCGGTATGAAACCCAATCAATCACAGATGTAGGACAGGGTCAAGCCTGTGAATCGGAATTAGCTCAGGCTTGCCTAATAAGAAGATAGATATTCAGATATGACAGGGATACAAGATTGTGGTCATTGCCTGAGCCACTTAAGCCACTGGACAGGCTTGAAACGCTAATGCGGAAGCAATTATGGTACCAGTCTTATTTTTCATTCAATTGCTGGGGGTTGTGGAACTCAGTAGACACTAGTGATTTACTGGGCAGGTTGCTTTAAATGTCTCTTCTTTGAACACAAGGGAGTAGTCATTTCAATTGAGTTCCTATGTGATTGGCTTCTACAGGCGATAGGAAGAAATCTTAGAATCAACCACTAAATTGTGCAGACTTTAGTCGAGTTCTTTGATAACCATCTGGACGTAGTCTTCAGAAGATCGTACCTTACAAATGTTAAGTTTGAATCGAATCCTTTTTCTGCTTGTTATGATAGAAATTGTCCTAGTAAAGACACGGCTCATTTTATCCAACAGTTCGGGTTAACTGTGCCCTTAAAATGAAAAGAAAGAAATTACCAACTAAAGATCCGTTCATTTCCATGGAGGATTAAAGGCAGGAGGTTCTCTAGCTCAGTCTTATTTAGATCTTCTGGGTGATCAAAGAAGTTTTTGCCAAGTATCAATTTCCAATTTCATTTACGGACGGGATCAGAGCTAAGCAACCGCAAAACTAGTAGCGAATTCTTCTTCTTCATCTTCTTCTTAGGGCGCTACAGTCCGAGGTGGATCGGGGCCTCACTCAACATGCCTCTTCAGCCAGCACGATCTCACGCCAGCTGTCTCCAGTTTCGCACACCAAGCCGGTCGAGGACCCCCTCAAATTGTGTGCGCCACCTTGTTCGTGGACGTCCTCTGTTGCGTTGTCCCACAGGCTCAGAGTCGAAGACTCTTCGGGCCGGAGCTAAATTGTCCTTACGCTCTACATGGCCTAGCCATCTTAGGCGTTGGATCCGTAGACGCCTGGCTAGACTCATGTCGCTGTACAGCCCATACAGTTCGTGGTTGAATCTTCTCCTCCAAATGCCATCAACGCAAACAGGACCAAAGATCGCGCGCAGAACTTTTCTCTCGAAAAGACCAAGAGACTGTTCATCCGCTTGGGATGCCGTACAGCAGGACTGGGATGATCAAGGTCTTGTATAGAGTCAGCTTGGTCTTCCGAGAGAGGGCTCTACTACTCAATTGCCTTTTGAGCCCATAAAAACAGCGGTTGGCAAGAGTTACTCTGCGTTTGATCTCGGTACTGATGTTGTTTGTACTGTTTACCGCGGAGCCAAGGTAGACGAAGTCCTTAACTACCTCAAAGTTATAGCTGCCTATGGTGACGTTCTGGCCAAGTCGTCGATGTTGTGCGTCCTTTCTCGATGACAGCATAAACTTGGTTTTGCCCTCGTTTACCGCCAGACCCATTTTAAGCGCTTCCGTTTCAATGCCAGCAAAGGCATCATTGATGACGCGCTGAGCTAGCCCAATCACGCCAATGTCATCCGCGTAGGCTAGCAGTTGAACGGACTTTTGGAAGATCATGCCTCTTGCCAGTGGCCAGTGAGTTTTGCACGATCTTCTCAAGAATGATGTTAAAGAAGTCACATGACAGCTCGTCGCCTTGTCTAAAACCTTTTTTGACATTGAAGGTCTCGGTGAGTTCGTTACCGACCTTGATGGAGCAGCGTGAGTTCTCCATCGTCATCCTGCTCAGTCGAGCAGAGCGAGTTTAGCAGGAATGTCAAAACTAGACATGGCGCTGTATAGCTCGTCTCTATACACGCTGTCATATGCGGCCTTGAAATCGACAAATAGGTGGTGTGTGTCGATCTGCATTTCTTGGGTCTTCTCCAGGATCTGCCGCAGTGTGAAAATTTGATCGATAGTGGACTTCCCGGGCCTGAAACCACACTGATAAGGACCTATCAGTTTGTTCACGAATGGTTTCAGGCGTTCACACAGAATGACAGAAAAGGTCTTATAGGCGATGTTAAGAAGACTCCCTCGATAGTTGGCGCAGTCAAAGGGGTCTCCTCTGTTGCGGATCGGGCAAATGATTCTGAGATTCCACTCATCGGCATGCTTTCCTCCGACCATATCTTACAGATGAGCTGAAGTCCAGCTGAAGAACCAGATCAACTCCAGCTGCTTTAAACATTTCAGCGGGCAGGCTGTCTGCACCAGCAGCTTTGTTAGACTTCAGTCTCGATATCGACTTTAGTCTCGACATCGCTATCTTGACTTCGTCTAGATCGGCTGGGGACGGTATTCTCTTCTATCATCGTCCGTTGTGTTGAGTGGAACATTCTGCCTGACAGCGATATTTGTGTCCTCATCGTCGTTTAAAAGTCTGCAGAAACGATTTTTCCAAATTCTCAGTATCAACTGTGCCTCTACTACCAGTTGTCAATTCCAATCAACGGCAGGCTTCCGTCCGACGCTTTGAAAAGCCATGAAGATAACTTGTTCCAATACCAACAAAAACTAGGCTTCCGTCCGAGATTTAGATCCTCTCGATAACTATTTTAAATTTTGGTTAAACTTTCGGACATCATTCCTGCCATAACACCTCTCCATCTCCTCGATCGCGCGCTTCTCGTGCTCTTTTTAAGGTTCCGTCTACAAAAACGGAACCTTTATAATTTCGGTGTGTCCGTCCGTCCGTCCGTCCGTCCGTCCGTCCGTCCGTCCGTCGTGTCTGTCACACTTTTTTATCTCCGAAGTTTATGAAGATATCGGCATGAAATTTTGGAATTAGGTACTTCAGACCTAGATGTCAATTCCCATGCAGCGATTTTAAAAAGTGGGGCCATTTGGGGGTGGCTCCAGTACAGGTGAAGTTGACATTAATTTTGAAAAATTGTCGCACCCCATCGAAATATATATCAATCGACAGGTCTTTCGAAATGAGGTGGAGGTTTCGTTCAACACTTTTTTATCCAAAATACCGTTTGGAAAATATGGAGCTCCAAAGTTTTAAATGCGTCCCCCCCTGCCATTTCTAAACCAAAGTGTTTAAAAATCTGAAAAAAATCACAAAAACTTGGCTTCATTGAGTACTTTCATTTAAAACCATTGCGAGCATTCTGGCCTTAATGGTTTTGGAGATATTGGCCAAAAACGGTCAATCATCGACATGCGAATTTTGAAGATCTGAAAACGCAGTTTTGAAGACATCAATGTAAGCATTAAGAAATGATAAATTTCAAAATATCGATTTATGTTGAAATTTTGAGATATCTAAGATTTAAAATGAGAACGATTTTCATTTTCACACATAATTTCATGCTGTGTTCGGCCACTCTATTCGTTGCTGAGCGTTATCTTTTCGATCTCACCCCTAAATGCCCAACAGAAATGAATACACACACACCGCAGGCATGAGCAGTGATTGGGTATGTATATGATGGAAGGGATTTTCTGTGTTGGATAAACTTGGATAGAGATATAGGTATATGTAGGGATGAACGTTTGTTTTTTTCGGATGTATAAATGTATGAATGAATAGTTGATTTGAGTTGAAGTTAAAAGAAAATTCAACTGAAATAGTTTCGAAACGTCGTTTGATCTTCAGAAATCATCCATCAATATTATGCGACGGAACCTTACCCGTGCGAGTACAACTCGCACTTGCCCAGTTTATTTTTTCTTCCTGAGAAGCCGGTTCTCTTCCCTTCTTCTCTGTTCGTAGAGCTCACGAACAGCTCTCGTAGATTGATGCATTGGTGACTTGTAGGCTTCTTACCACAAATCAGTCACATATATGACTGATCAGTCACATATATTTGTGCTTACCTTGCTGTATGTGGCTGCCTGCACTCGTTGTCAAACCAGGGGTTTTTCCTAGGTGGTTCTCTGATGGCTCTTTGACAACGTTTCCATTCTTCGTCTATTGTTAATGCAGGCGACGTCGAACTTTCGGTGAGTTTCAGGGAGACTCGATCGGCAAAGTTCCAGGCAATCTATTGCGATTGTAGCTTTTCGACGTCAAACCGTGGTTCTCTTCCTTGACTCTGTTGTTCTCTCGATATCCGTGTCCTTACCTTGGCTACAACAAGGAAATGGTCCAAGTCGATGTTGCCGCCTCGAAACGTTCGGACCTCAAGAATACTGAAGGAGTGTCTGACGTCGATCGCAACATGATCAATCTGGTTGACGGTTGAACGACAGGGGACCGCGAGGTCCCTTTATGGATGTTTAGGTGTGGTGCTAGCTACACCATGCTGTTCAGATGCTACCGCCTGCTTGCTACAGAGAGGTACGAGATATACATACGTTCTATGAGCTATAAAATGATGTGACGTATGTATTCTAAACGACAAACTAGCTTGACTATGTCGAGTGCACGAACAGTGGTAATTTATTGAACACAGCCGCTCTGGCAAAGAGAGTCTTCGAAAATCGGGTCGACTGGTTCAAGAAGAAAGGAAGATCGAGCCTCGAAACTAATTTATGAATGGAGCTGAACTATTTCTTAGACCTCCTGCTCGCAGATATTTCAATAAAGCTTCTAAAACACAGTTTTGTTGCCACTTTATACAACTGGTGGAATTGAGATTTATCCCGCCACCTTATTTCCGAACCCTTCACCCTTGTCCGACGTTGTTAATTCTCTGATAATCGCGATGCACAAAAAATTACAGATTTCCACTTCTGTGCGAGACTCGCACTCATTCATTTCCCCGCGGTAGAGCTTAACCAGACCAGCAGACAAACCAGCCGTCAGTAGAGTACTCCCCACTGAACCCAACCATCGGCACCCAACCGCAATCAATGCGTCTTTGAACACATCCCGACTTCCAATGCTCAGCAGCACCCAGCAGTCATTGTTCCCCCAGTCAACCGTATTGCCGGCGCAGGATGTCCGTCTGCTGCTGAAAAGAAAGCACAACAGTGTACCATCTTAACCGACCGCCCGTTGAGCACTCACCGCCCGTCGCCTGCGTTCACACACGCCACGACCACCGCCAAGAATCAACCACACCGCCTGGCCATGTGAAACAGGAGGAAGTCGGTTGCAAGTACCGCGCGATGCAGCAGCATGGGAGTATCCGTTTCCACGCCGACCAGTCCTTGGAGCAGGCCCAACTGTTGTCATCGTAAATTACATCGGTAAATCATTATCATTTCGCCATTTTCATGATTTCCTCGTTTTTTTTATCCGAACCCCTTCCGCCGCTGGTCTGGTTTATTATTTCCACTTGTCGTTGTTTTCCCAGCGCTTGTTTATGACCGGATTCATAAATATCTCCCGGTCCCGGCGTCCTTGGATCCCTCGGTTGGGTTTGTGCTCCGTTTCGTATTTTCCTCTCGATTTAATCTCGGCCCAGACGCCGACTGACGGACAATTAATTCCGCGCAGGGATTATCTGTCAAGAATCACTCGAAGCCCGTTCGGAGATCGCGGGGTGGTGGCGTTTACTGGGAAAAAGTTCACTCCGCTGCTAAATACTTTTTAATTTGCCCTCCAGTCTGAGAGGATCGTATTTCATATGCGTCGAGTGGATAAGCAGGAGCCGCTCATTACCGCTGTGCGCCCCTCCGCCTGCAGATGCAGCCCAATTTGCGATGAAGTTTTCCCAACTCCCGCTGCAGCGGGGAGGCGGAAATCCTTCCCGAGGACGTGTGTACTTCTCGTCGGAGAAACAATCAACAAGAACAAGTCGGCGGCGAACAAGCGCCCAAGTCGAGGACGACGCCGACGAGGAAGAGCAACAAAGTTTCGAAAGTAAATTAATTTCAATAAATTCACAGATCGTTAATTTCACTCGATGCCCCCTGCCCTCCGGCGTGGTGGCAACGGCGGAGGGGGACAAAGTTCGCGGCGACAGCGGAGGAAGGCTCAGGGCGAAGTCTAGGCTAGAAGTTTGTGCTCCGTGCTCTCCCATGGTTTTAGCTTCTCCCTGGAAGTCTTCACTTTACTTAGGGAAGTTCTAAGTTCTGCAAAAGTTTAGAGCACGCAGCCGAAGGGGTGGGGGGGGAAACGAAAACGAACTCAGCGAACTGCAGAGATGCACCGAGGTTAATGGGTGAAGTGAAGCCGGGAGGAGTTCGAATGCTGTAAGCCGCCAACCGGGGCGGGGGCTGGAGATGACTGAAAAAGTTGCGCCTCTCCACAGTTCGGTGCTGCTGCTGAGCGGTGCATTAATGGGTTCTTAAGTTTTCCATAAGTTTTACTCGGCTTCCGGCAGCGCTCCGTGGGTGGCGGACTCATAGTTTTGCCCTGGCACTGGGTGACTGGATGGAGAACGGGGTTCTCTTCCGACAAAAAAGGGACGAGACTTTTAAAAATGAATTGTGTCTGGGCCAACGATTTCACTCTCTCTTTCTCCTTCGCTCTCGCGTACTGCTCGTGGGCTTCCGTTGTTTTTCACTTTTGCATAAACGATTAGCGAACATGGTCTGCTGGCTCCGGGAATGATGTAATAACGAATGTTTCTCCTGCTCCTGCACTGGCGGTAGCGGTTGTCTGCGCTTCTGTGAGATGGCAAATTTGCTAATTGGGGCGGAAGATTTTTTTATTTTTCTGAAGAGAGCCAGAGATTTCCTAATCACCGCGACTGAAGATTTATGGACCGAAAGTGATGAGGTGGATAGAAAGTTCCTTTGTGACTTTTCGGGGGAACTGTCGTCACACTTTGGTTGAAGATGATCTGTTCTTTTCTTTCCGGATTTTTATTTGAAGACGCAGCAAGTCCTTCAGTCCGCAAAGTGCTCTCATTCATTTTTGGACCGTCTCATAAAGCGATTGCAAGATTCTGTGCCATTGTGTCTATACTTTCAAATGCGTTCATTAGAATCATGTCCTTAAAGATAGGAAAAAAACTGTGTCTTTTGAAAGACAAGGCCTTGACACAGACGCAAAAGAGAGAGACCAATTAATGTCAATCATTCATCATTTTGTGCGTGCTATTGTTCTCTCACGAGTGGAGGGGACCTACAGTTTAATGCCGACTCTGAACGGAGAGATTGAGAAGCTTTTCCTAGACAGTTATACTCTTTGAGTATTGTCAGTGACTCGAAAGAGGTGGAGCCGTGAAAAAAATGTTTTGATGTTTTTTTCGAGATTCGAACCGACGACCTCGAGCGGAGAAGTCGACGCACCTACCCACTACGCCACGGCGCCACGGCCTAGCATACACCTCCATTATTATGGCTTCATTAGTAAGAACAAATATTCCCATTAATTCTGAAATACAACGTCGTTCAAGTGACTACCTCGGCTGGCTTCGCAGTAACGCATTCTGTCACCCCAATTTTCCAAGACCTTGTTAATGGTTTCGGGCTGTAGCTCACCGATTGCTTGGATGATATGGGCCTTAAGCGCTTGAATTGTTTCCGGACTGATGGCATAACATCGCTCCTTCACGGTTCCCCACAAAAAAAAAGTCCAAAGGGGGTAAAATCGCAGCACCGCAGGCAACCAATTGACATCGCCAAGACGGCTGATAACACGATTTGGGTGAATTTGGTGCGCAAATGATCGGTTGTGGCATGGGCTGTGTGGAATGGCGCGCCATCCTGCATGAGCCAGATGTCGTCCAAATCCATATCTTCAATTTCAGTAAAAAAAAATCGGTTTGCATGGCTCTGTAAAGCCCACCGTTGACCGGAACGTTGTTCCCAGCCTCATTTTCGAAGAAAAATGGTCCAATGATGCCACCACTCCACAGTCTACACCAAACTGTCACTCTCTGTGTATGCATTGGCTTCCCGACAATAACGTGCGGGATGGAGTTTTCCGAGCCCCAAATGAGGCAATTTTGTTAACGTAGCCGCCGAGATGAAAATCCGCCTCGTCAGCGTCAGAAAAGATGATTTTTTGCCCAAAATCGTTGTCTAATTCGAGCTGCTCTAAGGCCCAAACTGCGGAGCGATAACGAAGCGGATGGTCGCGTGCCTTCAATTGCTGAGTCAATTGGACCTTGAAAGCGAATAATCCGAAATCCTTGTGCAGAATTCTCCTCAGGCTACTGCGTGAAATGTTGAGCTGTTCGATGAGAGATCGATGGCGAGTTGATGTTCGTGAATTGAGTCTCACATTCTCTGCCACAGTAGCCACATTGTCATCTGTGCGCACCGTACGACTACGGGGACCATGAGTGTTGTCCAATTGCACGCCGCACCAGTCTCACGAGCTTTTTGCACAAACTTGCGTACAGCAGTCGTGGTGGGTGCTTCATTTCAGTCAAAACTTCTTCTCAAAAACGCATTGTTTGGGCGCTAAACGCAGGGCTTGTACAGGACGCTCTTCTAGCTAGGACCGGGGCTGCATAGCTCCTCTTATGCCAAGACAGGCACCCGTCTGCAACCTCTCTTTTGCAATTTGTTTGCCGTTGTCTGTTGAAGGGCTCACTTTGGAAATAAGCTTTCAATATTTCCCAACGTTGTTCAAGCTTAAAGCGGCTCATTTTGTTACGCGGAGGCATGATACAGACCTTCTGTCAAGATTTCGAGCGGAAAACAGCTGTCAGTGTCAAAATAGCCTATGATTTAAAAAAACACTAGATGGCCCACCCTGTAGAAATAGTTTTCCGCCTCTAATTAAGTTCATTTAGTGCCGCTTGATTTATTGCTGCCACCTTGGAAAACGCTACATTTATCGCTTAGGTTCAGGGAGCTCTCCAAGAGCTCGCGGAAGATTCCTGCCCCCTTCCTGCACCTGTTTTCGAGCCATCAGTGTATCTATTCGCCACCATCCACAGAGGGCTTCCTTGTGGTGGTCAGGGTTTGCAGCAGGTAGTCATATGTAGGTAGACGTTATATACCTCTTGGCAGCAGTTCGTAGCCTAATTCGATAAATTTGGTCGTGGTCTCACGGCTGCGCTTGTTGTCCAGATTGAGCAAACGCTGCACCCATCGCGCAGACAGATTTCTCATGCCCAATACTTCGTGCAGGTTATAACCCACGGGGTACTTTGAGATCCCTACTGTCTCAGCTATTTCGCGCACCTACAATTAGCGGTTTGCCAATACGAGGAAGTGGGCGCCGTGGCCGTGTGGGTTCGTGCGTCGACCCATGCGTATTAGACTTTCGCAGTCTAGGTTCGATACAAAGATCAGAGAAACAATTTTTCAAAAAAAAATTGTTCACGGCCCAACCTCTTTCGAGTCACTGACAATGCTCAAAGAGTATAACTGTGTAGAAAAAAGCTTCTCAATCTCGCCGTTCGGAGTCGGCATTAAACTGTAGGTCCCTTCCACTCGTGAGAGAACAATAGCACGGACAACACGAGTGGTTGCTGAGAAGCTAGGCCCAGGTCCACTTCGGACTGTAGCGCCGCCATTATTATTATTATAATACGAGGAATTTTGTCACGTTATCCTCCGTGGTAGCCGTCCTCGGGGCATTCATCAAAAACCGACTTACGACCACGTTGAAACTCGCTAAAACAATTTTTGACGGTCGGAAGGAGAAGAGTCACAGCATCCACGCGCTCTTTGACTTCGTGCAATTTCCCTTCCAAAAACAAGAATCGAATCACCGACCGGATATTGCTCTTTTTCCATTTTTCGAAAATCCCCGAACACTCCCGCTTCCGCACGCGGTCGAAACAAAACTACGAGTCCGTATTGACGACTTGAAGTACTTCTAGCGGAAATTTGTTGTAGCTACCGGGGAATATAGAATTCTGACAGTTCAACGGCGGGAACAAATTTATATTGAAACTTGAAATTTGGTGGAGAAATAAATTTGTAAAAGCTAACATAAAATTGTTAGTTTCAAATACAATTTATTATGGAATATCGAGTAAAACTATGTTGCTTTTGATATTGTTGGTTGTGAAGTGTTTAGAAGTGATACATTATACACAATTGTGCCTTGAAAAATGCAAGAAAAACACGTGTGTTCGAGGAAATTTTATATGTTTTTCATGTTCATTTGAATTTTAAGTGACTAGTACATAATGCAAACTGTGTTTGTTGATCAGTTAAATAAACAAATGCTGTATTAAAGAAGAAAAAACAACAATTTCTTCTTGCCACAAGTGCAATTTTCACATTTTCCAAGGCACTATTATACTTGAACTGTCTCTTATAATCACTTGACAACCACTTAAATCCAGACTTTGGTACATGCTTTCAACATTAAAACATTTACTGTAGTTAAAAGCATTCATTTTCTAATAGATAATATCGTTTTAAATCACGACCGAATTGAAAGATTCTATGGAAATTTGTTCCTGCTTACGATCTGTCAGAATTCTATATTCCTTTGGCAGGGACAAAAAATGCCGCTACGTGGTGATGTGCCTCAATGACTTCGCGTCAATCGGCTGAAATGTTGACAGTAGCCGTTTACGAGAATGTACTACACGAAATGTACTATGCGATTGTGGCGCCATCGAGCGATAAGGCTAAGAACTTATCGGACCACCCTCGTATTTTAGAAGCTGATTATGACAAATGGCGACATTTGTGCGTCGGCTTTTCGTACAAACAAGGACGTGAGTGACCATTCTTCTTCTTCTTCTTCTTCTTGGACCTGGGCCTCACTCAACATGCCTCTCCAGCCAGCACGATCTTTCGCCAGCTGTCTCCAGTTTCGCACACCAAGCCGGCCGAGGTCCCCCTCAAATTGTGTGCGCCACCTTGTACGTGGACGTCTTCTGTTGCGTTGTCCCACAGGCTCAGAGTTAAAGACTCTTCGGGCCGGAACTAAGTTGTCCATACGCTCTACATGGCCTAGCCATCTTAGGCGTTGGATCCGTAGACGCCTGGCTAGACTCATGTCGCTGTACAGCTCATACAGTTCGTGGTTGACCCTTCTCCTCCAAATGCCATCAACGCAAACAGGACCAAAGATCGCGCGCAGAACTTTTTTCTCGAAAAGGCCAAGAGACTGTTCATCCACTTGGGATATTGTCCATGCCTCTGCGCCGTACAGCAAGACTGGGATGATCAAGGTCTTGTATAGAATCAGCTTGGTCTTCCGAGAGAGGGCTCTACTACTCAATTGCCTTTTGAGCCCATAAAAACAGCGGTTGGCAAGAGTTATTCTGCGTTTGATCTCGGTACTGATGTTGTTTGTACTGTTAACTGTGGAGCCAAGGTAGACGAAGTCCTTTACTACCTCAAAGTTATAGCTGCCTATGGTGACGTTCTGGCAAAGTCGTCGATGTTGTGCGTCCTTTCTCGATGACAGCATAAACTTGGTTTTGCCCTCGTTCACCCCCTGATCCATTTTAGACGCTTCCGTTTCAATGCCAGCAAACGCATCATTGACGGCTCGCTGTGTTCGCCCAATCACGTCAATGTCATCCGCGTAGGCTAGCAGTTGAACGGACTTTTGGAAGATCGTGCCTCTTGTGTTGGCCAGTGAGTTTTGCACGAACTTCTCAAGAACGATGTTAAAGAAGCCACATGACAGCGCGTCGCCTTGTCTAAAACCTTTTTTGACATTGAAGGTCTCGGTGAGTTCGTTACCGACCTTGATGGAGCAGCGTGAGTTCTCCATCGTCATCCTGCTCAGTCTGACG
The DNA here is from genome assembly GCA_930367185.1 of Myathropa florea. Classification (NCBI taxonomy): domain Eukaryota; kingdom Metazoa; phylum Arthropoda; class Insecta; order Diptera; family Syrphidae; genus Myathropa; species Myathropa florea. The sequence goes on from OV884004.1 coordinate 87,311,016, forward strand.
AGTTTGGCAGGAATGTCAAAACTAGACATAGCTCATCTCTATACACGCTGTCATATGCGGTCTTGAAATCGACAAATAGATGGTGTGTGTCAATTTGCATTTCTTGGGTCTTCTCCAGGATCTGCCGCAGTGTGAAGATTTGATCGATGGTGGACTTCCCGGGCCTGAAACCACACTGATAAGGACCTATCAGTTTGTTCACGAATGGTTTCAGGCGTTCACACAAAACGGCAGAGAAGATCTTATACGCAATGTTAAGGAGACTTATCCCTCGATAGTTGTCGCAGTCAAAGGGGTCTCCTGACCATTATACCTCCGAATTGTTAAATCCGACTTTAGTTGATTAAGAAAGTGACGACGAGTCTTCGGTATACGACTAAGAAAACAAGTAAACGTTACCGGCGAATATCAAGAGCCTAAACGATGTCGTTATCGTTGCTTAACGTTAACGCGTGTCGTGAAAATTTGGGTAGTTTGTCTGGGAGACGCCTGAGTTGGAAACTGTGGCTTGTCAAAGTTGGGGGTCGAGGCCTTGAAATTGTCAACGGATATTTGAGATGAATCAACGAGTTCAGCCTTAATGCCTTTTTTTTTCTTCCCGTGGCGCTTCAGTCCGTGGGCCTAGTCATCAACCAACAATCCTTTCCAGCTAGGTTAGGTGGCTGCTAGTGAATTCAGCAGCACACTTAGACCATGTTGGTCCATTGTGGTACCCACAGTCAGATTACTACCACTGATCGACCGCTCCAGTGATAGTACCGTTAATTTGACCCCAACGACAAATGGTGACTGGACCAGATTTGAAAAACCAGATAAAATCGTATTAAATTTGCTTTCACTGGGATTTGAACCTGGGACCCCTCTAACTTAGGGCAGACACTTAACCAACTGCGCCATCCAATCGTTACTCTCTCCAGCTAAAGCTGTCGTTTGTTAGCTGCGCACGCCAAGTAGGTCGAGGTTCTCCCCCAATTGTGTGCACCACATTAGACGTGAACGTCCTTTATTGCCCTCTGGTTCGGAGCCAAAACTTCAGCCTTGTAAAAAGTGGCACTAAAAAAAAAATAATAAAAATAGGAGTTTCCTTTGTCAACCAAGTCGTAAAGCAACTTTTGGTTGCTGGCCAAAAATCATAGATTCGAGGCCTAAAATAAACTGTTACCTTCATTCAATGAACATAACCTCCACAGTCATCACTTTAGTTGATATCACCTGATCACCCCCCTCGATCGTAAATCAAAGCACTTATTGCTTTCCACACTTCATCCGTGTCATAACAGCCGCACTATCGCACATTCCCTGAACAACCCCACTGCCGGTATGTGTGTCGAAATGACATCACACGCTCTTTCCACACGCTTACTAGTCGATCACCCAGTAGCAAGTGGCCGGCATAGGTTCGAACGACATCAGACATTTGTCACTAGTCACGTGGCCAGTTGGAGCGACTAAGCGGCCTAACCTGACCACATCCGGTTTGTCAAAATCAAACAAGTGACTTCAGCACCTACTGTCTGTCGCTTACATGCCGCTCACTTTCCGATAACCTTGATATTGGCAAGACACTCTGTCTTAGTTCACAGCGCCACTCGTCTGCTGCTCTTGGACAAGTCCAACCAGTTCCGGTGCAGTATTTCATCCGCTGTCTGATGACTGCCCCTCAAACAAAAGAATCCGCTGGAGCATGCGCTGGCGCATCGGCGCTCAGTCTCAGCCTAGCAATGAATGCGTACGTGAGCGACCTTAGGCAACATACGCCGCGGCGTTTAGTTCGAGACTATGACTAAACTGTTGTTTGTATCTAGTTCGCTGCTCTTTCGTGGGGTTTTCTCGGCACATAGCAAACGGGCTCGTCTCGAAGACTTGTTTGCCTGCCGACGGCTTCATTCGACAAGGTTGCTCCAAGCGAAGAGGTTCAAAATGAGTTTACCGCTGCAGTGGATGGTGATCGGTACGAAAACCGCTGCCAGTGTTAAGTGCTTGTCTTGAATTTGTTCACTTCTCCCGCAGGATTCGTGGTCCTCATGTGCGCCGGGACGGGTGTGACTGGAGGAAGGATACGCCGCCAGAATTTCTTCTTCCCCGACGACGACAATAGATTCGGTGGACGTTTCAATAACGACTTCTTCACAAACCGCTTCGAGGAGCGGGGTCCGGACCAAAACCAGTTCTTTGACCAGCAGCCGTTCTTCCCGACGCAAGGACGAGTTCCATTCCCCACTCCCATATTCCCGGGTCCGCCGGCCATAATCGACTCCCCCCCTTCGCCCACCTCCACGGTGACTCCGGACACGGTAGTCACGACCGCGTCGCCGGCTTTCCTTGCCTGCATGCAGAACTGCCCAACCACCTCGGAGTACAACCCCATCTGTGGCACCAACCGGCAGCTGTACTTCAATAAGCAAAAGTTCGACTGCGCCCTCAAGTGTGGAGCACGTAAGTACCGCCGACGAGAGAGTGGATTTTGTCACGAGTGTCATCTCATTCCGCAGGCGCCGAGATCTGGAGGCGAGGCTCCTGTGAAGGCCTGTTCCCGATGATGAGAGGATGACGCCCCGCAGCGCGGTTCACTGCCAGCAAGAAGTCTTCACGTGTGACATTCAAGATGAAATTCGCTGATTCTGGATATTCGACTGCATCCTCTCGGGCGCTGTCTGTCCCGCCGCCCTTGTGTCACGCCACAGTGTCATCGAATATTTACGGACTAACGTTTATCGGTTTAGAATTAATTTTATTTTATACTCTCAAAACAAGAATAAACAGAAGGTTTGCATAAATTTGCATTCGAGACGTGTGGGTGTTCTGGGGGGTGTGTCGGTGGAGGAGGATTCTTTTGTGACGCATTGGAGTCTCGCTTAAACCTGTTCGCGCTGCGTGTGACCGGACAACAAAACCAGAAACGAACGCAAGCTAGAAGTCTCCATTCTCAAGGATCTCGTGGTTAAATTGAGTTAATTCCACAAGAATGCTGTTGTTTTTTTTTTGCGTTTTGTCATGTGGTCGTAGTTCGCTTGATCACTCGAGAAGAGGTTGAAGATGAATGAATGAATTTCATTCAAACCGATGCGACAGCTATCTTGTGGTAGCAAAATTATCCATGACTTGCGGTAGCGACTTATTATGTGCCAAGGAATTCAAAACGAAATTCCAAAATGGTCAATGAGCTGGTGATGCATTCCTTAGACTGGAAATTTGCTGTCAGGTCTCTCCTCTTCAGTGATGGGCTGGTGCATTCAGGGTAAAATGTTTGATTGCTCGAGATGCCACCAACGATCTCTGTTAATGCAAAGGTTGAGTTGACATACAGCCTCTTCGTGACGCCCTCTGGAAAGTCCCTAGAGCAACCGCTTAGAGGTGAAGCAATGTATGCAGCGGCCCTTCTGTTCAAGGTATTAAATGAGGACCCGTTCCTCCAGATTCAGTGATTGTGCACGGGTTTAACTTCCTCACCACTTAAAATAATGTGAGTTCAGAGACAACGCCATGCCTCGGACACGAACGGATTCACTGTTGGAAGCCCCAGCAAACGAAATAAACCGGGCAAGTGCGAGTTGTACTCGCACGGGGAAAGTTCCGTCGCATAATATTGATGGATGATTTTTGAATATCAAACGACGTTTCCAAACTATTTCAGTTGAATTTTCTTCTAACTTCAACTCAAATCAACCATAAATTCATACATCCAAGCAAACAAATGTTCATCCCTACATATACCTATATCTCTATCCAAGTTTATCCAACACAGAAAATCCCTTCCATCATACATACATACATACCTATCTAATCACTGCTCATGCCTGCGGTATGTGTGTGTTCATTTCTGTTGGGCATTTAGGGGTGAGATCGAAAAGATAACGCTCATCAACGAATAGAGTGGCCGAACACAGCATGAAATTATGTGTGAAAATGAAAATTGTTCTCGTTTTTAAATCTTAGATATCTCAAAATTTCAACATAAATCGATATTTTGAAATGTATCATTTCTTAATGCTTACATTGATGTCTTCAAAACTGCGTTTTCAGATCTTCAAAATTCGCATATCGATGATTGACCGTTTTTGGCCAATATCTCCAAAACCATTAGGGCCAGAGTACTCGAAATGGTTTTAAATGAAAGTACTCAATGAAGTCAAGTTTTTGTGATTTTTTCAGATTTTTAAACACTTTGGTTTAGAAATGGCAGGGGGGGGAAATCTTTGGAGCTCCATATTTTCCAAACGGTACTTTTGATAAAAAAGTGTTGAAAGAAACCTCCACCTCATTTCGAAAGATCTGTCGATTGATATATATATCGATGGGGTGCGACAATTTTTCCAAATTAGTGTCAACTTCACCTGTACTGGAGCCACCCCCAAATGGCCCCACTTTTTAAAATCGCTGCATAGGAAATGACATCTAGGTCTGAAGTACCTAATTCCAAAATTTCATGCCGATATCTTCATAAACTTCGGAGATAAAAAAGTGTGACAGACACGACGGACGGACGGACGGACGGACGGACGGACGGACACACCGAAATTGTAAAGGTTCCGTTTTTGTAGACGGAACCTTAAAAAGGACACGGTTCTGCACGTGGAACGTGAGCTGCCTTAACACACCACGTGCAGCCGAAGAATTCGCGGAGTCCCTACTCTGCTATAAAGCCGACATCACCGCAATCCAGGAAGTGCGATGATATAGGTACCGTAAAAAGAGAATGAAAAACATCGGTATCTACTTCGGCGATAACTACAGAGATCGAAGGCAGCGCTTGTTCGCATCCGGGTTTGTTGTTCGAGGCAGACTTGGACTTATAACAAAGCCTCATAACAATCTACATCAAGGATAAACTCTGGACATCAATCTGATTTGCGCACACGCCAAGTGTCTACGGATCCAGCGCCTAAGATGCCTGAGCCATGGACAACTTAGCTCCGGCCGAAGAATCTTCGACTCTGAGCCTGTGAGACTACTAAATAGAGGACGTCCACGTCTAAGGTGTCACACGAGTAGAGAGGGACATCAACCAGCTCGACGTATGAAATTGGAGACATATGTATATAGGTGAAGAGGCTTTTTGGTTGAGGTCCAAATCCATCTCCAACTGTAGCGCCACAAGAAGATGAAGAAGAATTACATAATTCTGCTCGGTTGTTGCTGGTTTATGTTGTCAAGCATAATTGGCTCTTAACTTTGTAAATTGTGTAGTTGCAGTTCTGGGAAATCAATTGCATTCAAATATTTAATGAAACAATTTCCCACATATTTGATCTATTATGCTTCACAAAGATTTGAAAAATTCATACTTCACATTGCACGAAAACAGACCACATCAAGGAAACATCGAAAAATAGGTCTCCACACTTTGCTACAGATGACGATATGGGTTGATGTCGCATACAGGACTTCTTTTAATTTTTGTTTGCCAATGAAAATACAGTCTCGAGTTCATTTGACCGTGCTGCCTGAGGAGTCTTGCTGAAACATTAATTCTTGTGTGAAATAGTTATAAGGAAAACTGAAAACCAACCAACGATCCAAGTCCTTTACAACGTCAATGTCCGAAACTGACATTAGTAATGTTCAGACCAAGTCTTCCCTTGGGTGTGAAATTCTTCGTCCTATTCTCATGTTCCTTCTATGTAGGTCGATTTAATTTTTGAAATAATTTGAATGCGACCTGTTCTGTGTATCCACTTACAGCGACTCTTTCGTGTATGCTATGAATTCTAAGGACTTTTAATTTTGAAACGAGTCAATCAACTTATTTTAACATAATTTCTAAGAATATCGTGGGAAACAAATGGAAACTCAAACAGTTCTCACCGCTGTTGTGTCAAGATAGGACATCACAAGTGTTGCCCTCAAATAACCAACCAAGTCACTCCTGTTACTTTATTACCTATCTCCAATCAATTTCTTATCAATTCTGATATCCCACATCGTTCGATTTGTCCGAACAACCTTACTATCAAAATTTGTTTATTTTCAGCAAAAAATCCGTGTCAATTGTGTTGACATTTTACCGCATTTGATCTTATGAAATGTTTATGTTTTTTAAGTCAATTTGTTGGTGTTTGAAGTGAAATTTCCACTCAAAAGTTCGGGGCTGAATGTGGATACGATGAATAATGTTGATTCAATCAAACATTTCATTGTTTATTTCTGAAAATGTGGGAAAACTAAATTTTTCATTTTTCATGACGGCAAAGTTAATATTATTAAACACAAAAATTATTGTTTATCTGGCAATGCTTGCCGTGCATGTAAATGGAGTGAATTACTCAAGACAATGATTTCCATCATTTGGTGAGAATGTTGCTGAATGGGTGTGTGAAATATTTTAACATGTATTCGACGTAGTTTTCTATCGAAGATCTAAAGCGTTTGAGCAACGTCAGAGTTAATAAAACACTTGGTTTATGTATTAGTTAAATGCCAACTGGTTTTATTGAGAACTATTGACATTAAAATAACTATTGTTATACTACGTATTAATGGAATTTAAAAAAGATTACAATTGAAATTAACTGAACTGCACTGAATGAAATCTGGAACGCGACTGCCAACGAATGCGTTGTATTTTGCAGGGATATTGACTTGGAATGTCCGTGGCGTCATCTGTGGTCCACACACAGGAAGCTTACCTTCTCTTAATGGAAGTCGCAGTACATACGTCACAAGTCGTTGAGCGAGGTCGCCACAGCGTTTAAGCGTTTTCCTTTAAAATTCACAGTCGTCGGCTTGTTAAGGCCTCTCTCTCTCAGTGGTGAGAAGCTTTTTCTAGACAGTTTTACTCTTGGAGCATTGTCAGTGACTCGAAAGAGGTGGAGCCGTGAAAAAATGTAAGACGTTTTTTCGAGATTGAAACCTAGACTTCGAGTGTAAGAGTCGACGCACCTACCCACTACCCCACGGCTCCCAAGAATACATAATAAAATATAGATCAGTCCGAACTTTTAACTAAAAACGGCAAAATTCTACGTCATCGTTTGAATGGCTTAACGGTCTTCGTCGTTGATCAAGTAGAACAAGAATTCAAAAATGTATTAATACAGTTAAAGCATCTGGCTGTTACAATTTCTCTAAAAACTGACCCCCGACTCAAGTCCTCTTTCCTTTTTCTAGAGAGAATCATGCGAACTTAATCTGAATAGACCTGATGGACCTGAAAAACGTGGTTATCCGGCATACATTTCTTTAGGAAGCAAAAAAAACAAGTTCAATGGCTTATCGTTTCTCATTCAGTTTCACTTGCAAGTAGTGGAAAGAGGATCATCAGGAGAACATGGTCTTGGCCTTCTGAACCAGAAGTTTTGCCCGATGTTCTGATTGGAGATTCCGCTCATTTCGCCTATAACCTCATCTGAACAAAGCCAATATTTAAGCATACAGTCATTGCCAATTTTGTGACTCATTACGATTTGTTGGTGATCTACATTTAGTCAAATTAATCAGCTAATTGATTTCTCCATCCACCCTAACCTAAGGAGTTACTGTCATTTAATGAAATAACTTTCCCATGAATCAACTAATGTTCCCACCACCCGTCAGAATTGTTACAAAACAAGTCTAATATCGAAAAAAATGTATCGTAACTGATCGAAGGCTGCCAGTAGCGAAAGGGGTTGGGACTTCCCACGGACTTAAACGTTCTAATTGTGACCGCAGGCGTGCTGAGATCTTTGACACCACTTCCGTGTGAGCGATAATTGAGACCGATTGAGGTTTGCATGTCATCAAAACTGCTTACGTTCATTTTGATGAAATCATTGTAAACCTGTACGACAGCTGACTCTGTCTGCTTGATCGGTTAGGAAGAATGCAACGATCGTCTGGGAACCAGTTAAAAATAACGTAAATATTTTGCCAACAATTTGATATGACTCGGGAATTAGAATCAAGTTTTAAGATTGATACACTGTTTTTTAGTGTTGATGTGTAGATTGTGTTGAAATGGAAAGTTTTTGCAATCTTCATAAATCACATGAGAATTTTAAAAAAAATTTAAGTAAGCGAGACTTAAAAGAAGCTGACTTATTCTTAGGGATTATGTAAATCGTTTCAAATTCATCTGCCAGTTCATGTGTGGCAATCGAGAATCAACTTTATGGCAAGATATTTCTGAAATATTGTACCGTCTTCCAGGCTGGGGCCAGGGGATTAAAAATGACTCTTTCTTGGTTTAAAAACAACTTGATATCCAAGAAGAACATCGTCATAGGTTCAGACATTAAGACCGCGTTTTCGTCCCTGAATTCAGTCACTTTTTTTTCCGTTATGACCAACGTCTCGCTAGTGTGGTGCCAACAGATCAAAGAATTATCCCTAAACAAGATCTATTGTCTAGCTTGTGAGTGTATTCCATGAGCAATAAAGACTTGTTCTGCATCATCCGTGGTAGCTATGCCTAGTATCCACCCATACGTAAAGAAACCAGACTTAACTGGCTAACTTGAAGTAGCTGATTTTGGATCACTTAAGGCTAAGAGCCTTAAGGTCACTTACCTTAAGTCACTTAAGGTCTTTCAGGCAGAGCCCATCTTCAGATTCTCTGGCATGATGCTAATCAGAGTTCGTTTCTTTATAAAACCTAGTGTCATCACCAGTAACAGAAATACCTGGAGAAAAAAAGTATTTAACATAAAACTGGGTCCCCTAAATTTATTTTTGAAGGCAACAAAAGGGCACATTGCCTTGCAAAAAGAGGTGCAAATCTTCGTTGGACCAAAGTTCTTTCTTGCTGCTTCTCTCTGCCATCTTAAAGAGGCGTTCAGAAATCATGAACACGAAGTAATAAAAAGATCTTGGACTAACACTTCCAGACTAAGGCAATTCAAACTCTTCATCCATCCAGACCATAGTAATAATAATAATGGCGGCGCTACAGTTCGAGGTGGACCTGGCCCAGCATCTCATCAACCACTCGTATTGTGCGTGCCATTGTTATCTCACGATTGGAGGGGACCTACAGTTTAATACCGACTCCGAACGGCGAGATTGAGAAGCTTTTTTTATACAGTTATACTCTTTGAGCATTGTCAGTGACTCGAAAGAGGTTGAGCCTTGAAAAAATGTTAGGTGATTTTTGGAAATCGAACCGAGAACATCGAGCGTAGGAGTCGACGCACCTACCTACTACGCCACGGCCGCCATGATTACCTACTTGCCCAAAAAAACATCGATTGGCGAGTGTAATTTGTGGTTTAATCTCAGTCCCGACGGTGTTCCTAGTGTTTACTTAGGAGCCGAGGTAGACGAAATCCTTCACTACCTCGAAGCTGTAGCTGTCGGACGATATTGTGCGACCTTCTTGACGACAGCATAAACTTCGTTTTGCCCTCTTTTACACCAAGACACATTTTAGTCGCTTCCCTTTCAGTGCCAGCAAACGCCTCATTGACGGCTTGCTGAGTTCGAGCAATCACGTCAATGTCATCCGCGTATGCTACCAGTTGTACAGACTTTTGACCAATGGAGGGTGCGAGCCTGAGATATTGCAAGCATCTTACTTACTTATTTAGGCCTACGACCCATGGAGGGTCTGAGTCTGAGCTGTCGCTGCCTTCCATCGTTGACGGTCCTGGGCACGCTGCTTCCAGTCATTAAGACCAAACTGTCTTACGTCCGCATTGACTAGGTCTTTATTCCGGAGGTTCCGTCTTCCTCTCCATCTCGATTCCGATTCGAAGACCCTCTTAGCGTAGTTGTCCATACGCTCGATGTGGCAGTCGACGGATTTTTGCCTTCCGGACTACATCCATATCCTGGTACAGCTCATAGAGTTCGCGGTTGTGTCTTCTCCTCCATTCGCCTTCCTCGCAGACGGGACCATATATCCGACGTAGAATTCTTCTTTCGAAGGCACCAAGTATCAGTTCTGCAGTTTTGCTTTGTGTGCAGCTTTCGCCTCCATAAAGCAGGACTGGCAGAGTAAGAGTTTTGTACAGCATGATTGTTGGTCCTTTGAGTCAGGAGTTTTGCAGGAAGGTCAAATTTAGACATGGGGCGGGATAGCTCGTCTCTATGTACGCTGTCGTATGCGGCCCTGAAATCGACGAATAGGTGGTGAGTGTCGATCTGCATTTCTTGTTTTTTTTTTTCAAGATTTGCATCGATTGTGGACCTATTATATGTACGAATGGTTTCAATCGCAGGCGATGTTTAAGAGACTTATCCCTCAATTAAAACGACTGGATGGCGTAGTTGATTAAGTGCATGCCTTAAGTTAGAGGGGTCCCGGGTTCGAATCGCAGTGAAAGCAAAATTAATACGCTTTTAGCTGGTTTTTCAAATCTGGTCCAATCACTATTTGCCATTGGGATCAAATTAGCGGCACTATCACTGGAGCGGTCGATCAGTGGTAGTAGTCTGACTGAGGGTATTACAATGGACCAACACGGTCTAAGTGTGCTGGTGAGTTCACTAGTAGCCCTCTAACCTAACCTAACCTTTTGCACTGGCCACTGAGGTTTTGAACAGCATCTTAAAAAAATGGGATCTCTTAGAAGATGGGTCCGAAGACTAACCAAGTGCTCTCCTACTGCCTCAACAGGCTTCTCTCCGTGTGTAGCGACATTCTGTTAAAATCCGGATGGACTTGATCCCAAATTCAACAGCAAACACTCCTGCTGTTCCTGCCATTATTCCCTCATGAGTGGGGTGGATACAGTTTTACGTCGCCTCGGAACGAAGAAATTTTAAAAGCTTTCCTTGACAATTATACTCTCTGAGTAATTGTAATTGGCTCAGGAAATGTGGCACCGTGTAAATGAAAGTTTTTGTGGCTGAGATGGAACCATGGACCTTTAACGTAGGGGAGCACTATACCTCGTCAACCACGAGAAAATCATCTATCAGCGATCAAATTGTCCGGATAGTGGGTGATTTAAGGGACAGCTGCTATGTCTACTGAGAACTCAAACCTTCCATTCACATGACCTGCTTAATGATCTGAGGTGTTTAGCTCATTGCGCTTATTTACGCTTAGTTGCTTTGGAAGAAGAATTGATGGATCCATATTCAAAGAAAGCGGATTCTGAAGACGTAAATTATGTGCCATCAACTTAGAAGAAAATGCTGTTACAAAAATTGAGTTGTTTAAATTAGAGGGTGGGCGCCGTAGCGTAGTGAGTAGGTGCGTCGACTTCTACGCTCGAGGTCTAAAGTTCGAATTTCGAAAAAAACATCCAACATTTTTTCACGGCTCCACCTCTTTCGAGTCACTGACAATACTCAAAGAGTATAACTGTCTAGAAAAAAGCTTCTCAATCTCGCCGTTCGGAGTCGGCATCAAACTGTAGGTTTCTCCACTCGTGAGAGAACAATAGCACGCACAACACGAGTGGTTGCTGAGAAGCTAGGCCCAGGTCCACCTCGGACTGTAGCGTCGCCATTATTATTATTATAAGTTAGAGGGTATCCAGCTTAGAAAACTCAAAAGAAATTGGGCCAAGTTGAACTGCAACACAAGAGGCACCTATCTAGGGACTGGTAGAGCCAAAAAAGAACTAACGGGCGACACTCCCCAGCTCACACTTAAGGGCCAACTATAGCTGTACGAAAACTCGAAAAACCTGAAACCGAGCGTATGTGACATGATGTGACTAGAGTAATAGCTTCGATAAGTTTCGATAAGTTCGTCCACTTTTGCCTCCTACCGCCGAAGCAAAATCAATCGTTCTTTACGCATGTAAACATCAGCTAACAGCAGTATTCTTCGCTTTTATAAGCAATTATGGAGACTTCGAGATTTGACGATGTTTCTGGTTACTCTTCGTTTGCTTTTGGCATGGGCCTATGCTTTTCTGCGGCTATTATAGTTGAAGTGAGATGAAGCAAATCAAAATAATAGATTATAGTGGGTTAGGTTAGGTAGATGGGTGTCCTTGCTGACATGAGAAGCATCTCAACGGCTCATTTAGACCATTATGAGTCCATTGTGCTCAAAAAATGTTAAGCCGTGGAAAAACCTAAAATTTCAGTGTATCGACAGCTAAGTCAAACCACCCAGATATAGATATGTATCTCAGGAGTTTGTTTAGCTCTATTTTCCCTAGATCATCCGGCTCTGAAAAGAGGAATCTTCATATTCCTACTTCTTCTTCGTCTCTACAGCTTTTCCAAAAGTCGTTATGGTGCTGCATGATACAGCAGTGCTCCGTCACGATCCAAATGCTTCTTCGTATATCCCTTCGACTTAGTTTTATGAGATCGGTAAATCTCCTCTTGTCATAGGCAGGCCATAACGATTTTGCATGTATCTAATCGACACCACCGTTTATAAGCTGCCTCGTTAGATTCAATGTGTATTTCCCTGTGCAAGGTGCTAAGCGGTGAGCTGGTCTCAGGCAGGGCCCGCGAAGAGCTTAGATGTGACCCAACCCCGGCCAACTCATCCGCTTTTTTGTTTTCGAAAATTCCCATGTGACCGAGCACCCAACAGAAATATCGTCCAGTCTTTTGATGCACATTTTTACGAGCTTGGATCTTATCGATTTTGATTTTTAATGGCTGCTTGACTATCAACTCCTCAACAATCATATCCGCAGCTCGTTTTATTGCAGCAACTTCCGCCTGAAAAACACTACAAACATCCTCAAGTCTGAAGGACCGATTTGTATTTCACAGTAGAACCCAGCGCCAGTACCAACATCCATCGTAGATCCGTCAGTATAGATGGCAAGCTCTTTTTCGGCACAGACTTTCTCCATATCCCATTCTTCCCTGCTGGGAATTCTGATAGACAATCTCCGCCCACATATAGTCCGTTTCCGTCCGGAGTCTCGATGTATTCCATCTGTCCAGAATTGAGGCATGACCATAGGGCTTGGCTGTCCATAGGCCAGATTCCCTTAGTCTTATTGCAGTCTTAGCTGCCAAGGTGCTGCAGTGGATGTCAAGCGGTAGTAGATTCAATAGTGTTTCCAAAGCTGCTGTTGGTGTTGATTTCATCACAATAATAAGGTATGAATATATACAGAAGCCAATGGCTCCTAACACCTAAAAATGGTAATGGCCACCGCAACTGCGTCACAATGCGTCATCCAATATGTTCAAAACAACAAAATACATCCAATCTGAATTGTCACCTTCAAACGCTCTAAGCTCCATTTTACGTTGTTGTACGCCAAATGCGCTGTTGTCCGTCAAATGCGTTGTGTCGACCCTCCTGTGATGCCGTCAGACAGCACTCTATGATAGTTTATGATCCGCATCTCATCTCCACTTCCATATGATGAATTTGAAATACATCCACACCCGTTCAAAATCAGGTCACGTAAGTTTATGTCATGCAACAGCTCGGCGCATGATCTCTTACGACTTCTGAAGTCAATGCGAATGACACTTGTCGACAGTAAAAGTAGAAAACACTATTTCTCAATTGTTACCTCGGTCTCTACACAAACAGATCTAATCCATGACCGCGCTGTCATCGACCAAGCACGTCCTCCATATACCCCTTTACTTTACCACGTCCACAAGCTGACTTTAATTACCCGCTTTGTAGCCAGCGAACAACGAAATTGAAGTGACCTTGAAGCCACGAACATCATCAGCTCAAGACGAACGGAACGACACACCGGAAATGTCTTCACCCCCGCCACAAAGTCGGCGCTGACAGAAGCCTAATCAATTTACCCGAAAGCTTAATTTTTTTGAGCTCTCCTTCTTCCCCATCTTCGCAGAAAAAAAGCGCGATAAGCTACGTAATGACAACAGCGATAACGGCACCGCGGAGGAGAAAAACAATTTCACACCAACCTCAGGAACATGATCTCCCGACGACAGTTAATTGCCGCTCGCACTTGGACAGGAGATTAGTCGCCCGCTCTGTAGCTGCCCACACAGTCGTCCGATTAGAAAATCTTTATTTATAGTTCGAGTTCGGTTCGAATCTAGAACAGATCATGAGATCAACACTTTTCATTGGTGAGTGCGAGCACTTGTGCTTCTGCTGCGCAGTTTGTTCAAATGGCTGTGCTTTCTTGTAGGATGCCTCCTCCTGGCGGTGGTCTACGTCCACTGCTTGACTAGAATCGAACACGCGGCCTCTAAGCAGAAGCGAGCAGCATCTCCGCAGGTCTATCGCCCGCCACCGAACACCACCTTCACCAATCCCTCGAACTCCAGCCAGCAGTTCCAGTGGACAAAGGTCAACAATCAGTGGGTGCGAACCGACGGCAGGCAGCTGCCCGGCTACTCCCCCTCAAACGTGCCCTACAACCAGTCCGGAGGCTGGAATGCAAACCGCAATCCCACACAGCGCCCCAGGCCCCAGGAGGGCTGGGGAGTCGTCGTTCCCGGCAACAGACCACCGCAGACCCCTCAACCGGCCCAACCACAGCCGCCTCAGCGTCAGAACTCGCAATCTGGCGGCGGAGTAGGATGGAACCCCAGCGCTGATCGTGCACTCACTCAGGATGTCCCCGTCACAACCCCCCGGCCAGTGTACACCACACCACCAACCACAATCGCGCCTCAAACTCCACCACCGGCTTACAATCCCCCAGCACCCGCAGGACCAGCGAACGCGCCATTCGGCTCCGGAATAGGCTCCCAACAACGCCCCCAGACCGGGTACAACCCAGACGCCAGGCTGACCTACGGAGGCGTCGGTCCAGGTGCAACCCAACCCAACCGAGCAAGGGTAACACCGCGTCCCGGCGCCAACCCCTGGGGCGGCATCTTCTAGAGACCCCCCCACTTAGGCTGTAATGTTTGAGTTCAATAAATGCACACAGAGTCCACTTAGGCAACAGAGACTTTAATTTCAAATGTCAGGCGTTCACGGGAAGAAAGACTGAGTCAACCACTTGTCGTTGTTCTGGTTCCAAATCAAGGTGCCCTCCTGCGGCTCGGGGTCCGTCGACTTGACTGGCGTCCACGAACGATCCTTCGGGTCGTAGATGAAGCTCTTCTTGTCGTTATTGCTCGGCGGTGGGGTGAAGACAGCCGGCTTCGGCTTCAGCTGATCGGGGTTGATGATCTCGTACTCGAGCGAGGAGCCTGTCCCCAGCGATTTAGGCACATTCTGCGGACGAGCCGCGATCAGGCCCACGAAAGTTGCTACCAAACGGAGGATGATAATGAGTTAAGTCAGAAAAATACAAATGGGCTTACCGACGACGAGTAAATAGAGAGCGATCTTCATCCTGACCAAATGCGAAATGACTTGAAAACAGACGTCAGACAGAAACTGATCGGCAAAACAAGATCGGACTGAGCCCAACCCGAGTTGGGGAGCTTTTTCGTGTTTTTCGTTTTCTTCTTAATCCACGCTAATTGCTAATTTATTCCGACGGAGCGTAAAACTGACGGCAAATGTGATGCGCATCGCTAAGATGAAGATCGATGGAGATAGAGTATGGGGCAGACACTCGTCGGCTGAACTTTACTCTGGGGCGATGATTGTTGATAAGTATTTTTGCTTTTGATGAGATAATCATCTGAAGTTGAAGATCTGACAGTTTGACAGAAGGTAAATCCTTTGAGAACGGGCCAAGGCCGTTTAAGGTACATAAGTGGGTAGACGGGCGTAAGCCACGCCTCACTTAGGTCCTTGAGGAACCATTGTGATGAAGGCGGTTTAAGTTTCAAGGAAAAATTTGAATTGGAATTCGCTCCTGTCAAGTGTGTCAAGAAGGCAACCCACGAAGATTGTGGCTTTGAGGTTTGAGGTCATAAGGAGCACAAATTCCAGGACTCAAACGTTCGCCTTGAATAGTTCATCGCGTAATGGACTGTCCTACACACACTCGATCAGCAGAAAAAAAGGGTGTCTTTAGGCTGATTTCAAAAAATATCTGTAATAGACGTTTGAAAACTTAACCTTATGTCAAAACTCAACGAAAAGAACAAAACTCAACGAAAATTAAACAGAAACATCGTCAAATTTCGAAGTGTCCATAGTTGCTTATAGAAACTCAAGGTGAATTCAGCTGTCAACAGACAATTGCACACGTATAAAGCGATTGATTTCGCTCCCGCCTAAGTAGACAAAGATGAACGAGCTTACCGAAACTTAACGAAGCGGCTAAAATGGTGTATAATTTTTGTCTACTCGCTCGGTTGCTTTAGTTCTCATAACTTTCCGTACGACCATTGCAGTTGATCCTTAAATCACCAAGGCATCGAACAGATATGCAGCAAAAAACAGAATGCATTGATGCGTGCATAAATCCACAACGAAACAGATGTGCAGTGAATTTTGACATCCCGTCGCATAAGTTTGCTGTCATTGTGAAAAGTGAGAATTCATTTCGAGCACCAAATTCATTCTCCCATTGATGTTAAAAGGCGTAAAAAGAAAATAAGTATTTTGTTATTGCTTTTGAACTCAATTAATTTCTCTTCCATTTTTGTTTTCGCAGTCGACTTCAAATTGTCAACAGTCTCTTACATAAAACGTCAAATCCCAAAATTGTACCAAACTGTACTATCTTGCTAGTCTACTACATACGTATGGAATGCATCAAAATGGAGAAATGTAGACAACCAGCCGCGCACAAAACAAATGTGTGCACTTATAAAAAAAAGTTTAAAAGTCATTTTGCTGCAAGGATTTTGATGCACATCTGTTTCAAGCATAATTGTTTAGCTTTATGTAATTTTTTTGTTTGAAGCCATTACTAATTAAACCTTAAGTTGCGTTCGACGGTAGAATACTCCTTTGCAGGGATGTACTAGGACTTTTTTTTCCTCTTGTACAACTCAGCCGTTATGGCAGTGATATTGCGACCTAAAGAGACCTATTGTATCGAAGGGCTGGAGCTAATCCAAAAGGCAACCAGCACGTCTTTATGAAAGGTAGTATATCTTTTGTAGTGGGGTTTTTTAATTCTACTGAAGTAAGTGAATTCCTATGTGTAGTGTCATTCTTATAAAATGTGTTCGAATGTTTCGTCCTTTTCTAGGCATGAACTAGTACCTGCCCTAGGAAGCCAGTTTAGTGAAGGAAGGGTAATATTAACGTAGAGTGTCTTTGTAGCGGAAAAAAGAAAATGTCAGACGTGTAAAATTCAAGAGCGTGGGGCAGTAAATCGTGCTAATAGCAGAAGTAATCAAACGTGGAAGATCCCTGCCTTTGTTAGATTCTTATGATAGAATTTCTTTGATAGAATCTGATAGAATCTAACAAAGGCAGGGATCTTCCACGTTTCATCTTGCGATTCAATGTGATTATAGTACATGTAATTACTGTTATTAACGTCTTACTTCACTTTCCTAGGTCAACAACCCATCGAAAATGTCAACCTAAGCGGCAACTCCAACGCGAACCGGACCTCGCTCGTAACCACGATGATCTTCTTCGGTTCAGTAGGGTGATCTTCGCCCGAGATAGGGCACAGTTCGCCAAAGAACGTCACTTTTATTGGTGGTTACACCAAAACCAGCGACGGCCGCCGCTCACTTCTTAAAAAGATTGTCTCGTTAGCTGACCCTAGAGGCCATAGTTCTTAAAGTAGTATAAGCTCACGATATACAGAATACAAGGTATTATATTTATCAAATTCGCGTGACGTCACACATAGCAGGGCAACTTCACATTGAATTCAAATTGTATGGAGAAACTTTCTGTAGCATTAATTAAATGAAAAACGATGGTTATAGTATAAATAATAGAAATGATTTTTGTTATTATTGGTGTTACAACCAAATACTGCACAGACTGCCATTTTTTAATCAAACTTTTCACAAATTTCACAAAATTAGTCACAAATGTTTTCACAACACTGTTCAAATTATTCGCGGCAAAACATATGTCATGATACGCATGACGTCACACGCAGCACAATTCAAAAAAATAAGTGACGGGAACATAATACCTTGTATTCTGTATATCGTGGTATAAGCTAGAGTTAGAAATAAACACATAAAAAAAACAAAATGTGCATCACGGCATATAAAATATATATCTCAAGCATATACATAAATGCGGTATATACGCCCTGGTGCATGTGCCCGTATTGTGTTACAAACATAGTTTACCATACTTAAAGTAGACCTTTAGTGTAGATTAAGTAGGTTAAGAAAAACATCCGGAAGCCCAAGCTTTTAATAATTTTCTTGGGCAAAAAAGATTATATCCTGAAGTAGAATTAAGTAAATAAAAAAAGTAGGTCGAAAGGCAAAATTAATAATAGTCTGCTTCGAATTAGCTTAGAGCATCCGTGTGGGGTCAGTAAGTTAGATTTCAAAGTCTGTCTGGGAATGTCACAAAATACTCAACACACTGGTAGATAAAAACAGAATAAAACTGATATGGGTGTCAGGACATGAAAACCACGATGGTAATGAAAAGGCCGACAACCTAGCAAAGAAAGGAGCTGAAATTCCTTATATTGGGCCGGATATTGAGAAACGCCGACATACAACAACATATAAACAACTGGACACACAAATGCCGTATCCAACTATGCAACAAGCAGGAGGGACTTACGCACTCCAAAAAATTCATGGGGGATGATCCCAGAAGAACCAACTCTAAATCTTCACAAGCCTGATCTCAGAATACTATGTGGTGCACTTACTTGCAACTTCATATGTAACTATGGAGCACAACAGCACAGAAAACTGTAGACACTGCGGAGAATCAAAGGAAACCATGGAACACCTATTAGTCGAGTGTCCAAAGCTGACACCAAGCAGATTTAAAATAACCAGCAGATTCACATTACCAGGAACAGACTATCAGGACATTCCATCCAAAGAGATCATAAAATTTCTCAAGTTAGCTCTGAAGTCCTAGAGAAACAAAAGGGGGCACAATAGGTATGTACATATATTGTGGTCGCGGTGCTATGTGACTATACAGTCACTCTTCATTCTTTTCAATTCAATTCAATTCAAGTTAGATTTAAAAACAATAGTTAGTTAAGCTAGTTTTAAGTATTTTTGTCTAGGAAATAAAAATCATGAATTTTTGAATGAAAATATACGAAAAATGTCAACCTTAGTTAGAGCTGGGGAAACTGCTTCTATCAGCCCTTTATGTGCTCAGAGTGTCCCGGACAAAGTAGTCGACGAATTTTTGACCCCCTCGTCAAAAGGAATAAGTTATTACCTGTTTGCATTAATGGCGATTGGAGAAGAATATTCAAACAGAAACTAAAGGGCAATACAGTGACTTTAATATGATCTTAATTAATGGACTCAATGCCAAAGATATATCCCGGAGAATCTTCAACTCTGAGCCTATGGGACAAAGCGACAGCAGATGTCCATGATTGAATTTTTAAAACTTTCGAATAGCGATAAAGTTAATAATAATAGTAATGGCGGCGCTACAGCCCGAGGTGGACCTGGGCAACCAATCGTGTTCTGCATTCTATTGTTCTCCCACAAGAGGAACCGACCTACAGTTTCATGCCGACTCCGAACGGTGAGATTTGTTTTCTTGTTTTTTTTTTGTCAGAGGAAGCACTACACTGGAGCACTCAGACTTGAAAACTGGTCCCATGTACTGCCAGACAGCAACCTACTTTTGCTGGAATTTCATGGTTTTCCAAAGGGAGACCAGCATGTGCTTCTATGATGAGGAGCCTATATCATCAGCTCTTACCTCACCAGCACCGAATAACTGCCATCTAATCCGAGCAAAGGCGGACAATGTCAGATGAAGTGCTCTGCAGTGTCATCGTCTTCTTCACAGGCGTTGCGGAGGATTCCGTCGCTTAGGCCAAGCACATTTAGGTATTTGGGGAAGGTGTAGTGGCCCGTTAGTGCGCCGGTAAGTTGTCTGCAGTCTTTTCTGTTAAAAAGAAAGCCGCGAATTTCCTACAGACGTTGGGGAGACAGACAATTATACTCTTTGAACATTGTCAGTGACTCGAAAGAGGTGGAATCGTAAACAATTTGTATTTGAAAAATTGTTTCTTGTTCAGGGATTCGAACCTAGACTGTGAAAGTCTAGTGCCACACACAGACCCACACGGCCACGCCCCCCACACGCTAGCCTGATAAATAACTATTTAATATAAAAAGTGAATAAATAATGCAATATGAATGCTGCAGTTGTCTCCAGAAGGTCTTTCACCTCTCGAGGAATAAATGCATAGATTCACTTGCTCCTGGATGCGACGTGTTTTTTTTTAGGCGTCTATACTACATAAATGTCAGACACCCTAATCATGCTACAGACGAATTAAACATCAATGATAGACTAAGTACACTAATCAATTTGATGGTTCCCTAGAATCAATGTCTCCCTCTTTGGTTGTCATGCCAATGTCTTTGCATGAGGTTCGAATCCAGCATTGAAGCTTGCGCCTAAAAAAAATCAAGACTTTGAAAGTGTTTGCACGTTAAAATGGTAATTTCGAAACTCCATTTTGAATAGGATTCAATTTCAAGATGTCTACACGAAAGATGAAGGGACAAATAAACTTCCGATAACTCCGCTTTACTAAATCCAAAGAGTTTACCCTCTTCCAGTCGCAACATTCTAATTCCGAACCAAAGATCCATTGCAAGATACTCCAGACGTCAGATGAAAAATCCCATCAGATTGCTGACCATTTTTTCGAAATAAACTCCAAAAATAGCTCACGACGATGTGGAACATAGTGTATTTCACCACAAGTTAAGCTCCCAACTGATAGCTTAACCTTCACGCCAGCTGCCCCCTCTTACGCACTCGCGCTGATAAGACGAGTTCTGAGAAGAACAAAAAAATCACACAAAAATTTGTTTGTTTTTTAAATTTATTTTTCTCGCTAAACTCATGGTCGTCACTCGTTAACTACAAAGTCCCAGATCTCTCCTCAGTCTTACAAAGGCGCACAAGTTCCGCCCCGCACCGCTTGAACACCTACTCGCAAGAGACCACCGTTAATGACATTCAATCGGATTAGGATTAGGTTACTTACTCGTTCCGCAGCGGGCAGCACACTGCAGTCTCCCCAGGTTGTGGTAGCTCACGGAATCGCTTCCGCATATCGGGTTGTACTCGGACGTCGCTGGACACTGGGCCAAACACGCGTAGTACGATGGCGGTGGAGTGGTTGCGCGAGCAGCGGGAGCTGCTGTTGTTGAGCTTGTCGCCAAGTTACTCGCATTTGGCAGGAACGGATTCTGTTGATTCTGTCCGCCAGTCTGTCGATTCAACTGACTGTTCGGGTTGAAGCCGATGTCGAAGACCTGCGGCCGACCGGTTACCGCTGCCACAGCGAGGAAGGCTAAACCGGGAATCGGTAACGAGTCAGGAAACAAGACAAAACTCGGCCATGAACTCACCACACAAAAGAGCTGTTTGCATCCTAAACATTTTTCTTGTTTGCTTCGTTTTTTTTCTCACGGATCAGCTAAAGAATTGACGCGATCGCCACAAGACGTGTGATAAGACTCAGTAGTTCCGGACAAGTAACTTTTTATTTATTCCATGACCAGGTTCGACTTCGAGTTCTAGAGAGAGCGAGAGACACGGAGAGAGAGGGAGAGCGGTGTACGCAACTACCATCAGGCAGCCGGAGTCAACGAAGAATCGAACTTGAATACTTAATTTCCAGTTAAATGATCTCCACACATCTTCACTTGCCGCCTGTACTGACGACCGGGCGATGAGGAAGTGAGAGAGTCGCTCGGGAGAGATGGATTGACGACGAACTGGATTCGATCGGCATTGGTATTCCGAGAGAGTTTGAAAAGAGGTCTCACAGCCGCAAGGGGGAGTGTGGGGTTTCCCTGAGCAAATTGAAACAGAAAATTAGCACCCGAGACGAAACAAGAGTCTCGAAGAGATCACGCGCACTTAAGAGATAATCAGAAGTAAAAATAAATCGGAGAGACCTCAAGTGCGTTTAATGGAACTTTAATTGAAAGCGAAGAGAGCGAGAGGGTGACTCTGATCTGAAACCGGCTTGAATGCCTTCTGGGAACCACCTAGGTCACAGACTGACTAATTCGTTAGTAATGAATGAGTGCGTTTTGAGGCGTTCGCTTAGGCACGAGTTGAGTATTCCGTTGGGAACGAGTTTTTTGAAAGATTTCCTCTGACTGTTTCCACATTCACCGGGTGACTGGGGTAGCCCCCGAATGCTCGAGCAGAGTGTGGCACAAGAGCGTTACAAAATTTCAATTAATTACGCAAACCTTCCGCGAAATCGGGCTTTCCCTTACTTTTGAGAACAGTTTGATGCTTTAATTGAATTAATCAGAGTTCTTTGGTGGGGAAAAGACTTTAAAATGCTTTAGGATCCCCCTCAGTTGTGGTCAATTAATCATATCAGACTATAGACGTCCGGTGGGTTATGTGGGGCTTTGGCTGTCACTCAAAAATAAAAGGCTCCTTTGAAGAAACCGTTCTCAATGAGAACTGGTCAGAAATTAGTCGATACCAGAGTTACAGGAAGGATTTGGCCAGGAATTTAGGAATTTCTCATCTTTCATCTCATTTTCAGTGACCCGCATTTTCCACTAAAGGGGTCACGGAGGCAATGCACGCACGAGGGATCTCCAGGCCACTCGATCCTCCGCCATCGACTCTAACTCATCAGGAACTATGCCCAAGCGCAACAAGGAGAGTTTTTGAACTTGGTCCAACCATCTGGGAGCAATGGACTCATAGTGGCCTAAGTGAGCTGCTGATATGTCTTTATGTCAGCTAACCCATCTACCTAACCTGGTCCCAACATCTCGTCCTGGGTCTGCCAACCGGTCGCCTACCTGATGGAATCGCATCTAAGACACGCCTCGAAAGTCGTGATGATGGGGACATTCACGGCACGTGGCCAAACCATCGAAGTTTCCGTACGAAGAGGCAGCTGCCCAGCGTTGAGTTCCTCGCGCACTGTCGTGTTTCTCACCCTATCCCGGAGAGTAATTCCCACAACAGCACGAAGAAATCTCATCTCGGCTGCTTGTATTCGCTATCTTATTCTTTCGGTTATTACCAACATTTAATTTATAATAATAATGGCGGCGCTACAGTCCGAGGTGGACCTGGGCCTAGCTTCTCAGCAAGGAATTAAAAAATGCAATTACCAAACATCGCATGCAATGGAATTGCCATCTGGCCACAAGCTGCCAGATGTCAGCGGCATTCTTGCCGTGCTAAACGACAACGATTCTGAACAGATGCAGGAATTATTAATTCATTTCGACTGCTGTAACACCTGTTTCAACGCGAATGCCACTTCTTCAAGTATCGGAACCACTTTTTGCAGCAAAATAAAATATTCAAGAATCAAGTCGAGATTCAGATAGCAAGGAAAAGGTTTGACGCCTACAAATTGTTGCAGTGATTCTTGAGTAATCACGTTAATGTAATACTTAGATATGCATTTCTTTTCAAGGTAAAATGTCGTAACCCTCTCTCGGAAGTGGTCACTGTCGTAAGGGCAGAGTGCTGCGGTGCTGTTGCAATGTCTATGCAGATATGAATTGTGTGCAACAAAATTTGTTTTGTTTTGCTTTATGTGTCTTGTTCAGTCGGAGGGCAAAGGCTTGTGCATCCGGGGTAAAGTTGTTGAATGCTCTCAACCTATCGTACCCCTGTAAACGTACGGGTAAAGTTGACATACAGCCTCCTCGAGGCGGCCTCTGGAAAGTTTTTATAGCAAACGCCTAGAGATTGTGTGCAGCGGAACCTCTGTCCAAGGATATAAATGAGGACCCGGTCCTCCTAGTTCGGGGCTGTGCGTAATGTAAAAAAAGAAAGCTGCTGGAGTACAGGCCACGTCTGCAGAAATCTTTAAAGCAGATGAGCATGCACCAGATCATCTGCTTTAAAGATTTCTGAAGTTGGGGCCTCTACTCCAGCAGCTTTCTTTCGATATTGCTATCTCGTGACCTAGTGTAAGATATGGTCGGACTAAAGCATGGCCGATGAGTGGGAATCTCAGTATCCTTTGCCCGATCCACAAGAAAGAAGATCCATTTGACTACGCAAACTATCGTCGCCTTAACATCGCATGCCATTTCTTCTGTGTCGTTTTGGATCAACGCCTGAAACCTTTCGTCCCCAATCTAATAGTTCCATATCAGTGGTTTCAGGTCAGAGAAGTCCACCTTCACACTACCGCAGATCCTGGACAAAACCAAAGAAATGCAGATCGACCCACCACCTATTCGTCGACTTCAAGGGACGATCTATACAGCGCCATGTCTAGTTCTGATATTTCTGCTGAACTTCTCAGGTTGTGGAGGATGACGATGGAGGCTCTGCCTGCTACATCAATGTGGGTAATGAACTCACCGAGACCTTCTCTGTAAAGGGTTTTGGGCAAAGCGATGCCTTTTTCAGTATCATTCTTGAGAAGATCGTGCAAAACCTAGTGCCCAAACTCTAGAGCAACGATCTTCCAAAAGTCCGTACAACTGCTAGCTCAGCGAGCCGTCAATGAGGCGTTTGTTGGCATTAAAACAAGGTGGTAAACGAGGGTAAAATGAAGTGCTGTCATCCAAAACGGTCGCACAATATCAACGACTTACCCGAATGCCACAATGGATGGCTAAAACTTTGAGGGGTCAAGGACTTTGTGAAAACCGAGAACAAACGCAGAATGACTCTTCCCAACCGCTGTTTCTTTGGGCTCTCAATCCTGCTTTACGACGCAGAAGAATGAACAGTGCCGAAAGCAGATGAAGAATGCCCTGATCTTTTCTAGAGAAAAGTTCTGCGCGCGATCTTTGGACCTGTTCGCGTTGATGGTGATTAGAGAAGGAGATTCAACTACGAACTGGACTATACAGCGACATGAGTTTACGGATTCAACGCCAAAGATGGATATGCTATGTAGAATACATGGACAACACTGCTCCAGCCCGAAGAATTTTCGACTCCGTGCTCGTGGGACAACGCAATAGAGGCAGGGAACTTGCTGTGCATAATTGGAGGCAACGTGCAAGCTGGAGAATCTTGTTGGTTGATGCAAAGGTCCACCACGGACTGTAGCGCTAGCAGAAGAAGAAGAAGGGTAGTCAGTGGTAAACTCATCCATGTCCGAGGCTCGTTGCTGATTCGTAGCTAAAGTTGTTTTCTTTCCGCAGTCGGGTTAGTTCGACGCGCGACTTCCAACCTGGAGAGCCAGACCATTAGTTGTTCCCCTTGGACAACTAACTTCGAGACCTGTGCCCCGAATAAATCGTAGCAGCTTTATAAAGGTTTCCACTAAATTCTAGTTCGACTTGATCTGAAGGCGCCACCGTTCATTCCGTCTACGGCAATTCCTCCCCTGTCTCCTAGATCGAAGGGACACACCTGCTTTAGTGAACACATATGCCTTAATGAACACACCTCTCTCTTCAGCTGCTGCTAAGATCATCCTTGGGAAACAAGCCGCCATCTCATAATCAAGGTACTAGGCACCCGGGATTCCCCGCATGGATGTGAGAGTAGGAGTTGGTGGACAGAGGCTAGAGTGTCGCTGAACTACCACTTGAATCCCAAAATGTTTACTCTACGAGCTGAATAGGAATGTGGGATAGTGTAGGCATAATCCCAAAACCGATTAAATTAGTTCGGCCACGTTGAGCGCAAACCAGCACGAAAATTCAGAGTTCAGATAAGATTATGTTCGATTCCATGTGTACTTCACTGTCATGATTGCAAAAGGAGAAAAACCTGCAGACTTAAGATCGTCGGTGCTCACAAAGCTGTAAGCATCGTGTTCATGACCGACGGGAGTAGAAACACAGGCCGCCCTCCATGGAATCCCTTGAAACATAAATGTCTATATATGTGTACAGAAACTTGTCAAAATATCGCATCTACCACGTTTGCTGGCTTGTCACTAGAGTCCGACCGAACATTCGGCTTCGGCTTCAACCGAAAAACTGACCTTCGGTCGGACTCTACTTGCCACTAGTTGTGGGTAACCAAAGCAGATATTTTCTGTAGCAAGGCAACACAAAGCGAATGGATGAAACGCACGCGCCGGAAAGAAGAATCTCCCGAGAGAACAGTGCCCCAATGCTAGCGCCATCAAATCAAAACTAAATAAAAAAAAAATACAAAAATCTATGAAAAAAAGTAACAGCCTCTTTATTTTTTCGTGAAGACAAAATCGCGTCAAATCATTTTAACAAAAAAGAGTAGCAAAATGTAAACAATTCAGAAATTCAATTCACACACACACACAAGCCGCGTACATTCTACGTGTCTTTATTTTCTTTGTAAATCTGATACAAAAATGAGTTGGAAATAAAAAATACAATTGCTTTCGTTAATATAAACATCACAGACAAAATGCGTGTAGTTGTACTCTGTCTATTGGTCGCCGCTGGATCTCTCGAGCTTGCGTTTGGCTCTCCTTGCGTTGCGTCGCTTGCGGACTCTTTTGGCTTTCTTATCACCGTTGCCCTTGTCATCTTCGGTGGTGGAGTTCAGCAAACGTTGCTCGTGATCGGGTGAATCGAAGAGGCCAGTTAGCTTGCCATCCATCACAACGAGGACGATGTCGACGGGTGAGAATATCTTCAGTTCCAATGGGGGTTTTGAGGAGTTCTTCTCTGATATGTACACGACGGATGGTGCAGCGGAAGCGTCAACTATTACTTTTTGAATTTTGTATGGCAGTGTTATCAAGCGTCCGGTTTTCAGGGTAATCACTTCAATTGAATGACGATAGATTTCGGTTACGACCGCACGTAGTTTGACCGATGCGTTCGCTTTGACGTAGCGCAGGAAGAACAGGTTGGCACTTTCTTCGCTGGCATTCTTTGCATTCCACTTTTGGTCGTTGCAGATTGTTGCTAATACGCTTAGTTCGTCGGAAGTGCGCTTTGGTGGGGGTTCGTAGTCTAAAGCAGCAGCGAGGAGTCTGAAAGGAGAAATGAAAATTGTCAGTTGCTGGGGGGTGAGGTTTTTGAGGTTAAGTGGTTTGACAGTTCACAAGTGACAAGTGAGTGTGATTTAACTGCAGTCACAGAGGGAAGCACATGACGGACGAGACGGAAAATGTGTTATTGTACATGGTCCTGTGGAACGCTGAGAGAACTTCAGCGAGATGGAAGGACCTTAAGGCAAATGAAGGTAGCCACGATTATCGGTGAAGGAGGTGAAGAAACAACGCGTGTTGTGTTGACACTTTGTTCCTCACTGAGGAGGCAAGGAGTACGCGTGTTGTGCTCCATTAATGCGTCTTGCGCTTGCGCATCCACGTGCTTGACTTCAACCACTGGTTAGGTGACACTTTGGTCCTCACTGAGGAGGCAAGGAGTACGCGTGTTGTGCTCCATTAACGCGTCTTGCGCTTGCGCATCCACGTGCTTGACTTCAACCACTGGTTAGGTGACACTTTGGTCCTCACTGAGGAGGCAAAGAGTACACGTGACTGTACCCAGACCACATGATCGGTTAGGTGACACTTTATTCCAAGCGGCAAGCTATCTCTGAAGTTAATCGAATTATTTTACGGGAAATACCCATAACCAGTCACGGAATATTAAGCAAAAATGACACAAATCCGATGAAGTTCTTTGGAATTTGGAATTCCCTGCTGATTCGTCACAATTAACAGCACGCAAGCTATGTTTTGCTTCGTTAGCGATGCTCGTTTGAACACATAGACTCACATGGGGACAGTCCCCCTCTCACCGAAACCTGCATTCACTTGCACTCGCGTCAAGTGCCTCCCCGATAACGGGGGATTTACCAATTAATCGTGAAGCAAAGTTCACGTTGACGTCACCTACCTGTGCACAATTACATCCGGATAACGCCTGATGGGACTGGTGAAGTGAGTGTAGATAGGAACTGCCAGCGCGTAATGAAAGAGATCAGCTGGCGTCGACGATGCACTGCTGCAAAAGTACCTGCAAAAAACGAAAAATTCACAGTTACCCAGGCCGCACTTGATGTCCCCCACCAAAAACTCACTTCGATCTCACCATGGGTTTGGTGAGTAAGTAGCTAAGTCCAGCGGACAAAATCTCAGGTTCACTGCTGGCCGCACAGATCTTCTTCATCCCGTCATGGATCGCCTTGGAGCTGTCCATGTTCAGTTCAATGCCCATGGCGGACAGTTTCGCCTTCAGGTTGTTGAGTGCGTTCTGCTTCGGCGGCTGATGGTTGCGGAGGAAGGCTATGTCTGGGAAGCGTTCAAAGATGAAATGTGCGACTGACTGATTCGCTTGCAGCATGAACTCCTCGATCAGGAAGTTCGCCGACTGACGGACGACTGTTTCGAAGTCAATCGGCTCGCCGGTCTTTGGATCGAATTGAAAGTAGAACTCTGGGTTGTCGATGGACAGACAGCCGTTGAGGTAGCGCTGCTTGCGCATGTTCTCGGCGATTTTGTTCAGCGCAAGTGTGCGCTGAATGATGTCGTCGATGGTGAATTCACCGCAAATCGTCGGGAAATCATCGATGGTGAATTGCTCCTTTGGATTGTCTATGATCTTCTGTGCGTGCTCGTACGCCAGCTGCGTGCAAGAGCGGATGATGCTTCGCGTGAAACGGGTCGACTTGATCTTGCCCTCCTCGTCCATTATCCAGAAGACGGAGAAGGCGAGCTTCTCCTCGCCCGGCAGCAGTGAGCACTTGCGGCACAGCGACGAGGGCAGCATGTGGATTACCTCGTTGGAAAGGTAAATGCTTGTGGCCCTCAGCTTCACGATCTCGTCCAGTTCGGAGCTCTCCTTCAGATAGACCGTCACATCGGAGATGTGGACACCAATCTCGTAGTTGCCGTCCTTCAGTTGTTTGCATGAAACGGCGTCGTCCAGATCGCGTGCGGTCAGGGGATCGATGGTGAAAATGCACTCATTGCGGAGGTCGATTCTTCTCCCCACGTCAGTTGAGGTTATGTCAGTGGGGCCGGAGAACATCTGATCGAAACGGTCCTCATAGGGCTTGACGTCCTTCAAGCCGTTGTGCAAGAGGATCGCTTTGATTTCCGACTCGAGGTTGCCACACTTGCCGACCGGCTCCTTGAGCACACCAATGCACCGGCCGTTGTCCTTGATCGTGGTGATCTCGGCGACGTAAAGGAGACCCATCATTTCGTCAGCTTTCTGGTTGTCAACTATGTCCTTGCACGACTCCAGGGGGATATAGATCATGGACACCTTCATGTCACGCGGCTTGAACTTGAAGTACTCGCACGAGTCGACCTTGACTGGATTCTTGAACGAAATCGTTCCCACAAACTCACGATTGGCCCTCCTCTCCACGATCGAAATCACGAAGGCGTGGCGCCTTGCTGCGGAAATGGTATCGGCGTTTTCCAAAATGTCCACCTCGCTCTGGCTTTCGTCTACATGGGGAAGAAACAAGGTCATCGTTCGCATTCGACAGGAACACTTAGATTGAAGAACTTACCCGTAGTGACTTCCGGTCCGTCGTCAATAATTGGCTCCTCACAGTCGCCAGGAGCGGCCTTGGTTTTATCTGGCTCGTTTCGAACGAACGCCCGCACCGTATCGCCCTCCATGGCGTACATTCTAGCGGCCATCGACGAAATCATTGCGTCTGGCCCATCGTCAACGGTCATGAAGGACTGATGATTGTTCTTTGCGTTCACACGCACCCCACCCTGCACAATACGGCCCAAGCCAGCATCGACGCACTTCTGAGCGAACTCCTCTAGGTTTTCTCCATAAGTATACCTCAACTTCACCCCTGAGTCTGCACTGTCACCAGACACAATTGTGTTGATGTGCTTCTCATAGAGCGCATGCAACTTATCAGCGTCGTCGATCAGCCTCGACTTTCCCTTCCCTTTTGTTTTCTGACGCTGTTTCCGAGCCGATCTCGATGGAGACTTAGGTTTGGGTTGCGATTCCTTCCCCTGCTCATCATCATAGTCGTCGTCTTCTTCAACATGCTCACCGTTGTCGCGTTCCGACTGCGATTCCTTAAGTTTGAGCTTTTTGACTGCACGTATTAATTCATCCTCAGATAGGACTCCCTTCTTACCACTCCCGCCCTGCGGGATTGTCTGCTTCAATTTCTTCAATTTCGCTATAACATGCTTTGTGCGATCATGCAGTTTCTTTACGGCCTCATTCACTTGACTCTCCGTATGCATGGCTGTTGGTGGTTGCTTTGACTTCTTCGGTTTCCTTTGTATCCTTTTTGCTTTATTCACTTTTCCCGCTTCAGCAGATGTTTCCTTGCTTTGATTTTGTGAAACACTAGCACTGGGTGGACTCGAAATCTCAACTGATTTTGTTTTCTTCTTCTTCGATTGTACACTGAGACCTGTTTTTCCCGGAACTTTTGCGGGTATCTTATCACTAGCCATCATACTTATTTATTCAATGGAGTTTATCAATTTCTATAGGGATTCCCCTCTATTGTCTTAATTTCAGATTTATAAATTTGTATTTCTATTTTTATTACACTTTCTTAAACAAGGGAACCTAAATGTGTCTACCTGTCATATTTATATAGCACACATGTCGAGATTTGTGGTGAAATTGGGTACGTATTACACCAGAGTTAAGGTTGAAACACAATCGAAATGTCATGATGAAATGCTGGATGCTGTGGTAACTGATGCTATAATTTTAACTTTGAATGGTGGATTGCCAAAAATTGTTTGAGCCAGAAATCATTTGATTTATCAAAACAAACAATGTCTCTTCCTTAAACGTCAGTTTTTCGCTATTGTTTTGTTCCAAAAACCACTCAAATGT
Organism: Myathropa florea; assembly: GCA_930367185.1. Classification (NCBI taxonomy): domain Eukaryota; kingdom Metazoa; phylum Arthropoda; class Insecta; order Diptera; family Syrphidae; genus Myathropa; species Myathropa florea. The sequence continues at coordinate 87,341,577 of OV884004.1, forward strand.
AAATTATCGTTCCTTTGTAGATTTTTTTTAAACAAATTCTCCTAAATTTCGCACACTTTCTTGTTCTGCTGGTGACACATGATCAAGAAAGAAAAATAAGTTAATTGAATAGATTATATATACCACACAGTTCTGCGTTGGTGCACCGTCAAGTGACGTTAACATGCAACCCAAGCAGTACAAAGGGACAGACCGAAATAGAGCGTTCTGTCAGCAGTTTTCCGTTTGTTAAAAAATTAGAACAATATAATGAAGGCAAGCAACTTACTTACTTAACAGCCCTACGACACATTGAGGGTCTGAGCCTGAGCACGTCCTGGGCACGCTGCTTCCAGTCATCAAGACCAAGATGTCTTACGTCCGCGATGTCTTCGTCTTTGTACCGGAAGTTCGGTCTTTCTCTCCCTTTCGAACCAGGAGGCTCGGATTCGAAGGCCCTCTTAGCTGAAGCGTTGTTGACCATGCGTTCGATGTGGCCGAGATAGATTTTTGCCTCCCGCTTCCGGACTATATCCACATCCTGGTACAGCTCGTTCGCGGTTGTGTCTTCTCCTGCATTTGCCTTCCTCGCAGACGGGACCATATATCTAACGTAGAATTTTTCTTTCGAAATGCACCAAGAATCAGCTCTGCAGTTCTCCTTAGTGTCCAGCTTTCGGCTCCGTAACGCAGGACTGGCAGAATAAGAGAGCATGATTTTAGTCCTTCTTTCGACTCTGAGCCTGTGGGACAACGCAACAGAGGACGTTCACGAACAAGGTGGCCCATACAAGTCGAGGGGGACCTCGACCGACTTGGTGTGCGAAACTGGAGACAGCTGGCGAGAGATTGTGCTGGCTGGAGAGGCATGGTGGGTGAGGCCGAGGTCCACCTCGGACTGTAGCGCCCTAAGAAGAAGAAGAAGAAGAAGAAGAAGATTTTAGTCCTTCAAGGCAGGAGTTTCGAGACCAGTTGTTTTGACAAACCGAAGTAGCATCGGTTGCCAAGGGCGATTCTACGTCGGATCTCCACAGTGATGTCGTTGGTGGAGTTCACGTTTGCCCCAAGGTAGACAAACTCCTTCACTACCTCTAATCAACGCAAGCAACACGCTTAAACGTCTTTGCGTTCATTTTGAGAGTTTTTCATCATCATCATCATCGACTTCAGTGATGTTGTTCCACTAAACGGGTTGCAGTGGTAACACACGAGAGATCTCCAGGCCACTCGACCCTCCGCCTTTGAGTCTAACTCATCAGGAGCTATGTCCAAGCCGAATAAGGAGAGTTTTTGGACTTCCTCAAACCATCTCGTCCTGGGTCTGCCAAGCGGTCGCCTACCTGATGGAATCGCATTCAAGGCACGCCTCAGAAGTCGTGGAAATGGGGACATTCGTGGCACGTAACCAAACCATCGAAGTACAGCCCTTTCGTTCGAAGACGCAGCTGCTTAACATTGATTTCTTCGCACGCCGCCGTGTTTCTCACCCTATCCCGGCGAGTAATTCCCACAACAGCACGAAGAAACCTGATCTCGGCAGCTGGTATTCGCGATCTTATTCTTTCAGTCATTACCCAAATTTCTACTTCTTTGAGAGCTTAAGCAAACTTAGTGAGGTTTCCATAAGCAATCTACTACGGTTTCCCGCAAATTTTCAATTGAATTGGCCACAGTCATTGGCAGCACAATGGAACAACACTGGCCTAAGTGCATACTCCAGCCACCTCAACCTAACCTAACATATAGAGTGCATTGACCAGGCGTTCTGGAAATAACCTCGGATTTGTCCACGTTAACCTTCATCCCAGCATCGGCACACACGGTCACAAACCTATCTAGCGCGCGCTGGAGTTCCATCTGGGAGGATGTGAGGATGGCTAAGTCATCTGCAAAATGTAGATGACTTGCCCTCAGGTCTCCCAATGTGAAGCATTCCTCGCCTCGACTGCTCTGTAACATCCAGTCCATATATATAATGAAAAGAAGAGGTGATAAGACTCACCCTTGACGAAGTCCAATGCCCACGGTGAAAGGTGTTGATTTACTACCGATAATCCGAACACAGCTGCTGCAGTTTGTGTATAGAGACTGAATGGCCCTCAACAAAGAACCATCAATCCCATACTCCTGCAGAATACTCCAGAGTTTACCTCGAGAAACTGGATCCTATACCTTTTCCAAATCTTCAAGACGACTGTAGATCGGTTTGGCGTACTCCCAAGCCATCTCGAGTACCATTCTTAGAGTGAAAAGCTGGCCGGTTGTACTTATGCCGGGAAGTAAGTGGATGGTGCAGTTGGTTAAGTGGCTGCCCTAAGTTAGAGGGGTCCCAGGTTCGAGTCCCAGTGAAAGCAAAGTTAATGAGCTTTTATCTGGTTTTTCAAATCTGGTCCATTCACCATTTGCCGTTGGGGTCAAATTAACGGCACTATCACTGGATCAGTGGTAGAAGTCTGACTGCGGGTATCACAATGGACCAACATTGTCTAAGAGTGCTGGTGAATTCACCAGCAGGCCCCTAACCTAACCTAACCTATTTATGCTGGGACAAAAACCGCAACGTTCATCTCCCACCCTGGATTCGACCATAGACCTAGAACTCGCCTCCAACACCTTAGCGTAGACTTTACCCTGGAGACTAAAAAGACATATGCCCCTGTAGTTGGAGCACTCTCTTTTGTTCCCCTTTTTGAAAAGAGGGACAAACCGCCCTGTTTGCCAAACGCCAGATGTCTCACCGCGTTCCCAGCCACCTTAATGACACGAGAAAGCCATAAAGCTCCCTCTTTACCCAGCCTTAAGCATTTCTGGCCAGATTTCATCCACACCGGCGGATTTACCAACTTTTAGCGATTCAACCGCCAAAATAACTTCCTCCACCGTTGGACTATTCTCTGCCCTACTCAAGACTAGAGGTCTGTCACCCTCAGTGCCCTGTCCGAGATTGAAAAGTACTCGCTCCATCTGCGCAAGATGTCCACATCATTGGAAAGCAACACACCATCTTTGAATTTGACTCCTTCGATGATGAATGTATTGAATATCCTTCCTCTGAGCTGGCGAATGGTTTGCCAGAACTCCTTTTTTGCCGATCTATGGTCGTTTTCCAACTTCTCGCCGAACTCATTTGATTTCTGATCTCCAATCAGAAATATTTTACCACCATTTCGTACTAAAATCCACAAAATCAACTCAATTTTCACTCACTTTGACAACTCATCCACTGAACATACCTCAGCCGTCATCTTGGCAGAACATTTTCGCGCCATTTTCTGTATTTTTTTTTATTTATTCACTTTGACAAGCGTATGAACAATCAGAAATGGATCTCGTTAAGCAATAAAAAAAAAAACTTTTTTTTTGTAACTCAAAAATTCCATCAATCACAACCGGGGGAAATAAATGAAAATTCGCAACTAAACAGTCAAATTTCAGTTGGAAAACTCAATGAATTCCATACCTGTGCGTACGTAGATATCGATGAAAAAACTTAAAAAATCCGCACGGATTAGTGAAGTGTGCTTTGGCTTCGCTTGTGGGGCTTAGGGAGCAACATTTTTTTTTGTCAGAAATTGCGGTGTCATCAGAATTCTTTTTCTTTCTTGTTAATTCCAGCAATCTAAGTGCACTTTGAGGGGGTAATATGCTCCAAGTGACTCCTAATTGTTCCAAACATTTCAATGTTTGCGTTTTATTTGCAGTGAATTTCGATTAATTCAAATGATTATCACGAAGAAATGAATGAAGCATCAGAGTTGTGTGCCGTAGACAAATCCAATACGACCGATCCGGCCGAAATAAGCAGCGAAATATCATCGATTGAGAGTCCAATAAGTGGTGGTGTTGTTGGTGCTGGTGTTGGTTGTGTAGCTGGTGTTGCTGGTGCAAGTACGACGTTCCCTTATGTGGTCAAAACGCCACGTGCAGATAGCAAACTTATTCTTCAGAACATGGAAGAGGTTCTTAATTCAGTAAAGCGCAAGCACAAACAAAAGCACCGCAGAAAGAAGGAACAAAAGAAAAAAGCTCAGCAGGAGGCTGACGCAGCAGCAGCAGCAGCTGAAAACGCAGCAAATGCTGATGGATCAAAAGTGAATCAACGAAGTCCCAAGCATCCGTTGCAAGAGAGTAAAAAGAATGTGGAGGATATTGCGGCGGAGATCAAGAGTCCACTGAAGAATGCAACAATACTCGATCACTTTGCAAGGACACCGAAGAAGCAGCCGGATGGAGCTGAGAGCAGTCCAGCAGCAGTGAATGGTGTTGCTGCGACGAAGAAGGCCAATGCATTCGAGGTGATGATGAATGCAAGGAATAAGAGCATTGGTTCAAATACTCCAGGGAAAGAGGCGCAGCCCGATGAAGCAGATGATGGGCAGAAGAATGTGAGCGCGAAAAGAAAAATGTTCCTGCAGGAGTGGGCCGAGCGTAAAGGCGGTGCTAAGCGACGCTTGGAGGAGGAAGCAAAGGAAGCCTACATTGAAAAAACTATGAAACATCGAGCGAAGAGGTAAGAATGAGACTTCTTTTTGGTAGCTTTTGTGAGAGTGGTTTGAGGGGCATGAAATAGAACACGCGCGGGAATCTTAACCATAAGTGAACACAGTTCTGCTTCATGTGTCAGAATGATACTCAAGATCATTGCTGCGCTTCAAGTTCATTCACTTCACGAGGTGGGTTTTAGTGACTCAGTGTCTTCTTTGTTCTCCGTCACATCAAAACAACAACATCAGCAGCGTTCATGTGTCTTATGCATATCAAAATGATGTTTCTCTCGTAACAAAATATCTTTTGAGCACTTTGTTTGTTTTTCAGGATAAGAAACACGCTGCCAGTTTGCTTACGATCTGCACGGATTGCGATTGGAAGTGAAGGTACTTCTTTCTAGAAAAAAAAACTGCAGTTTTCAACGACATGTCGCCAAATTTACTGTCCACCTGAAATTCTATAGCGAGATTTTACTTCAAGGCGAAGTGAAAGAAAAACATAACCTCTACGTGTTCGAGTGCAATAATGTCAACTGTACCTTAGACGATGGCCAAGTACTTGTGCTTGCTTTCAGTTTTTTTATGTTTTTTTTAGACGGAATTATGTGGTTCATTTCACGGAAGTCAGTAATAAAGTGAAAATGCAATTTTTTGGGTTACGTTTTTTTTTTGTTTTTGTTTTTTTCCTTCTTCCGATGTCTGAGTTGAACGCGTGACTGCTTAGAAGCGGCCTAGGTTAGATTAGGTAGATCCGCTGCTTTCTCCTTGGGTTTGCCTTAGCGGGTCTTAGCGGATCTTCGGGGTGGCATTCCGCCTTTCACCTGCAATGTACTTTTTTATTGCCACTGGTATCTGCCTTATCGGCTTCGGCTCCAACTGGCTTAATGCACCGTGCCAATTTGACAGCCTTCTTGATCGGGTTGATCTTAGCGACAACATCATTGCCTTGAGTTGACTCATCAGTGCACTTTCTTGTTTTTGCCTCCGGTCTCGTCGAGGCATCTCTAGCAATTACGTCTTTGGCCCACGCGAGCTTTTCTTTCTCCATCTCGGAGAGTGAGGAGATGCCTTTCTTTTCCAGTATGCGCTTCAGGTGTGTACGGCCTTTTTGTACAACCTAAGTCCTTGCATACCTTCGGAGGGGCGTTTCTTCTTTGCTTCCTCTTTCGCGTTGACACTCTGGACTGTCTCCTCAGGATCGACAAGCAAATGCTCCTCCATTTACTTCGAGGTCTCCTCGTCCATCGTGTCGGCCTCCAAAGACATCACTTCTGTATTGTCTATTTCTTTATTTCTTTTCGACAAGTATTGGCGGCTCCGACGGCGCCACCATATCGGAGTAAGGCCTCGCCAGCGCACCCCTGAGAGCTCGTTAATGGTTGGCATTGTAACCCCCAACATTTCATCCATGGGTACGGTTTCTATCTTGCTCACTCTACCACTGGAATTGGACTGACTAATTCTTAGTCTTCGGCCTTCACTGGAATCCGTTCGAGTGGAAGGCACGTCGATATGATTCCTAGCATAACCTACTTAAGCTACGATCCCCCTACAAGGTGGATAGTCATGCTAAAATAAACATTCGCCCCCTCATGACCTCAGTGCGAATGCGGTAGATTTGTCGAAATGAACTGCGTCCAGTTCCAAAAAGAGTTAAGAGAAGCCCTGGAAGGTAAAGCGAATGTTAATTGTCTTCCTTATCTTTGCTCTTAACGGACAAGTTGTTTGTTGAGGAATCTACTTGTTTAACGTCTGCTCTTCGTCCCCAAAATGCGGTCTGCGGTTCGAAAAACAAACTCCTCGCTTTAGAATCTTCTACATGTGAAAATAAGGCCCAAGTCCCCCCGAGACAGTGGCGTCATCGAAAGAAGAAGACATGTACCTCTTACTCTTCCTTCTTACAACCTTAACCTCAATCTATGTCGGTGGCATGATCTTCTTCCTGTCATCATCACCGCACCATCCAGTCTTTCATTTCTGTACCGTCGTCACCTTTTGCTTGACTTTCCGGGCTTGAGCTGTGGTATCCATACAATTCCCTCCACACCTGATTGAATTAATCCCCCTCCAGCGGTTTCTAATCCTGCCAAAACTAATCAGAATTTCCTTTCTCTTTTCAGATTAAAAGAAATGCTAACAAATGGCCACGCAGATAAGTCCGAAACCAAACCAGCTGAAGTTGCGGTGAAGCCAGAAGAGAAACCCTCCCCCAAGCCAGTGCAGACGAAAGTTCAAACAAATCGCAAATCCAAACGAAGTCCCCGCCAGGCACGCCGACTGTCATCTGTTGACTCCGAGGAATCCATCGACACAACCAGTCAGGAGTCGAGTGGTTTTCTAATAAAACTCTCATCGCCCATCAAGAAGCGAGACAGTCTGTTGGGCTACTTTCCGAAGAAACCATCACCAGCGGAGATAAGGAAAGATCTGCGCTTAGAGCTCGAAGCCGAAGAATTAACGCCAAAACGTCCAAGGCGAGGAGGTCGTCAGTCGAAAGATGAAAAAGTCAGTACACCGCATGGAGGGGAAGTGGGAACTGTTGCGCTTACGCCAAGCGGTCGCCCAAAGAGACAGTGTTCAGGAAAATCCAAATACGATCTAGATCAGAGTCCGATTTCGCCGCCAAACAAAGCGGAATCGAAAGCAAGCGCTCGTGCAAGTAAAAAGTCTGCAAAGGAGGAGCCTCCGCAGGAGATTGAGATCATCGATCTGGACAGTGAAAGCCCAAAGCAAACTCCAAAGAAGCTAGCACCACTATTTATTAAGGCTGTGCCCAAACAGATTCCCAATCCAGAGCTGCTGCGCGCCAAGCAACAGTTTCTGATGTCCGGGGTGCCGGAGAAGATGCGACTCGAAATGGCGAAGCAGAAGCAATACGAGCAGGCCTACGAGGAGGCCATCCAAGTGTTTCCGAGGGTGAGCCACGTCCGGCAGTTGAGTGCGGAGGAGGAGGCAGCGTGGGGAAGCGTGGTGCCGACGTTTAAGCTGCGCAAAGACGACGATCAGAAAACCCCGACAAGGAAGATGAGGAAGCGTGCGATAGGCGCCTTCACTGCTTGCACCCTGAAGGACTTCCGTGGGCACCCCAAGAGCAAAGTAGATACACAACCCGGTCCGATTCCGTTGCCGCAGATCGAGAACAAGCGATACATCATCAAGGACTGGAAAGTGGACTTCGACAAGTTTCCAACGTTCCGGTGCTACAATCAGCTGCGGGAGAAGTACAGATTCTTCTGCGCAATCGACTCAGGTCAAGAAGCGGAACAGGTAACCGAGTCGTTTGTCGTGACCAGGAGCAGCGGCCGCCGATGGCAATCGAAGACAAAGTTTGACCCGGACGCCGAAGAGGAGAAGCCCCCGCCTTCAGCACCGAACGGAGAGCTCCTCTTCACGGAGAAATACAAAGCCACGTCGTCCGACCAAGTGTTGGTGAACATTGCGCCGGTCAATCAACTGAAGGAATTCCTTTCGTCGTGGCGTGGGGCACCTCGCGCGATCGATCCCAACACATCCTTCGACCTGAACGATTCCAACAGCGTTGGTGCTGCAAGCAATTCAGTCGTGCTCCTCGGGCCGAGTTCCAGCGGGAAGACCAACGCGGTGTTCGCGCTGGCCAACGAAATGAACTTCAACATCCTGGAGGTCAATGCGGGCATGAAGCGCACCGGCAAGAAACTCCTGCAGGAGCTGCAAGAGGCAACGCAATCGCATCAGATTCGCAAGGAGAGCGGAAGCAAGAGCAAGAACCTGATGAAAATGACCCTCAACGGTCTGAAGCGAAAAAAGCACTCAACCGACGACAGCAGTTCCGAACATGACCTAGAGCAATCCGCCAGAAAGTCACTGATCCTAGTCGAAGACGCCGACGTCATCTTCGAGCAGCACGACGCGGGATTTGTGGACGCACTCCACACCCTGGCCTCGACTTCCAAACGACCCGTCATCATCGTGGCGACAAATCCAAACTGCCAGCACCTCCAGCGGCTCATGAATCAAAACGCAATCGAGTTCTCTGCGCCAAACGTCTTGAATATCTCAAAATTCCTTTCGGTCCTGTCCTTGATCGAGAACTGTCCAGTCGAACTCAATGATCTCGTGAGCCTGTATCTGCTCAACCGGAAGCAGCTGAGAAAAACCATCCTGGAGCTGCAGTTCTACATCCAGAGCGGAGGTGATCGTCCGAAAGCCAAGAAAATCGTATCGTCCGACGACAAAACGGGTGCTCAGTGCTTTGCATCGCCCACAAAGAGACGCTTTTCCGAGGAGTCCACAGCAGTGTCTGAGTTTCCGATCGACGACGAAGCGGAGAAGGGAAAGAAGAGATCAGACAGCACCGAAATCACCATGCACAAGGGCCTGTTCGAATTCTACACCGTTTGCCAGAACATGAAGCACCGCGTCCCGTTTCCAGTGAACTTCGGCTTGCTTCGCACAAACTTACCTGAAATATTCAATGCGTCGCGAAATCTACTCGCAACCAACGCCTCCACGCGAAGGAAGTCAAAGAGCCCGAAGAAGGCGTGGCTAAGTGCAGCTAATCGACCATCGGTCACCCGATCGCTGAGTGATTTCTACGAAAATCTATCCGTTTCGACGATGATTGCTGGCATCCAGGAGTGCGAGGATCGCCTGACCACCAACATGAGCGAGGACATCGCCCATTCCCTGTTAGAACGTGCAATTGAGAAGAATCTGGCGGCGGGTCACTATGCGTATAATTTGTTTGACACACCCTATGCAAGGTGAGTATGGGAATAGGGTTTGAGAGTGTTTAATTTAAGTGGGCATTAATGCACTTGTCGGAGGGGAAGTTGTTGTATTTCCTCTTGACCACGAGTGCTTGAAGTACGTGACTGAGGGGAAATGTTTCATTTCCTGTTTTGTAGGTTATATTCTTTGATTCCGAGCACGACGTGGTGATAGAAAGCAAAAGCGGGATACATTTCGGTGAATGAAACGGCAAACAGTTGCGTATTTGCGCTCGGGTTGTCAATAAATTGCCAATTCCTTGGAATTCGCTTCCAAATGAGAAGGAAATCTTCATATCGTGTCACATACACATAGTGTATTGAATGTTGGCCCCGAGCTCGTCCAAAGTAGTTGGCTTGTTAGCGTAGACTAAGGACTAGACGTAGCCCCAGAGGAAATAGTCAAGTGGTGTCAAGTCGCGGAGACAAATTGTTGAACGCTCGCCGTGAGATAACCCAGTCGCCAAATTTCTCCTTCACAACTTCGAGAGTTGCATCGCTTGTATGGCACTTAGCACCACCTTGTTGGAACCACAGCTTGAATGCATCGATGTTGTCGATCTCTGGTCACAGAAAGTCGGTTAACATCGCTCTATGCCTGAAACCATTGACGGTAACCACGGTCTCCTTCCTCATTTCGAAAGAAAGACGGTCCGATGATGCCGTCATGTCATAGACCACACCATGAAGTCAATCTTTGTGGATGCATTGATGTCTGTTCGAACACTTCTGGATTGTGTTCGCTCTAATTACGGTAATTTTGCTTGCTGACAGAGCGGCTGAGCCAAAAATGGGCCTCGTCCGAGGCGATAATTTTTTGGCCAAAATCCTGATCTCCGGTCAGCATTTCCTGCGCCCAATTAGCGACTCAAAGCGTTGTCTATGGTCTACCGGCTTCAATTCTTCCGCCAGCACAATCTTATGCGCATGGGGTTCCAAATCCAGCCGCAAAATAAGTCGGGTTGACTCCCAACTCAGGAGATCGACTTTCGATCGGCTTTCGTTCGATCCTGGCAGCTACTGCGGCTATGATTTCTTCATTTCGCACCAGTCTCTGTCTGGTTGGTGGCTTAAAAAGTGTACTCACTCTCAAACCTACACACTGAAGCCATGATGACCGGCCTGACGACGTAATTTACGCTGCGTACGTACAGCTGAGCCGGAATTTCGATGGTAATATAGTTTTGAATAATTTTCGCACGTTCGGTAAGCGTGAAACGATACATGAATGAAGTGGCAAACCTTCCTCAATATTCTGACAGCTGGATGCTACTTTTAACTTTGTCAGCTGCTGAAACATAACAATTGGAAAAACTGGCATTGCTACAAGTCATCCCTTAGTAGAGATGAGTTTTTAAGAGAATTGTGGCTTTGATTGTCACGTCGCCGTTCGGGTCTTAACCAACAATCCTCTCCAGCTGGCACGATCCACAGCCAACTGCCTTCAATTACGCACGCCATGTTGGCTGAGGTCCTTCTCCACTTGTGCGCTCGATCAGTTTCGTGGGGTCCTCTATTGTGTTGTCCCACGGGCTCAGAGTCCAAGACTCTTGAAGCTGGAGCAGTGTTGACCATGCGTTCTGCATGGCCTGTCCTTCTTAGGGGTTCAATCTGTAGACGCCTTTCTAGACTCATGTCGCTGTGCAGCCTATACAGTTCGTGGTTGAATCTTCTTCTCCAAATGACATGAAAGCAAACAGGAGCAGGACGAACAAATCAAGGTCTTCCTCATCTGCTCTTGTGATTGTTCATGTTTCCGCGCCATAAAGCAGGACAGGGACGATCAAGCTGTTATAGAAAGTGGTGCTTCGAGAGAGGGCTCTACAACTCAATTCCCTCTTGAGCAAAGAAAAACTGCGATGCTGAATTTAATCTCGGTACTGATGGTATACTTACTTGGAAGCCGAGGTAGGCGAAGTCGTTGATTATCTCGAAAGAATATTTGACTCTAACAACTTTGTGAGCGCTAATACCCCTAAGTATCTGGAATCAAGGAACAACACGGTTTAATATTCATAATTGAATGAATGAGTGAAAGTCGGTGTGTTGGCTTTGATCGCGCCCAGGAAGATCGTCGGACTCACTTGTCCACAGCGGCCTGTATGTCTATGTCTTCCTGCAGCAGTGAATATGGAACCATTCCTTTATTCCTCTAAGTTGAACCTTTGGCAAATTTTTAAGAATCCAGTCAAGCGAATACGGCTCCACTGACAATCAGTCAGGAGTTGAAACTACTGAACCACTCAATTCGCTAAAGATTAAGCTCCTCCTTAGCAAAACTATCATCACCCATCAAGAAACTAGACAATTTATTGGAATAATTTCCGAAAAAAACATCACCAACGGAAAAAAACTTCTCAATCTCGCCGTTCGGAGTCGGCATTAAACTGTAGGTCCCCTTCACTCGTGAGAGAACAATAGCACGCACAACACGAGTGGTGGCTGAGAAGCTAGGCCCAGGTCCATCTCGGACTGTAGCGCCGCCATTATTATTATTATTATTATTAATGGAAGGCGCGAAGGTAAGAAAAGATCTGGGACTAGAGCTCGATACCGGAGAATTAATGCTCTAGTCCCAGAGCTCGATACCGAAAAATTAATGCTCTAGTCCCAGAGCTCGATGCCGAAGAATTAATGCCAAAACGTCCACGGTGAGGAATTTCAAAGATTACGGTCAGGCGAATACTGCTTTTGGCTGGCTGGTAATAACGTCGCTTCATTATGAGCCTTTCCTACATTTGATGACGATATTTGTTTAAGAAATTCCTCAAGTTATTTAAATGCGTAAAAATCAAAACTAACCAGTTAAAAGACTGAATTCCCGTTCATGGGCCAGATAAAAAAAAACATACAAGTCACTGTCACTTCAAGTGTATTCACAGTTAAACTACATAACAGAGAGCACAGCAAACGTTTCGCCAACAAACCTCCCAATTTGAGATATGCCGAGACCGAAGATTATGCTCTTCTCCTCACTTTGTGCGCCCATGTGGTTAGTCACTGATTATCTCCATTGGACTTCGTGGAAATGATATTTTTAGTTTTTCGGGCGCTTATTTCTGTAAACGTGCGCTCCTTCAGGCGGGCAAATCAAACAAATCAATGTTTACGGTGGCGGATTTGTTTTGAAACTGATAATGGCACGTCTGGCCTATTGTCGTAAAGGGCGATTATCAGCCGATATATTTGATGAGATTTGTCGGAGCGCACAATGATTATTTTTGGGAATTTACTACGAATGGCTTTGTGGCGTAGATGAGGTAATGATTGTAGGTTTATGTTGGGTTTGATTTGTAGGGCACAGCTTCTGATGAGTTAGAGTCGATGGCGGGAGATCGAGTGGCCTGGAGATCTCTCGTGCATACATTGCCCCCGGGACACATTTAGTGAAACATGCGGTCACTGAAGATGAGATGAGATGATGATTTATAGGGAATTCCATTATGTATCGAACTTCACACGCACCTTCTGGAGTATCCTTAGAAGAGGATTACCTCGAGTTCTAGCTTATCGTGGAGTCCGTCTGGTCACTGGTACTTAAACAGTCTTGAATAGGCTACCTACGGAACTCAAGTGCCAGCACGGTAATTGCCGTCTCTCGAGATAAGCACATACGTGTAAAGTAGGTTGTTCGGTGATTACATTCAACCAATAATTCGTCTGCTGCTGATTAAGATCTTATTTTCATTCAAGGAACTTCGAACCGTGACACAACCGAAGACATGTCTTTTTCGAATGACACTTTAGTTGCCGTGGTCTAGTGGGCAATTGTGTGGATTCCTAGACAGACTAGCCCAGACTTTCAGCCTGGGTTCAATTCCCAGTGAATGATTTTTAAATTGTATGGTTCAATGTCTGGGCGCCGTGGCGTAGTGCGTAGATGCGTCGACTCCTACGCTCGAGATCTAAAGTTCGAATCTCGAAAAAAAAAACATATAAAATTTGTTCATGGTTGCACTTCCTTCCAGTCACTGATAATGCTCAAAGAGTATAACTGTCTTGAAAAAGCTGCTTAAAGTCGCCGTTCGGAGTCGGCACTAAACTGTGGGTCCCCTCAATTTGTGAGAGAACAATAGGATGTACAACACGAGTAGTTGCTGAGCCCAAGTCTTCCTCATTTGAACTCAGCATAAAACTCCAACTTCCTCCATTTATGAGTGAACGCTAGTACACGGAATACAAAAGCGTCTGCTAAAGAATTAAACAGATTTATAAGTAATCTGCGATCTTGTAAGTTATCCTCGTCATCGGAAAATACAGCATTCTGATGAATTTGTAATTTGTTGATCGTCAACGAAAGTGATTCACACTCGTGTCAATGAATGATTGAGTTCGAGGAATTTGAAAAATTCTGATAAAATTATATTTTCAGCGGCGTATAGAGCCAATGTGCTTACTTTGCTGTCTGTCAGCTAATCTTTGCATAAAATTGTCTGGAAAACATTTTGTATACAGTGCAAAAAGTAGCAACAAACGTGCGCTAAGGTCTGTAGAAAATATAACGAAATTACTCTTGAAAACATACGGACTTTCTCATTGTCTGACCATGCTCTCTATTGACATATAATCCCTTTAATTGGCAGGAGAGGATGTACCAAAGTGCAAGGACGTCAGACAATTTGGGAACTCATTAATTTCTTTGTTGTTCTGTTTGAAAATACAACGAAGACAACATTGCTTTTTACTCTTTTTGCGCAAAAGTCGTTTAGATTACAAGTAGAAAACCCTTATACTCTGTATGATCTTCAGAATCTGTCCCAGTACGGATGAGACTGTTTTCGTTTAATAGTCAATTGCAATGTAATCCCCGATACATCTGTTGAACTGTGTAGACACATATTTCATCAATCTTCTCACCGAACTGCGTATCACTCGCATTGTTCGAATCGTGTCTGTTACTCGAGGGCTGGAATAGTCTAGGATGTCGATTGAAGCCGTCTGGGTAATAGGAATCGTACTGTAGGTTTTCCTTTCCAACCTCAACTTGACTTTGCCAGTCGCACGACGCTAGACCGAGTACGGCAGGTGGCCGTGCTTCGTAAATCCTTTTTTTTGCCAAAAACTCGCGTAGAATTAGGGTCTTATTAGATTAGATTTAGATCTTTCTATTTCCTAAATCCTCGGTATGAATGCGATCTCTTAGGAATGCCGGTCAAGTCTCCTGGGCGCAAAGCGGTCAGAGCAGAGAGTTTTTCCAAAAAAAAAAAAACATGAGGAACTGATGTGTTATATTCCCACTAATTTTAACCACCGTGCTTCCTTACCTGAACGTCCATAAAGGGACATGGCGGTCCCCTGATAAATTAACCGTGCATCAGATTGATCACATTGCGATTGACGTCAGATATTCCTTCAGTATTCTTGATGCCCGGACGTTCCGCAACATTGCATCGGGTAGCTTCCTTGTTGTAGCCAAGAAAATGACACGGATATCGAGAGATCAAAGGCGAACACCAGTGTTTGACGTCTATTACTACCAATCGCAACATCCTTCTAGGGACTATATAGATCAAGTCTCCCTGAAGCTCTTCGAAAGGTCGACGCCGTCTGCATAAGAAAGAAAATGTTGCCAAAATGCCATCAGAGAAGCCGCTGCTGATGTGCTGAGTTTGACTAAAGAAAAACTCCTGGTTTGACAACGAGGGCAGACATTCACAGGCAACAAAGCAAGAATTCCAGGCAACGCTGTATCGAATTGCGAGAGCTTTTCGCGAACTCTATGAACAGAAGGGAAGGGTATTCCCTTCCCCGCTTCTCAGAAAGAAAACGAAAGCACGACAAAAGACTATTTGTGGTATACATCATTCTTGACAATTTCGAGTTACTTCCCACGATACTCACCTTCTGTGCCCTCTTTCATGCTGAGACAATCGCAGTGAAAGGGGCTTTATCTATCCAGGAAGGACATGACCATTTGTTCGGGCAGTCAATCAGCGATTAAATCCTTGAGTTCGATCACTTTCTATTCTAAGACCTCCTCGAACTACCACTAATCTCTGGTTAAGATGGCTTAACATTCACCTCATGTGAGTGCCCGGATACAGTAACATTCCAGAAAATTGCGAAGTCGTTGAACTCACCAGGCGTGGAACGGTCTCATCACTTTTAGCTTGCGGAGAACTACCGTCCAAGCCGATCGCTACAGCTGAGCGTCTCCGAAACTATTAGATGGTCCGAAGACACCATGTTCCTCGCCAGCCTCTCCACCTGTAGGAAAACTTACCAAGGGGTCTTCTTCTTTGATGACTTGCATGAGCTGAATAACGTCGGCATCAGTCAACACGCTTTATAGCAAGCACCAAAGAAACTCAATCGGCGTGGTATTAAAACAGGCCTATGGCGGCCTTAGAATGACTTCTAACCTGCTGTCGTATACTTTAACCTAATCCAGAGGTCCTAAAAGTCAAGTTAGATCGAAGTGTAGTCTTCTTCATTCAAACATATTTTTGTTTGCTTCTCTCGCTATGAACCTTTTTTTTCGGAGGATTTTCGAAGCTCTACTGAAACAGTCAGATAGACAAAACTGGTCCATTGTACTGCCAGCAACCTACGCCGTTAATTTGATCCCAACGGCAAATGGTGACTGGACCAGATTCGATTTCACTGGGATTCGTACCCAGGACCCCTCTAACTTGGGGCAGGCACTTAACCAACTGCGCCATCCAGTCACACACCTAAACCTTAACGTCCATCTTAACCTAACCTAAATGTCCAACATGTCAATGAAGTGTGTGGGCGTCTCCATTTCAATATTTGAACATATCTTGTTAACACATATTCTCTCTCTATGAATCTTCTCGCAGCTGATGTATGTAAACCCAATTTTCTTTTTTTCTTTGCAGTATCACCTTAACGAATTTCTCACCAGTAACACCTCTGCGATCATCTCGTGCCTTGGCATTGGACTACGAACCATCACTCAGATCCATCTGCCGGAGTGAGAAGATCCGATCAACAAACGAGCGTCGGGGATCGCGCTTCTATCACTATCTCCGAAACAGTTGCGTCAACCTGGGATCATTTTCCACCGACCACTTCGAAAGCGCATGCAATATCCTCTTCGAACCTGATACCATCGTCCCCTCGCAGGAGCCCACACCGCAAACCAACTAAATAGAAACATTCGGCGCGAAGCAAACTTGGAAATAATGTTATTTATATATGTATAATGTAGATTTATTTGTAGCAACTCAAAGTGTTCTAGGTCTCAGACGGCGTCTTGCGTTTCCAAACATCCAGCCCTCTTCGGAGCGGAGCGAAACAAAAGAGAAAATAAATGTATTTTTGAAGGAAACTGAAGAAAACGAAAGCGAAAATATTTTTTAAATATTTTATTTCTTGTTCACACATACATACAAGCAGATTCAACTGTAACAACAACACTAAACACATATGTACATAAGTTAAGGTCTTCTTAAACGACTAGTAAGTTAATTAAAATTATGTTTTCAAACACAAAACAGGAATTTTATTCGCCTCCGCTTCTCCGACTTCGTGCTGGTGAGGGTCGCCTGGCTTCCGTTGTCGGCGAGCTTGAAGTTCTTCTCCGACCCAACCGGTGAATTCTTAAGGGACAGAAAAAACAAGGGTTATTCCCCTTCGATTTATTCACTTTCGTTTGACTTACCTCAGCAACGACGCCGATTCGGTATTTTTTGAGATCATTCGAGGCGTCCGATGAGTGTCCGGCTTGATAAAATCCCTTTGTAGCGTCCTTCCCGGCGAACTCCGTGATCAGCTCTGCACCTCCGGGATGATCCTCCAGGAATGGCGTCACATCGTAGACGACTCCTTTGATTATGATCCATACCCTGGAACCATTTTTGCCATTGTTGCTGGCCACTTCCGCAAGGGTGTACGTCTGTTCAAGCATTCTGACTTTGCGGCTCGAGATTCGGACAACAAATGAATGACTCCACACGGATCCAGTGCGAAACTTTTATACGAGACCAAAACCCCTTCATACGTTCGCAATCGTTTCGCTTTTTTCGATATTGCATGCATCCACTTGAGGCGGCGTATGGGGAATTCATTGATAGCGTATTCGTGACTGTGATAAATAGTACGCGACTGGAAGCTACGGGCTGAAACATCGGTGTGATAGATTATTGTCGTGCGGACGTGCTGGTTTGGGGCAAAGCATACTTCTGAAGGGATCATGCGATTAGGTTCTTAAAATATTTCAAATAATTGATTCGCCGAGTTTACGACATTAATCATTTGCAAACGTTTACATTTGGAAAGCGCTCGTGCGACTGGTGGACGGGTACACTGCGTGGACGACAAGACGTCAGATAAATTTTGTGTTGCCATCTGCTTCATTCTTTGACTCATGGCTGTGTTACAAGTTTTTGATAAGTTCTGTGTCTTTTGTGAGGGTGCCGCTTATCAGGCATTGATCGTGCAGCTCTTCAGAGTTACAACGCGCACTTGAAAAGGTTCCATCCGGCAAGCAGTAAATTAATAGATTCTTTGTTTTCCGTACGTGCTCGCTGATATGGGCTTTTCAGATCATGGTCAAGTCAAACATGAATTATGAGACAGGTTGTAAATTTGGGTGCAGGGTTTTGAAAGACCAGCTGTGTGTATATCCTTCCTCAAAGATTATGTTTAAGAGATTATAGTCAAGACGGTAGTGTAAAGATAACGAACTATCTGCTCGGATGTTACTCCACTTATACTACTTGAAGTGGACGCCCAATGATGTAAATCTAATTCTTCTCTTGACACAATCTTGATGGTTGCTTGAAGTTGTCACGTACGGCATTTTGTAGATATCATCGAAAACGTCTGAAATTATGAAAGTCCCAATCAATTTATATTCACCGAAATTTTTTCAATCTTCGACTCTAAACCAGTGAGACAACAAAACAGAGAACGTCCACGTCTAAGGTGGCGGCCACAAATTGAGAGGGACCTTAAATTTGTCGTGCACAATTGGAGACAGCTAGCAAAAGATCGTGCCAACTGAAGAGGCTTGTTGGTTGAGGCCTATCTGCCTATCTATACTGTAGCGCCACAGAAAGAAGAAGACGAAGAATGTGTGAAAATTTACATTCATTTCATTTTCCGTATGTGCTGATGCTGGGATGAAGGTTAACGTGGACAAATCCGAGGTTATTTCCAATGCACTATACATTATTGAGGCAGGTGGAGGAGTTTAAGTATCTCCAGGTCTTCTTCACGAGTGATGGGAGGGATAATGCTGAACTGTCCTGTAGGATTGGCCAGACTGGGTCAATTTTGAAACAGCTTGGTCGATCTGTAATCAGGAAGGCCGAGCTTGGTGTCAAAGCCAAGTTAGCGGTTTTTAACGCAGTATTTGTTCCAACTCTCACCCATGGTCATGAAATTTGGGTAATGACCAAAAGAATAAGAAAGATCGACAGGATGGCGCTTGGATCAAATTAAAAAATAAGATCGCGAATACAAATTGCCGAGATAAGATTTCTTCGTGCTGTTGTGGGAATTACTCGCCGGGTAAGGTGGGAAACACGGCAGGAATTTAATGTTGGGCAGTTGCTTCTTCGAACAGAAAAGACTGTACTTCGATGGTTGGGTCATGTGTGACGAATGTCCCCATCATCACGATTTCCGAGGCGTGCCTTGAATGCGATTCCATTAAATAGGCAACCGCTTGACAGACTCAGGACGAGATGGTTGGATTAAATCCAAACACTCGCCTGGTTGAGCTTGTTTTTTGTCGGAGGTTTTTAAACACTACACTCGAGCACTCAGATTCAAAAACTGTTCCATTGTACTGCCAGGTAGCAAGCTGTTTTTTGCTGAAATTTCATTGTCTTCCGAAGGAAAAGATCAGCACTCGGTTCTGTGGTGAGGAGTCTACATCATCAGCTCTTACCTCATTAGCACCGAATAACTACCACCTGATCCGAGCAAAGGCAGGACAATGACAGAGGAAGTGCTCTGAATGTCATCATCTCCTCCGCAGGCGTCGCAGAGGGTTTTATCGCTTAGGCCAAGCGCACTTAGGTGTTAGGCGAAAGTGTAGTGCCCCGTTAGTACGCCGGTAAGTTGTCTGCAGTCCTTTTTGTTAAGAGACAACAAGAAGCCGCTGACTTCTTACAGACGTTGGGGAGCATGCGCTTGGTCTGTCTACATCCTGGAGGGTCATGCCACCTGCGGGTTTGCTCTCGAGAGGTCTAACCATCGATGGAAGCCCTAAACAAGGACGTAGGCAGTCCCTGTGCATGTTCAGGTCCTGAGAATACCTCATCTGATCCTCGACTAGCAAGTTCATCGGGGATCTCATTTTCTGTGATCCCTTGGTGCCACACGGGCTTACTTAGGTGGCGTTACAGTTCGGGGTGAAAGGAGCTTCACGGGCTAGATGATTAAAATCCACTACATTCAGCAAAATAGAATATGACCTCTTCCTTTACGGGTACTCTGCCAAATCCTCGCTTAACAAAGTTGAAACCATAAACAACATTGTTATGAAGAAATTTCTTTAAGCATACATAACTACTCCCATCAACCACCTTCGGTTCGAAGCCAAAATGCAAACCATCGAAACCCTATGTCATCAATTCACTTTAACTTTACACAAACCTTATTATTCGGCAAAGCAAAACAAAACATTCACTAAATCAATAACAACACGAAATAAAAAATCAAATACATCACTGCAAGGTCGTTTCTAATAAAATCACCATCTCCCACAAACTTATCGAATGTGACCCATCCTTCATCCATCACGGCTCCTCCTAATCCTCTTCATCGCTAAAATCTTATTAAAAAGCTAATGCTCCCTCCCCGACTTTTCGATCTATTTCCTGGAACTAAAAAACAACTTAAGTGATTTCGTCTACACGGACGACTTTTAAATCGGAGACAACATCAGCTTCAGTGTTATTTCTCCTTTCACCTCCACATTTTCTGCAGAAATCGTCGCTATCTTAAAAGTCCAACAATATACAAGATCCTACGACAACAAATTTATTATTCTTAAATTCTTCTTCTTCTTAGGGCGCTACAGGGCGAGATGGACCCTGGGCCTCACTCAACATGTCTCTTCAGTCAGCAATATCTTTCGCCAGCTGTCTCCAGTTTCGCACACCAAGCCGACCGAGGTCCCCCTCGACTTCGTGTGCGCCACCTTGTTCGTGGACGTCCTCTGTTGCGTTATCCCACAGGCTCAGAGTCGAAGACTCTTCGGGCCGGAGCTAAGTTGTCCATACTCTCTGCATGGCCTAGCCATCTTAGGCGTTGGATCCGTAGACGCCTGGCTAGACTCATGTCGCTGTACAGCCCAACTTATTCGGGCAAACCAAAATAGCAGCGGTTGCCAAGAGCTATTCTACTTGTGATCTCCACTAAGGTATCGTTCACATTTATCCCGAAACGGAGAAACTCTGTATTAACTTAAAATCCCAGCTAATGAGCGATGAATTTATTTTTGTTCAACAACCCGCTCGTTTTGTCTGCTTTTCAATCGCCGCAAAAG
Organism: Myathropa florea; assembly: GCA_930367185.1. Taxonomy (NCBI): domain Eukaryota; kingdom Metazoa; phylum Arthropoda; class Insecta; order Diptera; family Syrphidae; genus Myathropa; species Myathropa florea. The sequence goes on from OV884004.1 coordinate 87,362,258, forward strand.
ACTCTTCCATAGTACTCGGCGAACGGGCGTAGCCAAGCAGCTCAGCATGCTCTTCCTATTGGGATGGGAATAAAAAATCCTTCCTTACATTCAAAAACAATTAAATTAAATGTGCACCAGTAGCACATTTTCCTCTCCAACTCTATTCCTTTGATTAACGCTCTGGCCACCAGATTACCACTCCATAAATCGTAGATCTAGTGGTTCAAGTGTGGTTGTAGACCTAATTTTTGCCGATGGCTTGCTTCTTTCATGTAAAGATCGAGAACAGGCTCGTTCCAGTACATTTGGCCTCCGACGGAATACACATCAAAACACGTCTCATAAATTATTTAATAATTCCTTATTTTTTCATTTATTTACAAATAACTAGATCAATTTCTTAAATGTCCATTCCTTTAACTTAATCAATACATATATGTATACATATATTTTTTTTTTCAATTCGAGACAATATCAATATGTTTTTGAAAAAAAAGGCTTATTTACTTTGAGTTCCATTCGAAATGAAGAATGTCCATGATTAAAATTACTTTATAAACGTTTTACTTGTTTACTCTATTTTTAAGATTGTTACAAAAATGTTACCGTATTTTTATCTATAACTACGTATTTCCCACAAAATGTCACTGGTTTTCTTTTATACTCATGATTAACTAACAATTAGAGAGCAGTTATTTTACAAATGATTCGTAAAAAGTTCTGTTTGCTTTTGTTTTTGTTTTCCTTTGTCACACTTAAACTTTACGGAAATGTTTACATTTATGTTTGTATGGTTGTACATAGTCTAGTTGTATTTTTATTTTAAGTATGCCCGAATGAATCCCGTTTGAACTTGTTAGTTGACAATTCTTAATAAGTAACTAACTAGTTTTTGTCTTTTGAAATGTCGTTTTGTTTGTTTGTTTTCAGTTTCCAGTTTTTGTGTATAAAAATTACGTTTTTTTTGTTTTAATTCACATCAAATTATCTATGCAATGGTACAAATGGTTGTAAGCAATAAAACAATTATAAAAATGAATCTACAAAGCTCTTTGGGTCGTTAACTAAGATTAAACAACTTATTTTATCAAATGTAACACATTTTGCTATATTTATTCAATTAAAACATCAACCAATACAAGCACGCTTTCGCGTTTTCTAATTAAGGCCATTCACTTGTGTAAATAATGCAAAAGAAAATAAATTCAATTCCATTTCAATTTGTTGTTTCTCAAACAACCACAACTTTTATTTATTTTTAGTTTTTTGCTTTCAAACCTTTGACAGAAAGCTCGCTACAAAAGAAAATAAAATGCAAAAAATTGTTTAAAAGGATGTGTTAAACTTCGTAAACGCTTCTCTTCTCTTCTTTCGGCGCTGAGTCATTCGAGAAAAAGAAGGAAGCAAAGATTGCTGGCGCGGAGGAAGCGACTTTCAGTGTAAATAATGGTGCGCACTGTGCGTCGATTGATAAAAAAATCCTGTAAAACTTATGTCGGATATCCGATAGACTTTTGTCAGCTATTCGTAGCCCAAATCTTTGCAGCAACTTCGAGGTTTTTTAAATAGGTGCTTTAAGGAAACTATTAAACGATTAACAGTCAAAATTGGTGATTGTACCTTTACCACCATGCCACCCTATGCTACATTTCCTCCAGCGCACATAACGCACATAAACAGCGCACATTGGCCAACCCAACAACATAGGGTTTGTCATCAGAGCTCTTCAAGGTTGGCGATGATCTTCTGGTAGGAAGCAAGCACCAAATCACTTCTAGAATTTGGGAAGACAAAACCATGCCCCACAACTGGAATCTCAGCCCCACCCACAAAAGGAGCGATCCTATTTCATGCAGCAATTATGGAGATATGTCCCAGCTAAATGCCACCTACAAGATCCTAAACGTCTAAAGCCCTTTTTGCACCGCACTAATCAGAACGTATCAGCTCGGCTTTCGGTCCTAGAATTTACTCGTAGGAAGTCTTCTAGATTCTAGAGAATATAAAGGGGTAGGGCAGGTGTAAAGACGGAAGCCACTATCCTCTATAATTAGTTGCAGCTGCTGAGTAACGCGAATGACATCGATATCATTGCATATTCCCAGCTGTTGCTGTTGCAGCTGTTTTAAAAACATTCATGGTTATTGAAGAACAAGCTCAACAACATGGTCTTAGAGTAAGTGAGGAAAGGACGAAGTAGGTTATGCGCTGTCGAGCAAAATCGATCAACCGCTCATCATCTTGGACAAAACGTCACAATGGATAGATACAATTTTGAGGTATTTAAAGAGCTTGTCTCGGGGGAAACATGAACTACACAAACGACATCTTGGTGGAGATTCGACGTAGGATAGCCTTTGGTTATTTCAGTTTGTCGAAACGACTTAAGTCAAAACTCCTGACTCGAATGATCAAAGTCTTGCTTTGAAAAACTCTAGTCCTGTCAGTCTTGCTGTGCTGGATGATAAGCAGGACTGCAGAGCTGATTCTTGTTCATTTCGCAAGAAAAATACTACGTCAGATATTTCGTTCAGTCTGCGAGGAGGGCGAATGGAGGAGAAGCCACAATCGAGGTGCGCTGTACAAAGATAGTCCAGAAGGCAAAAATCCGTAGACAAAGTTGGCTCGGCCACATCGAGGGAATGGACACTAACGAGCTAAGAGAACCTTCAAATCTGAGCCTGTGAATAATTCTATATCTTCCAGATGCCAGTTTCTGCCGTAATCGCTGGGTGCCTATTGCACAGGGTTTGCTAAAGACTATTACCACAATGCATATATCCTTACGTTCGGTATCGGAGTGATAACGACCAAAGCTGCAGGAAGACTCAAGAAAAGCCGCCGCTCTACAAAGGATCTGAAATAAGTTACAAAACGGAGACTAATGACTGTGCAGCAGAGAATGGCTACGACACAAGATGACGAACACAATCTAAAGGGAACTTATTATGCGACACTAGAGGCTTGTTGGGTACATTTCAAATTCTCCTCGAATGTAGTGCCAACTAGAAAGAAATGGAAGAAATCTTAAGATAAGATAAGACGATAATCTCCAACTTTCTATGCTTTCTGGCCATTCTTTAATTTCTACCGGAGCTTTCAGTACATGTGCCACAAAGCTTAAAAAAATCCGACAACATTTGGTAGCTACACTGTTTAAAAACCATAAAAATTGAAATTCTTTCACATGAGCAATTCGGCCGTAATTTTCGTAATTTTATGCACTCATCAGCTCTAATAGTGTGAAAAAGTAAGAAAGAAACAGACAAAATTCCCTGTGAGGGCAGGAGGCAACCGCAAAAGACAATTGCGGATAACTTAATCAACTAGGTTGCCTGTGTAAAACCCGCCATAGTGTTATAACCCAAAAATTCAGATAAATCTAAAAAAATTCCAACATTTGCATGCAATCTGCCGGAAGTGCAGAAAATTCTGATTTCTGCGAATTCAATACAAGCTGAATATCGTTCAAAAAAATGAGTTTGATAAGGAAAAATCACAAATTCCCTTATCAAAAGGGGCGTATTTTGGCTTGGGGAAATACTCGTACATAAGTTAAACTTGTATTTAATTGAATGGAATAATACATGTACATATGTTGTGTGTTCCCCTTCAATGAATGATTCACTAGCCAATTGAAAATGAACGTTACACTTTTTCTATGCGGAAAAAGATGGCAGTACAATGTATTAAGAGGCATTTCATTTAGGTAAGAATAACTGTAGATTTCAACCAGATATTTGAAAATTGTAGGAATTATTTCTTTAGCAGTATACTGCTTTGATCTGGAGATGTTTTCTTCATTAAATTATGTTCCAAATTTATGAGAAAAAATGTGAAACATTTTTTTGCAGAATTAAAATCATAAGGCTTGCAACAGACGTTCATCCAAATGCTTGCAGTAAAATTGAAGAACGTGGCTATTTTCTAAGTGGGTACAGTTACGCATTAATGCAGGTTGTCTCTATTTGATGCAATCTATATGTAGCAGATCAGTAAGATATTACAATTTGGGACAATTTTGGGAGTGAAGTTGGCTGCGAAAACAAAAATGGAAGAGAAATGAATTGAGTACAAAAGAAATAACAAAATAATTATTTTCTTTCATTTATTTCTCACCTTTCACAATGAAAGTAAAATAATGCGACGAGATGTCAAAATTTCTGTTCGCATCAATGCACGCTGTCTGTTCAAGGCATAAGGGTTCCGTTTATGTCATTCTGGTACAGTATGTTTGAAATTTGTACCGGATATCAGGATGGAGATGTGCTGTCATGTGGGTTCTTCAATCTGGTTCTGGAGAAACACAGGGGGCACTATCTTTTACAAGTCGATCTAGCTTTTAGGTTACGCAGATGATATTGACATTGTCGCTTGCGCTTGTCGTTGGCAGCAAGTCATTGTAGAAGCTTTCACGGCGATTGAAGAACTGGTCTTAGGGTAAATGGGAAGAAGACGAAGTGTATGCTGTCGAGTAAAAAATGATCCACCGCCAATCGTCTAGGGTCACAATTGAAAGCTACAACTTTGTGGTAGACAACGTGTTTGTCTACCTCGACAAGACCTACCCTAAGATGGAGATCTGACGTAAAATCATCCTTGGCAATCGCTGCTATTTCGGTTTGTCAAAACTCCTGACTCGAACGACCATAATCTTGTTCTACAAAACTTTAATCCTCCCTGTGGTGCCTGCGAAAGAAAAATTCTACGTCGAATATTTGATATTGTCCGCGAGGAAAGCGAAAGGAGGAGAAGAGAAACAGCCGCGAATTGAACAGGGATGTGGGCACAGTCAGAAAGCCAAAAATCTGTAGATCGAGCGAATGAACAACAATGCTCCAGCTAAGAGTCTTTAAATTCTGGTTCAAGAAGTACAAGACTGAACCTCTAGTGATCGCGGATGCAAGACAACTTCGTCTTGATGACTGAAAGCAACGTGTTCTTGACCGTCAGCGATGAAAAGTGGCAATTGCTTAGGCTAAGACTCCCCATGGTCGTTGGCCTGATAAGTAACATTTTCCAGCGCATGAAAGAAGACAAAACTGCGAGGTGCTCAAAGATCTGTCAACATTTTCTCTGTTATTTTGAGCGGATGAAGAGTAAGACTTTGGCCAGAAGTGACTTCAAACCCCGACTGCCTAGTTCGAAAAGAAGACGAAAACAAAAGCTTCGCTATCCAGACTAGAACATGTCAGATTTAAGACGGATTGGTCTGTGGGTAATGACCGAAAGAATAAGATCGCGAATACAAGCTACAGGGATGAGATTTCTTCGCGCTGTTGTGGGAATTACTCGCCGGGATAGGGTGAGAAATACGGCTGTGCACGAGGAGCTCAATGTTGGGCCCCTGCTTCTTTGAACAGAAAGGGCTGTATTTCGATGGTTTGGTCACGTAGCACGAATGTTCCCATAATCACCACTTCCGAGGCCTGCCTTGAATGTGATTCCTTCAGGTAGGTGACCGCTTGGCAGACCCAGGACGAGATGGTTGGACCAAGTCCAAAAACTCGCCTGGTTGCGTTCGGACATAGCTCCTGATGAGCTAGAGTCGATGAGGGAGAATCGAGTGGCCTGGAGATCTCTCGTGCATGCCCTTGCGACGCCTTTAGTGGAACATGCGGGTCACTGAAGATGATGATGATCTATGCAGGATTACTGAAAGCAGCTCCTCAAAGTTCGTTAAGGTTGAAAGACAGCCTTTTCTCAGCCTGAGGCTGGAATAAAGACGAATGCACATCTAGGGAAAAGGAAAATATGTGTACCCTTCTTTCTTCGACAAAAATTCTACTCCACCAAATCATTCCCTCCCACTGTTCTGTCATGTAAGAAGCAACCAAAAAAGAACACAAAAAGCGAATAAAATAAAACTCAAAAAAGTGTGTGTATATATAATTTTGTATGTTTTCTGTTTTTATTATATACTCATACGTATAGTAATTTTGTTTAAAATAAATTCTAAATAAAACAAAAAAAAAATCATCATTCAAATTCAAATAAATCTTAAAACTAGGCGCGTTAAAAAATAAAATTTTACGTTTACATACATGTATAAATATCGAAATGTGGTCTTCCCACGGGGGCCCTACACCAGCCCCCTTGTATATCCTCTCTCAGACTGTGTGTGCAAATCGGGCAAATATGCGAGAGTGCACACGAATAACTCTAGATCGTCTCAATTTGTTTCGCTTTCCCTTTAAGTCAGTCGATAAAAAGAAAGCATAAATCAGGGAAACAAGAAGGTAGGGGTAATAGTAACTTAGTTCTCTAATAAAATCCTTTAAACATAAAAAAATATATGTACTTAGCTATTAACACTAGGTTTTGTAATTACACTCGTAGGCATAGTGTGTGTGTGTGTATAGTTCTTTGCGTGTTAAGTGAAACAATAATTTATAATCGGTTAAGGTTAGCTTTTGTTTTCTCCTCTTTTACTATAGGTTACTTAAATTTACTCTACGAACTCTTTATAAGGCGTGTGGTTCTGGATTCATTGTTTTATTTTTATTTCTTTTTTTTTTTGCGGTCTTTTTGTGTGGGGGCATGTTTTTTTGCGTAGAACTGCGTCTTTGATTTAGATGGTATCATTTAAAATATAAGGTTGTTGTGTATACAAGTGAATTAGTGACATGCTATCCTGAATGGAAGCGTGGACGAGGTAACAAAATTGTTGGATCTTTAAGTGGTTTTGGATGGTGACATGGAAATATAGTGTTTTAATTTGGAGATGACATATTTCCAATGTTCTTTCTCCACTCATTATACTTCGAAGTGGACGGTCAGCAAGATGGGCTGGACCTTTTGGCAAGTAAGAGACTTGGTGAGAAATTCGATCATGAGCACATGCCTGCGATTTTACCAAAAGCAGACTTAGTGCCTGTTTACATGTTCATTGGAATGAAAGGGTGTACGAAAAGGAGCGTATGATTTTCCAAAAGGTTGGATCGCCAAAAATACATCCCTTTCCAACTGAAAATGTGATCGCCAATGAACTTGCTAGGCGAGGATTCTTAGGACCTGCACCTGCGCTGGGACTGTCTGCGTCCTTGGTTAGGGCTTTCATCGATGGTTGGACCTCTCGAGAGCACAACTGCAGGTGGCATGACTCTCCAGGATGTAGACAGACGCATACTCCCCAACGTCTGTAAGAAATCCGCGGCTTTCTTGTTATCTCTTAACAGAAAAGACTGTAGACAACTTACCGGCGGATTAATAGGTTGCTACTGACAGTACAATGGACCAGTTTTTGAGTCTGAGTGCTCCAGTGTTGTGTCAAAAGCCTCCGACAAAAAAAAACTGTTTTGAAAATCATACGCTCTCTCCGACATTTCTGCCTTCTTTTGATCATGTAATCATTGTTCTAGGTAGCTCCTTCTTGGACTTCTTCGATGTTGAGTGGCGCTACAGACCGAGGTGGACTTGGGTCTAGCTTCTACAACAGAAGTAGTCTTAGGTTATAACTCCTCAGACTTCTTCATTGGATGACACAACAGGCAAGCATTTGCAACAACCACTCATGTTATCCTTGCTATGGTTCTTTTACGTGTGGAGAGGGCATACAGTTTCATGCCGACTCATTTCATTTCATTTCATTTATTTGTTACTAAGTATCGCTGTACAATAAGAATATTCTATTCTTTAATAAGTACAGGGCTTAAAATATAACTTTGATAAATACTCCTTTGATAAAGATAAAACTTTGATAAAGACTCCGAATGGCTTAAGGGCGAACTATAATGTCCGTAAGGAAACCTTAAAGTATCTGCAACCAAGCGCATATACAAAACCAACACACTGTGGCAATAGTAACAGCTTCGATCAGTGTCGTTAAGTTCGTTCAGTTTTGCCTACTTACGCGGTAGCAAAATGAATCGTTCTCTATGTATGCAAATGTCAGTTGACAGCAGAGTTTTTTTTTAAGTTTCTATTGACTGATTTGTGGTTTCTATAACCAATTATGGACACTTAGAAATTTGACACAAGTTTAAGTTTTCGTGCGGCTATTGTAGTTGCTTTGGTATCTTTTGCATGACAGTTGTACACTGATCATTGGCTGTACCTCGAGAGAGAACTTGGTTTGTTGATCGAGATTTTATCCACGAACCTTCGATGGAAAGTTGACGCACTTCGGTACGATGACTACTTCTTGGACTATGTACAGAAATCTGTGCCAAGCATTGGAGTGCAGATGGAATGGAAAAATCAAGTAGTCGGTAGATTTTTAATTGTTTTCTTTTTTCAGAGTTGTCCAAATTGTTTTGGACAATCGGCTTTATGTGTTACCAAAAGCTGCTTTCTTTTAGGTGAGGTTAGAGGGCTGCTAGTAAATCCATCAGCACATTTAGACCATGTTGGTCCATTGTGATACCCACAGTCAGACGACTACCACTGATCGACCACTCCAGTGATAGTGGCGTTAATTTGATCCCAACGGCAAATGGTGACTGGACCAGATTTGAAAAACCAGATAAAAGCATATTAACTTTGCTTTCACTGGAATTCGAACCTGGGACCGCTCTAACTTAGGGCAGGTACTTAACCAATTGCGCCATCTAGTACGTTTGGTTAAGGCATAGGTCCACTTTCGACAGTAGCGCCACAAGAAGAAGATAAAGAAGAACAAGACCCACAATTCATTCGAAAGAATTCAGGGCTCTTAACAAATGGTGTCTGACAGATTTTTAGTAAGATACGCATGCACATTCTTGCATCTATTTCATCGAAATCAATTCTCTACCCTTTCGATACTGCGGGGACATTTAAGTCCCAATCAATGTTTGAGGCTTACGGTATTCTTTTTTCTTTAATTTCTCTATTACAGTACTGCAGGGCCAAAAAAGTCCCACCTAAGAATACGGTTCGGATATTTATGTCCCGCTTATATTTTCTGACCACGCCCCTTTTCTAACAAAATTTATATGCAGATACACTAAAAAGCTTTACTAGAAAATAAAATGAGAAAAAAATCTTAGAAAAGTTTAAAATTCGAAATCCGTATTGAAAAGGTTAATCGCGACCTAAATCGAGATGCCATTGAGTCTCATTTGATCACATTTAGAAGCTCATGCTTCCAATTCCACTTCAGTTACTTTGAAAAAATGTCGTAAACTGTGTAATTTCAGACTCAGTTCTACGCTTAAAAAATGCTCACACACTTCTGATTAATATTTTCCCGTTTTTTATTAAGTGCAGCTGTTCTCTTTGAGTTGATTTTAAATCATCAAAAGAAACATCTTTTTGTTTCAGTTGACACTTCCGACAAATAAACTAAATTTAGATTTAATATATATTCTTTAAGTTATCATATTTCTTTATACATTTGGCGATATTTACGAGTGGTATTCTATCCTCCCTACATATATGCATGTTATTTACACTCAAAATAGTACTTAGTCATCGTTTTTTTGTTTGTTTTTTTCATGTTTTTTAAGTTACACACTTTTTATTCCATGGAATCGTTTGATTTGAACTTCCTCCTTAGACGTATTTAATTTTTGAATTTTTTATAAGTTTGTATTTACCAACTAGATAATGAATTTCGTTTTCTTTTTGCATCTATGGGTGGTTATCTGTACGTATAGACTTTTTTTATTTGCAGACATATTTCTTTTTTTGATCATTTTTCGTACTTTTTCACAGAAAAAATATATATCAAGTTTTGTTTTTTTTTTAATTTTGTTTTTGCATATCTGCCCACACGTTTATAAGCTAAATTTAGAAAAAAAATGTTGTTGGGGAAGATGCTTTATTCGAATCGTCTTCTATGTACGTTTAAATTTTTTAGATCAAATTCTTTAGTAATTTTCTTAAGAAGTTTTAAAAATATTTTTTTCCATTTTTTTTTTCGTTTTTAAAGATACAATGAGAACATTTATTCAAGAGATTAATATATAATAGAATGAATGCATGGGGGTAAAATATAAAAAGAAATGCGTCTTGTCTCCTGGGACATGTTTGCTTTTCTGGCATAAGTTAAGACCATTGTGTTGAAGCCTTGTCCGCACGCCTTTTTTTTTAATGTTTTCAGAAAAATTTACTTAATCATACTCGCACTTTACATTATGGAAGAAGACACTAGCTACAATTTGTTTACTTTATCTATTCTTCAGTATTTTTTTTTTAAGGTTAGAAACAGCACATACAAAATCTTAGTTTTCATTGTTGTTTTTTATAGACAACGTGTTCATATACATAAACCGAGCAAATTACAAGCTTCATTAGGATAAATTTGTAAGGACAGCTATGGCCAAAATAATAGAAACGTTTCATTCCTTTTTTGTTGTAGGGTCTTGCAAAGGACAAGTGTTGAATGAATGCACGTTTGGGTGTTTTGGAGAACATTCTTCTTCATTTATTTAGTTCTGTAAATTGAAGGCAGGCAAAACTGTATTCAAGATCTCGCCTACGTTGCACTTTGACGGCGTTTGCATGAGTGGAAGAAGGCAGAAATGCTGGTTGTTCTGTTGGAAATACAGTCGACTCCCTCGAATTTCCGCCTAACTCGAATTTTTTCGCCGAATATTTTGGGATTTCCCTCATTTTCCATACAAAAACCAACCATGAGAGACAAGACATTCATTGCAGATATCCATTAGATAAGTTTGCCCGATTTCAAAAATATCAAAAGTATTTGATAATCATCCGACAACTCAAGGACAGACTGTGTTTTTGCGTTTGCACCCTTTAACTCGAACTAATTTTGATGTCCCGTGAAAATTCGACTTAGAGAGAGTCGACTGTATCTGCTTTTCTCCTTCTAAATATTCGATAGGGGACAGGGCCTTGGTATATAGGGCAAAGTTGTTGATTGCTCTTGTTAGATTCGCGAAATCAAAATATGAAACAAGCACTGCTTTCTACTTGGGTGTACTGCAGACTGCCATTCATTTTGCATGCCCTCGCAACCTTGTGGGATGCCAGGAACGATCACTCTAAATGCTCACGTCAGATTGACCTGAAGACTCAACGTGGCGCCCAATGGATAGCCTCTATAGCAACCGTTGAGAGGTGAACCAATGTATGCACTGAACGTCTTAGGCAAAAAACCTTGGTACGTAGATAGGTAGGTTTAGGTGGCTGGAGTATGCACTTAGATAAGATTTGACCCATTGTGGGGCCACACGGATTGACTGAGGTCAACCAATCCAATTGAATGTTATCGAGAAATCATTTGGAGCCTGTGATGAAGCGCAGTAGATTACTTATGAGAACCACGCTGATTTCGCATAAGTTTTAAAAAAAAGTAGGCCCCTAGATGATGACGTCGAAGAGATGCCAGGGCCGGACAGGAGCAGAGGAGGTGCGAAACACTTTCCACTTCCTCTTCGTCTAGGCAAAAGGACGTAACTTTATCTCGATCAGACTGGCGGTTGTGCTGAGGGTTAACAATCGGACTGCATAAAAAACAAAATTGTTAAGAAAGAGTAAATTGTCTCGGATATAGGAACAGACAGAAAGCGACGACATGGCGCCAAAAAGAAAGATGATTTGCGGGTGTGCTGCTAAAATGTAAGGAATGCCAACTTCGAACGGCGAGATTGAGAAGCATTTTCTAGACAGTTATACTCTTTGAGCGTTGACTCGATTCGGCGGTGAAATTTGAAAATTATTTTTTTTTCTGTACTGCTAGTGTTTAGGAGTTGAATCAAACACTCACTACGCCACGGCGACCAAGAAAAGGTACCTTCATGGGTCGATGGTCTACAAACTAAGTAAATGTTGAATGAATGTCAACTTAAAACACAGCAACAGACTGGAAGACTCAGCAACTTGTGAGTTGTCTGACTATTTCGTGTTTATCGAGCATCATTGATGGAGTTGAAGCAGATTTCTGTTCGCATCTTACTCAAGAAATATAATCCTTGGGCATATTTAAGCACAATCAAGTGCAAATGCCTACTCTTTATGTTTTGCGGTCGTAGTCTAAACTTGTGTTTCAAGAAAAATCAAGATCATCGCTGCTAAAGAGCAAACTAATTCGGCCAGACTGATGGAAGACACTGCATTTTACTAGCGCAAATTCCTGTCCGAATTTAAAGGACTGGGTGAATTCCCAAACGTCAACAAATTGGAGAAACACATTCTTTTTCCGCATGTCATTATCTTTTTCTTTTCGTCACGTTCATAAACGAAAAAATTGCTATCACTTTTAAACGTCAAACGTTCCTTTATGGGTGAAACACAATAGTGCGTCAGCGCTGGCGTTGTCTTTCAACGCACACAATTCAATGGACATGCAAAAAATACTGCGGCGACCTGCGGTGGCCAAAATTGAGAGAGATGAGAGGATCGTAATAAAACGTAAAACGTAATCCCATCGCATGTCATTATCGAACATTTTGGATATTTTTTGACAGAGCGGTGCGGTGTGAGAGCGACATTGAGAATTTTTTTCCCAAATTGAGAGCTTTTCTCCCAAATTGAGAAATTTTTGTGGCAACTGACATTTAAGAAATAAAAACAGCTGACGCAATATTTTTCATCTGGTATTTGAGAGAGAGAGGGAACAACTGATTAATGCAGTGCGTCATCGCACTACCTCCGTAGCATGAAGTCGGTTGGCGCAACGTTTGGCGTTTATTTTATATGCCTTCCGATTCCACCTGAGCCTAACTTCTACAGTAATCATTCTTGTTGAGCGTTCTCTCACTAGTGTGGGGGCATACAGTTTAATGCTAATTCCGCAGGGCGAACTTTGAGAAGGTTTATATGACAGTTTTACTCCCTGAGTATTGTCAGAGACTCGAAAGAGGTTGTTCCGTAAAAATTAAATTTTAGATTGATCTTCGAACTCTGGGTGTTGGAATCGATGGACTTACTGGCTCTCCACGTCTTCAGGTTAATAATAAAAATATTGGGGCGCTCCACTTAGGAGTGGACTTGGCCGTAGCTTCTAGAGCAAGTACTCATGTGTGCTCTCACAAGTGGAGGGGACCTACAGTTTTATGCCGATTCTGAACGGCGATGATTGACAAAGTTCACATGACAATTTTACTCCCTAAACATTGTCAAAGACTCTAGAGAGGTGGTGCCGTAAAAATGAAAAATAAATACCCTTAAGTGTCCGGGTTCAAGACACAGCAATAATAAAATGGTGGGTTTACAGTCCAGTTCGTCTGTAATTCGATAAGATGCAAGCTCGTAAAAATGTGCATAAAAAGACTGGATGATATTTCAGTAGCCCATAAGGTGACCCTCTTTTGGTTGCCCGGACACTGGCCACGGATGAACTGGCCAGTGTTGGGTCACATCTAAGCTCTTCGCGGGCCCTACCTGAGGCAAGCACACTACTTAGCACCTTGCACAGGGAAATAGACGTTGAATCTAACGAGGTAGCTAATATCTCTAAAGAAGAAGTAGAGATGAAGAAGAAGAAGAAGAAGAAGAAGAAGAAGAAGAAGAAAAAGAAGAAGAAGAAGAAGAAGAAGAAGAAGAAGAAGAGATGTAGATGAAGAAGAGATGATGTTGAAGAAGAAGTAGAGACGAGGAAGAAATAGAATCTATTCGCCACCTATTGTGTGACTGTCCTACACTAGCCATTAGGAGGATGGAAACCCTAGGAAGTTCTTCTTTTTGGAGCTGGGTGATCTAGGGAAAGTAGGGCTAAGCAAACTCCTAAGGTGCATATCTGTATGTGGGTGGTTTAACTTAGCTGTCGATACACTGAAGTTTTAGGTTTTTCCACAATTTTTTGGGCACAATAGTGGTCTAGTGGTCTAAGGGGTCTAAGTTATAGTCAAGTCATAGTCTAAGTGAGCCGTTGACATGTCTTTATGTTAGCAAGGGCACTCATCTACCTAATCTAACCTACAGTCTGGTTAGGGTTGAACCTAGCATCTACAAGAAATGATTCAAACGACGAGGAGCTGTATGAAATATGTTTTTCTGGAATCAAACCTAGACTTTGGGCGTAGGTGTCGACGCACTTTTCCACTACGCCGCGGCGCCTGCAGCCTTCACATTTGAGACATTAATTCATCGTCGACTCTTCTATCATTTGCACATTCACCTAGAGTTCCTTTGCCTACTGTCAAAGCACAAGAAAAGAATGACCACGGTTCTACTATCCTCGCCATAGCTGTTTGTATTCTTGTATACACTGAATTGTTGAGGGAAAATCCCTCCACGCATTTCGCAAACACTCATATGTCGTATATATGTATGTATATATATATATTTAAAATTTGTAGAAAAGAGAAAGAATCATACACGAGATTATCAAATACAGGATATATTTATGTATATACGAACTCTGTAGATTTATAAATTGAATGCTTCACTAATTACTGTTATTATTATGTTCTGGGTTTTATTTTACAAAATTACATACACTTACATACAAGCGCACACGCACGCAAGATCTCGAGCTCAGACAGAGAGAAGAAAAAAAAGTTCACTTACAAAATACAAGTTAACAGATGGAATTTTTGTTTTTTTCTCATTTATTTGTTGTTTGTCTTGGTTTTCTGTTTAGATTTTAATGGAAAACCTTTCTCACAATATCCCATTTGTGTAGTACTGATAGCCATCGTAGAGTTTTGTTGATAGACTCTTTAGTGAGTCTTGGACAAGTTGTTCCACTTTGCGTTCCATTTCTTGTTCGGTTAGATTCATGTGGAAGCGTTTACGGAGATTCTGTACGGTGCCAGAGCAACCATTTTTAAAGCATGGCAATTGGGCATCTACAAATGGGGAACAAAATTCTGTTATCTTCTGCTTTTTGGGAGAGGAAATTGTGAAACTTACTGCTGCGCATGATTTCGACAAAATTTATGATTCTGTCCATGTGTTTGCGGGCGGTCATCATGCCGACCAGGAGGAGTCGATTGAATTCAGTCCACAGTTCCGATGATGTGCCGCCCATGACATCAACAAACTCTGGTGTCAGTTTGAAGGGTGATTGCTCGAAACCTGGTGGGAGAATATTCGTTCAGGGGTGGGTTTCAAAAGACACCACAAAAACTTACCTAAATTCTTTGGAGATATGCTGAGAATGAATCCGAAATCTATGTGTATCAGATGACCATCTGAATGAAGGAGAATATTTCCGTTATGTCTGCAAGAAATGAACAAAAAAAATTGAGGTTAGGTTAGGGCACAGAATTGGCTTAGAATTGATCTCTCTCTCATTCGTCTGGAGGCTTACCTATCTTTCACTTGTAATAAATACGAGATGAGACAATATGCTGCACAACTTTGCACAAAGTTCTTTTGTGCCGTTTGGAAGCGTTCCCCCTCGGCAGCACCATACTCATCGATGAAGTAATCCCTTAGACTTTTGTTTGAGTTCTTTTTGATTTGATGCAGAGAGACAGTGTTCAAAATTGGCTCAATCAGACCACTGTCATTCGATAGACACACAATTTTGTACGGTCGCACCCACAGATCGACGTTCTCTTCGTCCCAGATAATCTTAAACATCTGTGTGAACAAGAAACCAACATGAATCGCATCAGAACATCTGGAGCGTGGTCCTCTCTTTTCAAATCTTACCTGGAGAAGCTGTGTAGCCATGAGTTCTTGACGCAAATCATCACCGCACTTGACAATCGCTGAAAGGAGACGCCAGTTGGAGAGATGGCCATACGGGGATGAGTCTCGGATTTGCTTCTCCTTTTCATGCCACGGTTCCTATTCAAAAAAAGAAAAAACCAAATTTATTCTGATGTCCATTGAGATTTGCGTTTCTAGAGGCTCAGGTCCAACCGGGACTGCAACCCAGGTCCACCCGAGACTGTAGCCCAGGTCCACCCGAGACTGTAGCCCAGGTCCACCAGGGATTGTAGCGCAGCAGGTCCACCCGAGACTGTAGCCCAGGTCGACTCGAGACTGTAGCCCAGGTCCACCCAAGATAGTAGTCCAGGTCCACCCGGGACTGTAGCCCAGGTCGACTCGAGACCTGGTCCACCAGGGACTGTAGCCCAGGTCCACCCGGGACTGTAGCCCAGGTCCACCCGAGACTGTAGCCCAGGTCCACCCGAGACTGTAGTCCAGGTCCACCAGGGACTGTAGCGCAGCAGGTCCACCCGAGACTGTAGCCCAGGTCGACTAGAGACTGTAGCCCAGGTCCACCCGAGACTGTAGTCCAGGTCCACCAGGGACTGTAGCGCAGCAGGTCCACCCGAGACTGTAGCCCAGGTCGACTAGAGACTGTAGCCCAGGTCCACCCGAGACTGTAGTCCAGGTCCACCAGGGACTGTAGCGCAGCAGGTCCACCCGAGACTGTAGCCCAGGTCGACTAGAGACTGTAGCCCAGGTCCACCCAAGACAGTAGTCCAGGTCCACCAGGGACTGTAGCCCAGGTCCACCCGAGACTGTAGCCCAGGTCCACCCGAGACTGTAGCCCAGGTCCACCCAAGACTGTAGCCCAGGTCCACCAGGGACTGTAGCCCAGGTCCACCCGAGAATGTAGCCCAGGTCCACCCGAGACTGTAGCCCAGGTCCACCAGGGACTGTAGCGCAGCAGGTCCACCCGAGACTGTAGCCCAGGTCGACTAGAGACTGTAGTCCAGGTCCACCCGGGACTGTAGCCCAGGTCGACTCGAGACCTGGTCCACCAGGGACTGTAGCCCAGGTCCACCCGAGACTGTAGCCCAGGTCCACCCGAGACTGTAGCCCAGGTCCACCAGGGACTGTAGCCCAGGTCCACCCGGGACTGTAGCCCAGGTCCACCCGAGACTGTAGCCCAGGTCCACCCGAGACTATAGCCCAGGTCCACCCGAGACTGTAGCCCAGGTCCACCCGGGACTGTAGCCCAGGTCCACCCGAGACTGTAGCCCAGGTCCACCCGAGACTGTAGCCCAGGTCCACCAGAGACTGCAGCCCAGGTCCACCAGAGACAGGAGTCCAGGTCCACGCGGGACTGTAGCCCAGGTCCACCCGGTCCACTCGCGCCCGTCAAAAGAAAAAAGTGTATACAAACCTTCAGTGCAGCTGCAGAGGGATCCTCCGGATCATTGCTGAAGGACTTGGTGTTCTCGCAGTTCAGGTTGTTGCAATGTCTTGTCCGCACATCGCCAATGTTGAACAGCGCTGGAATCGCTGCGCAAATAAAAGCCACAATCAGACCGGAAATTCATTGAAAAATGCTTAAAATATCTTTACCCTTACCTTGATCCCTTGAGTCGCAAGAGTCCAAGGACATTTGTGATATCGAATCTCTCTCGCACAGATGTTTGTGCATGTTCAAATATTGCGCCGTGATTTCATCGTCCTCCTGTGACCACACATCGTCTTCGGTCACATGCAGCGCTGCATCGACGCCATTGTGCGAGTCCGAGGAGGACTCTGACACCTTTTCATTCTTCCTTGCACCATTATTGCAGCAATTATCCTTCGATTCCAGATGCTCCTCGCTCTTTGTGTGTCGCAGGCTGGGCATCATCTTCAGAATCACTGGGGACGAGTATATATCATTCACCTCCACCACTTCAACGTAGATGATATATGGTGTCTTGTCTTTGGAATTCAAGACGGCAGTCTTCTCTTCAGTGATACGGACCACGTGGTGAGGAATGTCTGAATACAGTGGTAACCAAACGCGGGCGGGTAGATTCTTGTTGATCAGATTTAAGAACATTCTTAGCGCACTGGTCTTCTCGGCCTTCGACGGCAATGAGGTTAGATTCTTGCCGACGTTGATCAGCGCCTTCATGAACTCCTTCTGTGGGGCGGTCTTTGGGGCGCCACACGTGCAGACCGTCTTGTGGCCGAGCAGGTCATTCACTGTGCCACGGACTGACTCGAAGCAGGTACATCCGTTGTCAAAGGCCCGCCCGGACGTCAGATCGCCCAGGCAGAGTTTCGCCGGAGTTGAGGGGAACGGCAGCGATGGCATTTTGGCCGCTGACAATCGAGAACCACTTAAAAGTACCGTTGCGTCCGATTGCGAGCGATGATGTGTCTTCTTAGCGGGCGAGGCGACAACCTGTTGGGTCTTGATCTGTTTGCGCTCCTTCTTCGAGAAGATCTCCTTCATCAGAGCCAGTTGGGTCTTTTTGTTCGACAAGGAAGTCGTGTCCACTTGGTAGTTGTAGGCCTCCAACAGCCACAGGCACTTCAGAGAAAAATCCACTGATTTCCTGCACCGAATGGTCAGATATGGGTCCAACACCTCGGCTAACTCGTCCATTTGAATGTACATCACGATCAACTGGGGGATATATAAGTCCACTTCCTGATCGGGGAAACTAAAGATCTTGTTGCCGATGAAGCTGAGCACTCCCGGCTCCTTAGAGTAAAACAGATAATGGATGGCAAAGTGTATATTGAACACGGGCGATTCGAAGAAACGCAAAAGCCCGCTTGGACCCTTTTCAGTCTTGGTTGGTTCGCTTGGTGGTTCCTTTTCCCTAACAAAGCACTTCACAACGCCAGGAACTGCTTTCAGTTTGTTCAGCGATGAAACTGATCCCGATTTCACCATGATCGGCTTGGCATCCTGCTCGGTTGCTGTCGCTGCAGCCACTGGTGTCACAGTGAGTGAGGGCAGAGGTGGAGCCTCCTCTGTGGGTGAACTGATTTTCGTAGCTGCTGCGGCGGCCGCCTTTTTGCTGGCGTTCGATGAAATCAATCCGAAGAACTCCTTCTTCTTTGAAATATCTGTTGGTGACTTCACATCGCTCGTCACAGACGCTTGGCTCTCCTCGCCCGCCTTGATTTTCGCCGCATTCTTCTTCTCGTGATTCTCGATGATGCTCTGCGCCGTACGGAAGATCGCATTCTTCGTCGCTCCGAAGAAATTCTTGAACAGCACCTCGTTTCTGATGTGCTCCGACTTGTTGCCCGGCTCGAGACCATCACATTTTTGCGCTTTTCCTGCGCCCGATGGCAGCGCTATTTCCTCGCAGGTGGAGGGCGTTGGTGTCGCCAAATCACTGCCACTGTCGTCAGGCACTATTGGCGGTGGACTGTCAATGCAAATTGGCACGCAAATGCGATTGTTTTCCATACGAATTGCTAAATTTTGGTCTCGATAGCGTGCCCGCTCTTCCGTGACTGTCTCAGCTGTGGGAGTTGTTGGATCCTCATGCCTTTTCCGTGGCCTCAATGTGTGACAGTCTGTCTCGAGGGATTGATAGAAGCATAGGTCTGACTGCAGCATACCGTACTCCTCGTCCATGGATGTTGTGTCGAGGATTTCAATGCATTCCTCTTCGGCATCCATTTCACCAGAGTCCAGGCTCTCGTGGGAATGGCGTATACGATTAAGCGAAACCTGATCTGATTCCGATCCACAGATGATTCCTGGGAAATTCAGAAGATGATGAGACTCATTCGGGGGTTTCAAGAAATGGGGAGCTTACCTGAATCGTCTGAACCCAAACTCGTGAGGTCTTCGCGTTTCTTGTTACTGCTCTCTGGTACGGCTACTTTGGACGAAGGAACAACAATCTGGGGTTTATTAGTGATACCGTTACAGCTGGGATTCTCACTCGATCTTGGTCTTGGGCAGGGTTCAACTGAAAAACACACAGAATTAGTTGGTTATGAAACACGAATGAGAATGAATCACAACAAACCTATAACGCTAGAGTTTCCACTGGAAGCTGATGATGTTGTAGATGATGACGATGACGATGATGAGAGTATATACTGTCCCGGTTGGCCGGCAATACCAGTTGATGAGATTGGACTACTACTGCTCACTGTTGATGTAACAATTTTTGAGCACATTGTCGAACCGAGAATGGAATTTGTGCAGAATGTGGTTTCGCTTTCGGCATTTGGTGATGATACTTCTACCTAAAGTTTTGCAAAAAACGAGAGAACAATTGATTTTCAAACTTTAATGTGACAGGTAATATAAGGGGGTCTTGTTTTTTGTTTACAAGTCTAGATTTTTGAACGTTTCAGTGAATTTCCGACGTGGGACTACATTCTTTGTCCCATTAATGGCCTTTGCAATGAATTATGTGCAATAAAGTAGACTTCTCCTGCACAGGAAACATTCATTTCTCTGAAGGCACACAGTTTGAACTTTGGTAACGTACAGAATATGTGCTGCAATTAATTTGAGGTTAGGTGGTGGTTTTTCTGGAAAATAGGTAAAATACTCGCTTTAATGACAGCCAGGGTATTGTTCCGAGCTAGAGTTTCGCATGCAGATGAGTGAAGTGCAGCGTAGCGTGAGCAGTGACAAGCGCAATCACATCAATGTGCTGGCCACGCCGCAAGCAGAAAAAACAGCAGCGAGATGCGACAGCAGAACTGTTTACAGAATCAACGAGGAGCTCATAGGTGGCCGAAGCTCTACACAACACCCAGCAAAAGACTTAGAGACGGTTCGTTGCTAATATCGAATGAGAATCAACTGGAGAGATGGAAGCAGCACTTTGCTTTGGTTCCAAACCGAGTATTCGCCAGCAATATGCACTTAGCTTTAGCAGAAACTATTTGTGCTGTGCGTGCTATTGTTTTCTCAAGAGTGGAGGGAACATAGTTTTTTTTTCTGGTTGTGAACGTTGAAGTTTGAAAAGTTTTTTGACAGTTATAATCTCTGAACAGGGCATGGAAGGCTGCCGTGTCTCAGGTAGAGACCCTTCACTGGGGCTCTCGACCTCTACTGTCAAGTCACTGGCAATTTTCACTGGGGCTCTCGACCAGTGAAGGGTCTCTACCTGAGACACGGCAGCCTTCCATGCCCTGTAAGTAAGTAAGTAAGTACTCTCTGAAAATTGCCAGTGACTTGACAGTAGAGGTGGTGCCGTGAAATTGAAAGTTGTGTCCTGGATCATTGGACAATCGTCAGATTGAAGTGTCAGTAGATAAAAATTCCCGAATCCGCACCATAAAACCCCAGTAAGGAAGAGATTATTGCCGCGATCAAAGCGCTGGCGGTAGGACTTGTTGGCATACCCGCGTAGCTGTTTCGAGTTGCGCCAACGGCATCAACTGAGTTACTGTTCTCACTTGTCGGGAGAACATGGGAAGCCGAGAGTTTTCCGAACGAATGAAAGAAGGGAATGATCGTCAAGATCCACCAAAAAGTCGAAAACTGGACAAGTATTGGCGTGCTGCCTGCTGTGGCCAAAATAAGAGCAAACATTATTCTAGAGCGAATCAAAGAACACCTCGAAGACACACTCGACGCCGAACAAGCAGATTTCCGCTTTGGATCCTCCAGTGTCGACCACATCAACACATGGCGGATCATCATCGAGCAGTGTGTTGAGTATCGATCACTTCACCTGCTGTTCATCGATTTTGAAAAGGCGTTTGATAGTGTCCATCGGGAATTTACGCAGGAGAGGCACTCCTGATATATGAATAGCAATGATCAAGGCCACGTATGATGGGTTCACATGTCCCGTCTTACACAGAGGAAGGCTGTCTGAGGAATTCGAAGTTCAAAGTGGGGTTAGGCAAGGTCGCATACTTTCACCAATACTTTTTCTATTGGTGATTAGCGATGTGCTGAATGTGGCCTTGTCAATAGGAATTGGAGGAATTGGCACGCATATGCGATTGTTTTCCATACGAATTGCTAAATTTTGGTCTCGATAGCGTGCCCGCTCTTCCGTGACAGTCTCAGCTGTGGGAGTTGTTGGGTCCTCATGCCTTACATCTGAACTCAAACAGCTTGACTACGCCAATGATGTATGCCTTCTGTCTCACAGAATAATGGATCTTCGCCAAATGACAACAAATGTAGAGAGGTAAACATACGACGACGAAAATGGCAGCAGATTGGTCACACTCTCCGAAAGGGTGACAGGTCCATAGCTAACCAAGCGATGCAATGGAACTCACCTACTCAGAATGGCAGGATGCGCGGCGGTCTTAGGAGTACGTGGCGCAGAACAGTTGGGAAGGAAGTACGGCAACTGGGAAAACGTTGGGGAGAGCTGAAGCACATTTCCAGAAACCGCACTCGACGGCGCGTCGGCATTGTTAAGGGCCCTAGAACCCACAAGGGGACACAGGACATAAGTAGGGTATTGTTTCGAAGAAATTCATCTGAATAAAGATACATACAGTCGACTCCGCTTGACTGCAACACAAAAATTGCAGAAAATTCGATTTTCAGTCAACCGAACTTTGGATAACTGTCACTGGTTAGATGCATAAAATTTCTTCTTTCAGTCAACCGATTTTTTCTGTTTAGCGAAATAAAGTGGAGTCGACTGTACACAGTTCAGGTTAAATAGTTTGCATAAAATTGACAATGTCCTAATTTGGCCTAACTACGGATTACGGCATTGCACTGTTATGGTTCGAGATACATTTCTTAATGTTCGTTTTGCGGTCTAGTGGGTATGTTTCTCAGATTCAATTCCAGAAAATAAAATCCTATTAAGAACTTTTATATTACCGTCATTACTGTCAAGTTCAAACTTCGTCATTCGGAGTCGCCATAAAACTGTAAAGTACCGCCACTTACTTGAGAACAATAGCACACACAGCACAAGTGGTTGTTGAAGAACTTAGTCAAAAGTTCTTCATTAGCGGCATGTAATTGGCAGATAAATGCGAACCGAGTACATAAATTAACTCAAAAATGAAAAACAAAATGGAGAACTGCATAATTAACAGTTAATCTAATCGTTGACAGGAAACTTCTTGTGATGTTTGGGTTTTGTTGATTTCTTAACTGAAAAGAACTGTCATTGGTTTGCCACTGATATTTGCTTACACAGAAACCTTTTGAACATAGCTCTGGCTGATGTGACAATTGTCATTTTTATGCCAATGCATTAAGCCCGAACTATGTACAGTCCACTCCACTTAACTGCACTTCACTTCCTGGAAAAACTAGGCCCAAGCCCAAATTAAACATAACATAAAATCGCCCGCTTCACAAGTTTGTGCCAAAATTCTTACCGTATCTGTGTAGAGATCAGTTTCCGACATCTTAAGCCTCTACTCGATTTTCTATATCTTTCGAAAACAGATCGAAAAAAAAGTGGCTTTTCGCGTTCGAAATTTATACTAGAATTCTGCTCTTAAACGATGACACTTACTAACTCAAGAGACTCTTTAAAAACTCGATACTGTCAAATTCTTTATAAATTTGAACACTGAGGGATATTACTTGTATAAGCTAATACTAAACATCTGGTTTGTAATTAAGGTCGGCGACAGAAATACCCAGAAAATGGGTGGGAAATATCTGGCACATCTGGCATGATCAACATCTGCAGGTAAATGAAAACCAAATTTGACCTGTTAACCGTTAATAATAATGATAATAATAATAATGGCGGCGCTACAGTCCGAGGTGGACCTGGACCTAGCTTCTCACCAACCAACTCGTGTTGTGCGTGCTATTGTTCTCTCACGAGCGGAGGGCACCTACAGTTTAATGCCGACTCCGAACGGCGAGATTGAGAAGCTTTTTCTTGACAGTTATACTCTTTGAGCATTGTCAGTGACTCGAAAGAGGTGAAGCCGTGAAAATGTTTGATGTTTTTTTTTCGAGATTCGAACTGACGACCTCGAGCGTAGGAGTCGACACACCTACCCACTACGCCACCGCGCCCACAACCGTTAATGCTGTGGTATTATTATATGGAGGTGGATCAATAAGTATCCGTGTTTTAAGACAGGTGGCGTTGGTGAGGAAAGTTGGCATTACAGTCGTGTACTGCCATGTATCAAACGACACTATACAAGATTGTAGACTGATTCAAACGCTTGTTTTTATTTTACAGTTCAATGAGCTAGCCAATTGCATTCCTCCCCTTCATGAATTGACCCGCAATACTCGTCTCGCCAGGAATGCTCATCAGTTCACCCTCAAGCCTGTTTTCGGACGTACAGTTAAGCCTAGAGAGTCGTTTTTTAGCCGCACCACACGAATATGGAATGCTCTTCCCAGCCCAATATTTCCCACTCACTACAATCCGCAGACCTTTAAGACCAATGTGCACAGGTACCTCGTCTCTCTTTCTCCTTCTATACCTTCGGCCCGTGCTGTGTCTTGATTCCGGACACTTAAGGGTATTTAACCGCTTTTGCGCGCGCAAATTACAAAAAAAAAAAAAAAAATCACGCGCTTCATTTATCTTCAGTGAGCCGTATGTTCCACTAAAGGGGTCGCGGGGGCAATGCCTGCACGAGAGATTTCAAGCTCACTCGATCCTCCGCCATCGAGTCTAAATCATCAGGAGCCGATGCCCAAGCGCAACCAGGCCAGTTTTTGGACTTGGTCTAACCATCTCGTTCTGGGTCTGCCAAGCGGTCGCCTACCTGATGGAATCGCATTCAAGGCAAGTCGCGAAAGCGCATTTCACTTTTAAATTCGTTGAAATAATGTCTCACGCTTGTCATAGATGGTGAAAGGTTTCCAAAGACAGTGCCCAACTTCGCTTTTGTTTCTTTACATGTTTTTCTATCCAAAAAAACTTTTCTTGACAGTTATACTCGTTGAGCATTGCCAGTGACTAGAAAGAGATGGAAATTATTGTCTGAACTGGCGTAGGAGTCGGTGCACTTACCTGCCACGCCACAACGTAGTTCAAGTCAGCAGACTTTAATTTAGGCGAGTTGATTTAGCAAAATAATACAGTTATATTTTCCCGACAACGAAAGAGCCGCAAGCAAGTCTCCAAGATGGAGCTGAAGGGCCGAAAGCAACGCAACGGTGAGTCACTTCAAGAGTTCGCAGCGGAAGTTGAGTGATTGTCACATCTGACGAAGTACGCCGGCTCAACATTGGAGCTCATCGAAGACTGACGCATTCGTAGACGGAATTAGAGATCTGGAGACACCACCAAGGAAAACCTTCCAAGAGGCGGTTGCTGCAGCTGTGTCATATGAGGCAGCGGGACTGGGATGTGTCCAGTATACCAGAGCTCGCAGAGTGGATGTAGCGCCGAGCCCTACTCAAGACAAATTTAAGGGCCGGTGCTTCGTTTGCGAGAAAATCGGGCACATGGTACGCGACTGCAGGGAAGGGAGGAAACGTTCCAGGTCACAGTCACTGGCTCGAAATATAAAAAGACGGCAGTTAGATAGTGGGCGCCGTGGCGTAGTGGGTAGGTGTTTTGACTCCTACGCTCGAGGTCGTCGGTTCGAATCTCGAAAAAAAACATCAAACATTTTCACGGCTCCACCTCTTTCGAGTCACTGAAAATGCTCAAAGAGTATAACTGTCTAGAAAAAAGCTTCTCAATCTCGCCGTTCGAAGTCGGCATTAAACTGTAGGTGCCCTCCGCTCGTGACAGAACAATAGCACGCACAACACGAGTTGGTTGGTGAGAAGCTAGGTCCAGGTCCACGTCGGACTGTAGCGCCGTCATTATTATTATTATTATTATAGTTAGATACGAGCGGAGACAGCGAAGGCAATAAACCGTCGTTAAACCGAAAGGAGTCAGTTTCGAGGGGCAAAAACTGGCTCCCACAACGGATTGCTCCACAATCCTTGTTTCCCAACTCGGACGGAAGGCGAACAATCTCACTGTCGGCGGCATCGTTGGAGGCAAGCGGTTGACGGTAACAAACATAAGGAGTGATCTCGTGGAAGAAGTGGAGCCGTTGTTGGGACGCAAAGCGACGGTCGCGGACGCAAGACAGCTTGATCTAGACGACTGGAAGCAGCGTGCTCAGGACCGCCACATATGGAAGACAGCTATAGTTCAGGCCCAGTCCAGTCCCTCCATGGGACGTAGGCCTGATAAGTAAGAAACTAAGTAAATTTAAACTTGATATTCGCTCTTTGCTCTGATATTTTGATAAATCAGAGATGGCGTTGCAATCGACTACGAATTTAGACTAGTCTTGTCGAAAATTGGACAGAATTTGTACTTCTCCGGTAAGTAGGCAACATATTTTCAGCTGCGCTTAAGCTGTCAAAAACGTTGTTAGAGTAAAGAAGTAGCTGATTCCAGTAAATTACTGATGCCAAAGTTTTATGGCGCTTTCTACGTAAAGAAAAACACATTTCGACTCTCCAGATGACTAGGCTCTCAGGTAGAGACCCTTCATGGTTCGGTAGTCCGCTAAGTAAGTAAGTAAGATGATTGACAACTGGATGGCGCAGTTGGTTAAGTGCCTGCCCCAAGTTCGAGGGGTCCCAGGTTCGAGTCCCAGTGAAATTGAATCTGGTTCAGTCACCATTTGCCGTTGGGATCAAATTAACGCCACTGGAGTAGATTGCTACCTGGCAGTACAATGGACCAGTTTTGTGTCTGAGTGCTCCAGAAGTATTTCACAAATCCTACAAAAAAAAAATGACTAGGCTTTTATAAGCATTTAAAGCCTCTCGCACCCAGGATGCCAAGCAAATGACTTACAACTGCGGTCACGATGTAAATATTCCGACGCGTAAAGATTCACAATCTGTACTTAAAAACGCAGATAACTACATTGCCCACGAAACAATTACTGATAACTACTTTCGACTGCATCAACAGGTGATTAACAAGAAATTCCCCCAAATGGTATTCACGAACATGCCCCAATCATCTGGCAGCACAACTTCTGTTGGCATTTGCTCTTAACTAAAACGGAAAGTTGTTCCAGATAAAAAATGCTCTTTCGACTATCATGCATTCAACATAAAATAAATTCAAACAAATTGCTAAATTTATCGGAGCCATTAAACAAATCACAACGAGTTTCGTGTGCGCTTGTGCGTCAGTCAAGGTATTCCACTTCTCCAGCCCCATACGTCACTAATCGGCGACAGGCGAAGCTTTTGCTTTGGGTTTCTTTGCAACGCTTGCTCTCAGCTTTTCGCTTGATTAAACGCTTATCTTGCGAAGCGGTTTGTCTAAGCAAATAAATGAATTTCAATTCAAAAGGGGCAGTGCACACATTCTGGAGATTTTTGGGACTGTAGTGGTTGGGCTTGTGTTACAAATAAAATTTTATTGCTGCGCATCGCAAGGAGCCTCTTCATGGAATGAAATAACACTCAAAGATATATGGACACACATGTCTTACATCACGTCTAAATTCTAAGTGTAGTCTGGCGGCTATTTTGTAATTGGAGTGCCCTTATGGGGGAAGAAGACGTAATTGAGGTCTGTTCGATTAAGAAATTTGCAACGCCAGTGGTTTTTTTTTTTTTTTTTTTTTTTGTTGGTTATTCCATTAAATGGTGGTTCACGCAGGGGGAGTCTGGAGATTTGATTTACATGCAGATTCAATTTGATCTGGATTATTTGACGGATTTTTTCAGTTCAGCGAACTTGTGAGGTCTATTATGTTGTTACACGAGGGCTTAGGAGAAAAGCGGATTTATTGAAGAAGGTTGCAAACTCATCTCAGTCGAGGGTACTGCCGTGTTCTTTCAGAAAGCGAACTCTTGGCTGGAGGGTTCACTCATTAAAAGTGAAGAGGTTACACTAACCGGCTTCAATGGGAATGAAAACTGAACGTAGAAGAGGTTCATGGCGTTTTCTTGTGCCTTACACGCGTTTTAAAAGGGCACTTTCTCCGAAATTCCCTTCTTTTCTTCGAGTGAATTCGATGGCAGTCCAGGCAGAAACTGGGCCTATCTTCTTTAGCATCCACTCGTGTTTTGCCTGCCATTCTTGTGTCACGAGTGGAGGAGACTTAGAGTTTTATGTCTACTCCGAATGACAATTGCACCTTCTGAGTGCATGGAGAGAGATGGCTTCGTGAATGTGAAATCGGACCTAGACTTGCAGAGTAGGAGTCCACGCGCTCACCCACAACGTCACAGGAGCCACGAAATCTACAATTTTATAAATTTAAGTAGATTTTCTGCGAGAAATACCACTAAGACTCGTGCTAAGTTGTCGATCTCAGCCATTGATGGACGCTGCTCATCACATAGTGATGCTCGCTTTCGAGAAACTCGAATGGAAGCAGGGTGCGCGCACGAGGAAATTGCTGTAATAATTCCAGGACCACTAAATTGGCCACTGGTTACGTAGGCAGGCTCGCTTGGCCGCACTGCTTGCGGTTGCGCCGCGGGCCGTGGAATGTGTGATCTCAGCAGGGAATTTACAGGGTGGGCCATCTAATAAAAATAATAATGGCGGCGCTACAGTCCGAGGTGGACCTGGGCCTAGCTTCTCAGCAACCACTCGTGTTGTGCGTGCTATTGTTCTCTCACGAGTGGAGAAACCTACAGTTTGATGCCGACTCCGAACGGCGAGATTGAGAAGCTTTTTCTAGACAGTTATAATCTTTGAGCATTGTCAGTGACTCAAAAGAGGTGGAGCTGTGAAAAAATGTTTGATGTTTTTTTTTTCGAGATTCGAATCGACGACCTCGAGCGTAGGAGTCGACGCACGAACCCACACGGCCACGGCGCCCACTAGTGGTTTGTTTTTAAATCACAGGTTATTGTGACACTGACACAGCTGTTTCCCGCTCGAAATCTTGACAGAAAGTCAGTATCGTACCTCCGCGGAATGAAATGAGTAGCTTCACGTTTGAGCAACGTTGGGAAATATTGAAAACTTATTTCCAAAGTGAGTGCTGTGTAGCTCAAAGGGTGCGTTTTTTGAAAATAAGTTTTGGCCGAAATCGAGCACCCACCGCGACTGCTGTACGCAAGTTTGTGCAAAAAATTCGTGAGACTGGTGTGCTAGTGGACAACACTCATTGTCCCCGTCGTCGTACGGTGCGCACAGATGAGAATGTGGCCGAGAGTGTGAGACTCAATTCACGAACATCAACTCGACATCGATCTCAACAGTTCAGCACTTCACGCACCAGCCTGAGAAGAATTCTGCACAAAGATATTGGATTATTCGCTTACAAGGTCCAATTGACTCAGTAGTTCAAGGCGCCCGACCGTTCGCTTCGTTATTGCTTCGCAGTTTGGACCTGAGAGCAGCTTGCCAATTCAAACAATGATTTTGGGCGAAAAATCATCTTTTCTGGCGCTGACGAGGCGCATTTTCATCTCGGCGGGTGCGTTCACAATCAAAATTACCTCATCTGGTAAAAACCCACACGTTATTGTCAAGAAGCCAATGCATCCACAGAGAGTGACAGTTTGGTGGGGATTGTGGAGTGGTGGCGTCATTAGACAATTTTTCTTCGAAAATGAGGCTGGAAACAACGTTTCGGGAACCGTGGGCGTTACAGAGCCATGCTAACCCACTTTTTTTTTTCTGAAATTAAAGACATGGATTTGGACGACCTCTGGTTCATACAGAATGGCGCGCCATGCCACAAAGCCCGTGTCACAATCGATCTGTTGCGCACCAAATTGCCAAATCGTGTTATCGGCCGTCTTGGCGATGTTCGTTGACCGCGTCGGAGCTGCGATTTGACCCCTTTGGACTTTTTTTTGTTTGGAACTGTGGAGGACCGATGTTATGCCATCAATCTGGAAACGATTTAAGCACTTAAGGCCAATATCATCTAAGCAATTCGTGAGCTACGGTCCGAAACCACCAACGAGGTCTTGGAAAATTGGGGTGACAGAATGCGTAAATACTGCGAAAGCCAGTCGTGGCAGCCACTTGAACGACGCTGTATTTCATAATTAATGGGAATGTTTATTCTTACTCATGAAGCCAAAATACATGGAAACAAATTTCATTTTGTCCATTTTATTGCATTTCTAAAAAGAAACTTGTATTTGGCCCTTCCTGTACTAAAAGTGTACTAATGTATATGACAACAAATTTACTAATAATATACTACATATGTACAAAAAAATGTAGTTCGACTCATATGACAATGTACTAAAATGTACTAATATTGTACTAAACATGTACTAAAAATGTAATTCGATGTATACGATAAAAATATACTAATGGTGAAATAAATGTGTACTAAAAATGTAGTTCTATTTATATGATAATGTACTAAAATGTACTAATATTGTACTAAACATGTGCTAAAAATGTAATTCGATGTATATGATAAAAATATACTAATGGTGAAATAAATGTGTACTAAAAATGTAGTTCTACTTATATGATAATGTACTAAAATGTAAAAATAGCGTACCAAACGTGAACTAAAAATGTAATGAGACTCATATCACGATACTTGACAGAAGGAGTAGCAAATCACGATAGAATTAGAGGATTTAAGTCCAGAGAAAACAGTTCGCTGTCCAGTCACTTAAGAACATTGCGTCCAGTGAGGACTCCGTGAGTTAATCTCTGCCACATGTTACACTAATCTTTATCGATTCACTGCTAGAAGAACAACACACGAAACTAGGTAACTACTCCAATTTGAGCAAAAAACGAAAACCAAACATTTGACGTTAAGGTTCACCTTATCAAACCGCACGCTTCAATTGAATTCTCCCCCTCGGAGTATCCACTCAATCAACAATTTACCTCCAATTGACCACTGTCTCATTGCCCACAAGGACGTAACGAGTGTAAATAGTTTTTCAAAAATAAATAAATGAAATCTTGAAAACGTGCTCTCACCTCA
Source organism: Myathropa florea (assembly GCA_930367185.1). Taxonomy (NCBI): domain Eukaryota; kingdom Metazoa; phylum Arthropoda; class Insecta; order Diptera; family Syrphidae; genus Myathropa; species Myathropa florea. The sequence goes on from OV884004.1 coordinate 87,392,564, forward strand.
GGTATTCTCTGTAGGGCGCTATCTAAGCTACGATTTCGATGATGTTGCGTAAGATTGATGCGAGTATTTGTCACTTGTGATACAGGTGGTAACAGAATTCCCATTGATCTGCAATGAAAAGGAGAAAACAAAAGTTATTAACAAACAAGAAAAAAAAAACACAGAAACAATTCATCTACTAACAACAAATGTGTAAACTTTCAGCTGACAGACAGACCACAACTGGAATTGTTGTGCTCCGAACCGCTTTCAGCGGACAATTCCATCGAGCACAGCCCTTTGTTTTCGTTTTTTTTTTTTTTTGCACATTTCTGGCGTTTAATTTATTTTTTTATCAGCAAAACATTTGAAGAGCGTGTGTGTCATCGATAGCCGAGCGCGCGAGAGAGAGAGGGGAACTACTTGTGTCAATTGAACAGGAAAGCTTTCAACCGGAGAGAGTCAGAGAAGGCTTTGATAAGAAGAACAAAAATCACACGAAAGCACTGTTTACAGGAAACGTTATTGTTATTCGGGAAATTCTCCACGTCGTCTGTGTCAGCTTTGGTTCTGAAGTGACGAAGAAGCCCTCAGCAGCTCTTATCAGCTTGATGTCCCACATGATTTTCGGGGCGTATACGCGACATTTTTCCCGCATGTAAACACAGACACACTCGCCCTTGCACAATTTCCCCAGTCCGCATGCACTGAAGCCGCCAGTGACTGCCTCTGGTGTTTTGCTAAGTGATTTGCATGCCAAGCAAGTCGACTGATCGCGGATATGGAGATTGTAAGAATACGGCGTCAAATGTATGCACGAGAGGCTAGACTCGCTTCTATTGCACAACGACTTGGCTGGACTCGGGCATGTGTGTGTGTGGAGAGACTTGTAACTGCATGTTCGGTGATGTTTTACGGGGAAATTAAATATTTAAAAGCTTTTGCTTGAGTAATTGACTGAAAATGAATGAGTTTTCAGCGGTTTAAATTCATTTTTCAACCGGCATGCAAATTAATGTAAATTCTGCCCTCTGTTTGTGAAGAGCCCATTATGACGCTTGCTGCATAAGGTTTCGGTGATGAATCCCACTGAGTTTGGGGAAATCTGCGTTGTGTAAGAACTGCCAAGTAGAGTTGTGTTTTCCCGCAAAACAATTTGAAACTAGAGTGAGTGGAAGGGAGAATATACGAGTAGTTGCTGCTGGTTGGAGAATCCTTGAGGAAACATATGGTTGCACTCATTTGAATGCTGAACAGAAACAGTTGAATTTTTCATGAGTGTTGAAAATTAGATTCTTCAAAAAGTCGATGGACAACACAACCGGGAGGGATAAATGGAGAAAATGGAGTGGTCAGATCGTTAGGAGGCAACAATTTGTACACAGCCATAACCCACTAGTAGCATGCAGACATTTAAACAGCAAAACTGAGAGAACTCTTAGTAATCCATTAGGACGTCGCAAACGGTAGGCATGACCACTGGGGAGAGTTCGGTATCGAGGAATAGAATGACGAGGATGATAGAGATAGAAAGAGGTGAAAGGATAAACATATAAAAGGTATTTCATTAAGCGCTTCCTATCTTTAAATTGAAATAAAACAAAGTGTGTGTGAGATATCATCGAAATTTTAAGAACGTTTGAAAGGCCTATCGATGCCATTATTTATGGATTATAGAATCATTCCAGCATCAGTCCAGCAGGCATGGACAATATCCCAAGCGGATGAACAGTCTCTTGGTCTTTTCGAGAGAAAAGTTCTGCGCGCGATCTGTGGTCCTGTTTGCGTTGATGGCATTTGGAGGAGAAGGTTCAACCACGAACTATGTGGACTGTACAGCGACATGAGCCTAGCCAGGCGTCTACGGATCCAACGCCTAAGATGGTTAGGCCATATAGAGCGTATGGACAACTTAGCTCCGGCCCAAAGTCTTCAACTCTGAGCCTGTGGGACAACGCAACAGAGGACGTCCACGAACAATATGGCGCACACAAGTCGAGGGGGACCTCGGCCGGCTTGGTGTGCGAAACTGGAGACAGCTGGCGAAAGATCGTGCCGGTTGGAGAGGCTTGTTGAGTGAGGCCCAGGTACATCTCGGACTGTAGCGCCCTAAGGAGAAGATGAAGAAGACGAAGAATTTGACAGATGTAGCTTCAAGAACATAGCCGCTATAAGCTGTCAAAATTCGGAAGTCCTTATTGGAAGACTATGAGGATTATTCGATAAGTCAGTGACTTTGCAGTAAAGCCCTTGCTTTTTTTTCTCAAAATGAATGAATAATTTCTTTTTTCAACGTAGTCTCCTTTCTGCGCGATACCCTTTTTGACCCTTTCAATTCCTCATTTTTTGCGTACGTTCGCCTGCAGATGTCCACTGTTGGGTAGTTCCTTTACTTCTGGTTTGTAGCGGTGTATCTACGATTCACTTTTACAAAACGCCGTAAAAGTTCACTTGAACTGCGCTTGAAAAGTTCAAAATTCCGTTTTGAAATCTTCCACCAAATCCGTTTTTAGTCCACTACCTACGCCTTTTGTCTATTTTTTTTATTTACTCCTCTATGCCGATAGGTCAGCGTCAAGTGGAGCTTTGGAAGACAAATTCATGTGTGTTATTAGCAAGTTATCAGCCAATTTGCTCAAAATTTATTCAAAATTGAATTACGTTATTCCAATAATAATAATCTGCCATTTTCGACCTTTCTGATGGCGATTCCATCCTATTGCGTCCGGGTCAGGCCTAGACCTCAGCCAACAAGCCTCTCTAGCTGACCCGATCTTTACTCTGCTGCCTCCAATTACATCCGCCAAGCTGGCATTAATGGCGAATAAAGCATTAAAAGCTGCTGCCGGAATAAATCCAGGTATGTTCATTGCTACAATGCAAATATGCCTAGAGGAAGGCGTGTTCCCTGAACCGTGGAAGCTGCAGCATTTAGTACTGTTACCGAAAGAAAACAAACCACCCGGAGATCCATCCTCATATCGCCCAATATGTCTACTAGATACAATGGGAAAGGTATTGGAACGTATAATATACGATAGACTGTTGACTAGCAGAAGAGAAGCGAGCCCTGTCAAACCGCCACTTTGGATTCAGGAAGTCACGCTCTACTGTCGATGCTATTAAAACAGTAGTCGACATAGCGGCTGCAGCCATAGAAGGCCGTTCTTGGAGGTGGGGCACAAAGCAATACTGCGTTGTTGTCACACTAGACGTTAAGAACGCATTCAACACAGCCGACTGGTGTCAAATAAGGAGATCGTTGATGAGGATGGAAACACCGTACTATTTACAACGGATAATTTCCAGCTACTTCACAAGTAGAAAACTAAGATACGACACAGAAGAAGGGGTTAAGTACTATAACGTATCCGCCGGCGTCCCCCAAGGATTGGTGCTGGGCCCACTGCTCTGGAACATCATGTATGATGGAGTACTAAGGCTAAGGTTGCCCACAGGAGTACATATCATCGGCTTCGCTGATGATATAGCTATTGTAGTCGTTGCAAAACACATTCACGAAGTTGAGTCAACCACGAATGCGACAATTGGCCAAATAAAGCTGTGGCTCGAATCAGCAGGCCTCGAACTAGCGGACCACAAAACGGAAGCCGTTCTCATCACGAGCAGAAAAACCGTGGAGTATATTAATATTCAAGTCGGCAACCAGAATGTTCAGTCAAAGGAAGCGGTAAAATATCTAGGAGTGATGCTTGACAACAGGCTACGCTTTAATGTGAGCAAAAAAGCTTCATTCATACAAGCGGCACTTTCCAGGATACTGCCGAACGTGGGAGGACCCGGATACGCAAAAAGGATGCTTTTAACTAGAGTCGTCAGCTCGGTTATTTTATACGCTGCACCAGTCTGGGCGGATACCCTCAAAAAAAATAAATCAACATGCCGGAAACTATCCTCGATCTACCGGCGATGCGCGTTAAGAGTAATAAGCGGATACAGGACGATCTCGGACGAAGCCGCATTTGTTATAGCGGGAATGATCCCCATTGATATCCTTGCGGATGAGATGAGGAGGATTCACCACAGAAAACCCTTAATCCCAACGGAGGCCGGGGAAATAAGGAATATGAAAAAGGAAGAAAGGACTCGTTCAGTAGCTCTGTGGCAAACTCGATGGGATAGCACCACGAAGGGCAGATGGACTCATACCTTGATTCCACAAGTTTATACCTGGATTAGCAGATCGCAAGGAAACTGCAACTACCACCTAACTCAGTTTCTATCTGGCCACGGTGGGTACCGAAAGTACCTGCACCGTTTTGACCATGACGATTCGCCGTACTGTCCAGAATGTCCAAACCAGGAGGAGGACGTGGAGCACGCATTCTTTTACTGTGGACGCTTAACAGGCTGGAGAGGTAATCTACCAGACCCACCAGATCTAGTAAAGAGAATGATGGAGTCGGAAGATTACTGGGTGGACATATGCGGACGCATAAAAAACATACAGGTTGAGCTGCGGAGAATAGAAGCAGCAAGAAGAGCAGTAGCAGCAGAAGCAACAGAGTCTGCTGAAGCACAGGAGTAGCATTAATTGCTTGCCAGCCCCGCGAAGTAATACCTAACGGCAGTTCCGCGGGGAGAGTGGTAGAAGAGTGCAGGGTGTGGGTTAGTACGTAGGCGTATTCCCTAAATCGAATACTTGGGTTTGCGAATCGTGCATGCTGATAGCACGGGCTATTAGTATCTTTCGAAGATTGCCACATCCTTGGACGTAACCAAAAAAAAAAAAAAAAAAAGCTGACTGAGGTCCTTCTTTACTTGAGCGCGACGATTTCGTGGGCGTCCATTTTGCATTGTCCTCCGGGAGCGGAGTCGAAACCGGCTTCTAGTTCAGTTCATTCGACCGCGAAATCAGAGATTTTTAGTTTTGATCAAGGTTCAAGGCAACATTTTGGAAGATCAAAAAAAGGACTGGAATTTGCTTGGAACTGCGGACAAGAATTCAAATGCCCTTACTCAATAAGGGCATGTCATCGGATAACTCAAAGAAGCCTTGCGCATGTCTTCCCTTCGAATTGAACTCAAATTTCGACACAGTTTAGTGCATGCAGACCCACTCCACTCTGATCTACTTCTCGACGCTCATTATCCGCCTTCAGCCTTGACCGCCGTCTTTTGCTCTATTGAACACCACTGTCAGAAGACAATAGGACTGCTTTCAAGGTCCACCCGTCCATTAGAGAGGAACTTTTGCTCAATAACTCGAGCTCCAAAAAAAGAATTTAACCCCGAAATTCCAAACAATTTCCGATGATTACAAATTCACTTCTGAACAAATTCATTTAGCATTTAATTTGTTTGACAATAAATCCGAATGATTATTGACCTAACCCAAATAAATGCACCAATCAAACCGCGATTGCACAATATCCTTTCACCTGCACACACTCTGCCGGTCGCTCGTCTCCGTGCCCGAGTTCGCTTTGAAAATGCAACGCAATTTGCATACGAAACCACTGAAATGGCTTGTCTTTCATCCACACACGGCGTGTGTATTGTACACGATAATTATGATAAATAATAGAGTAACGAAGAATTATTGAAAAATAAATTGTGTTTGAGGCGAGGTTAGCCGAACATCGATGATCAATTAAAATTGTTAATTTCGCCCGCGAATAATCAGTCGATGTTTGCATTGTGTTCGCTAAATCATTGCTTGTCTGGTGGGATACGGACACGGCGTACAGATACGAGTTTGTTTTCTAATTTAAAATGCTGCGAGCGATCTAAGCTGAACAAGAGGCTATAAATAGCCGGGCATGAACGTGTCTATTGTTGAGAGACTATCTCGTGGTTCGTTTGTTTTTTTTTTTTTTCTGCTGCACATTTTATGCAATCAATATTTATTTCAATATCCGGCTGATGGAGCGGTGTTGTGTTTTTTTCTGATTAAACTCGATAAACAAGTACTTTAAGTGGTAGGGACTGGGTTGGGACTTTTAAAACATCACGCAAGGGGGCGATAGACATCTCTTTGGTCGCTGACGTTTTACTGGCACAGAACATTGTAAAGAAAGAGTTGCATTGCATTCCAATAATAACGAAATCCAATTTTGAATCACTTTTTCGAGCATATTGGCTGATAACTTGGTAATAAAACGCGTGAATTTGTCTTCCAAAACTGCACTTGACGCTGACCTATCGGCATAGAGGAGTACACAAAAACAATTGTCACAGGGCGTCGCACGATCTAGGTGGCTAAAGGTAGCCCTAAACGACGAACATGCTCGCCGAACTTGCTCGTTTGCGTTATCCCCTACACGGCGAACATTCATTTTGTGTTGTTTCTTCAAACCGTCAGCATGTGTGATAGGGAAGCGCAAGTGTTGACTTCCTCGATACAATCGTGGCTAACTGTTGACATTGTGCTTAATCCGCGATATGCACTCGGCGACGTTCACATCAAAAGTGAGGTTTGCTCGCGAACATGACCCCACACGGCGAACATCAAAGCCAACGAACACGACAAAATCGAAATGTTTTGCCAACAACAAGCGGCTCGCGAACCAGCCCATACACGACGAAAATGCGGCGAGCACGACCAAGTTCAGCGAGCATATTCGTCGTTTAGGGCTACCTTAATGCACAGGTCCGAAAGCACCCAGCTTTCTACAAAAATCGGATGGTACCTGGACATCTTCCAGTCTAGACACCCTAAACCTTCTTGTGGACACCCACTTCCCGGGAAGTCTAGCTGCTAGATCAATCTGTCCTGGCAGTACACCAACCAGATCCTATTGTAGCCCTCTTAAAATAGACAGTGCATCTGTCAAGTGGGCACTAAATAATTTTAAGCCATATAAATCAGCTGGTCCTGATTGCATTATACCTGCAGAGCTCCAAGCAGTTGCAGATCTCATTCTCCCCTGGCTGACGAGCATCTTCCAAACTTGTCTATATTTAGGATATGTCCCCAGGTCTTGGAAGGAGGTTACAGTAATCTTCATTCCCAAGGCCGGCAAATCCTCACATAACAAGCCTAACGACCTTAGACCTATCAGCCTCTCTTCTTTTCTCCTTAAGACACTTGAGAAGCTGATTGATCACCACATCAGAAGCAGTATTGCTTCTGGCAGACTCTCGCATGCTCAACATGCGTACAATAAGGGTAAGTCAGTGGAGACAGCTCTACACACCCTCATAGGTACGATTGAAAAATCACTAAAATACAAGGAATTTACCCTGGTAGCTTTCCTTGACATTGAAGGAGCCTTTAACAACATCACTCCCGAGGCAATTACCTTAGCCGTTAACAATCTCGGTATTGAAAAGTCCCTTGTGGCTTTTATTCACCAGCTACTGGTTAGCAGAGTAATAAACTCTAAACTCGGTGAATCCAATGTCCGCAGAACAGTTAATAGAGGAACCCCGCAAGGTGGTGTACTCTCTCCTCTTCTATGGAATGTTGTGGTCAATGAACTGCTACTGAACTTAGAGGAGGTAGGATGCAGGGTGATTGCCTATGCGGATGATGTTGCTATTGCAGTTTCCGGAAAATTTGTCTCGACACTTAGGGACATCATGCAGCATGCCTTCCATAGACTAACCTCATGGACCAGTGCATGCGGTCTTGGAGTTAATCCGCAAAAAACGGAACTAATACTCTTCACGAGGAAATATAAAATTCCCCCCTTTGACCCTCCCTCATTGTGTGGGGTAAAACTTACGCTCACAGATAAGGCCAAATTCCTGGGTCTCATCATAGATCGTAAACTAAGCTGGAAGTCCAACATCATGGAGCGTATCAAGAAAGCTACCACTGCGCTCTATTGCTGCAAAAAAGCAATCGGATGTAAATGGGGCCTTCAGCCTAGAATAGCATACTGGCTGTACACAGCCGTAGTCAGACTCAGTCTCAGTATGGTGGACAGCTCTTGGCACAGCCGTCAACCGCAACCTTCTTAACCGCGTGCAAAGAACTGCAAGTATATGCATCAGTGGAGTGCTAAGGACGACACCATCCGAAGCATTAAATATTCTACTGTATCTCCCTCCGGGCGCCGTGGCGTAGTGGGTAGGTGCGTCGACTGCTACGCTCGAGGTCGTCAGTTCGAATCTCGGAAAAAACATCAAACATTTTTTCACGGCTCCACCTCTTTCGAGTCACTGATAATGCTCAAAGAGTATAACTGTCTAGAAAAAGCTTCTCAGTCTCGCCGTTCGGAGTCGGCATTAAACTGTAGGTCCCCTCCACTCGTGAGAGAACAATAGCACGCACAACACGAGTGGTTGCTGAGAAGCTAGGCCCAGGTCCACCTCGGACTGTAGCGCCTCCATTATTATTATTATTATTATTATCATCTCCCTCCACTTGACTTGTTTGCCAGACAAGTAGCAGCCTGCACAGCGGTAAGACTCAGAACACTTCACCTGTGCAATAACCACCATACGGGTCATTCCATCATTCTAGACAACCTCGAGTTTCTACCGCACGACACCGACCTCATACTGCCTCATATTGTCTTTGAGAAAAACTTCTCTACCAGCATACCCTCCAGGTCAGACAGGAAGTCTGATACTCAGACGCTGGACGGTCCTCTGCGTATTTTCACAGATGGATCCAAGACGGCCGAGGGAGTAGGAATAGGTGTCTACTCCAAGGATCTCAATTTTAGCATATCCCTCCACCTTCCAGAATATTGTAGCGTTTTCCAGGCTGAGACAATGGCAATAAAAGAAGCTCTGTCTTGGCTCAAGAACAACGTGATGTCCAAGAAGGACATCACCATCTGTTCAGACAGCCAGGCAGCAATCAAATCCCTGAACTCGGTCACTTTTCTCTCTAAGACCTCCCTAAATTGCCGCCTATCTCTTAACGAGATGGCTGAGCATTTTAACATTCACCTCATGTGGGTGCCGGGACATAGTGACATTCCAGAGAATTGTGAAGCTGATTATCTCGCCAGGAGCGGTACGATCTCCACAAACCTCCCTAGTGGGGATCTTCCGCCCATGCCATAAAAAACGGAACTAATATTCTTAACGAGGAAATATAAAATTCCCCCCTTTGACCTAAACTTCTTTTAAAGAATCATACCATTAAAAACACCAACTCAAGATGGTCAGATGGCATTACGTGCCTCATTACAAAGCAAATCTGGCCTAAACTTGATCTAAAACATTCACTCTATCTTCTCAGAATGAACAGGTCCTCCCTAAGGATTCTCATTGGCGTTATCACAGGACACTGTGCCATTGGCACTCACGCCTCAAGAATGGGACTCCCTCATAATGATTTCTGCAGAAGCTGCAGAGACGAAGAAGAAGAATAAACCATAACGCATCTTCTCTGCACTTGTACCGCTCTCTCCTCTCGCAGGATGAAACACCTTGGAGCCTACTTCTTTAACGACTTGAGCGAATTGCACAACGTCGGCATCAATCAATTAAAGATCTTCGTTGAAAGCGCTAAATGGTTTTTCGGATAAAGGAACACAAGATCCGCGTGGTATCACAATGGGCCTAATTTGGCCTAAGTGTGACTGTTTTCTACAGTCAGCCACTTCAACCTAACCTAACCGAATGCACAGGTCAAAAATGTGAGATAATTCGTTCGCCGAACTCATTTCTCAATTGATGCATCCATTCGCGTGCTGTGTGGCATGTAGTTTCATTTTGATGGAACCACCTGTCGACCAGGTTCAGCCCATGCATTTTAGGGAAAAAAAAAAGTTCGAAATCATTGAACGATAGCGTGCGCCATTGACGGTATCGTCATTTTTGTGGGCGCATTGACAGCTCTTGCATTGCCTGACGTTTCTCATCGGAACAAATACGTTAGTTTCGTTTATTAGCAAACCCATTCAACCAGAAATTAGCTTCGTCACCGAACACAATGTTTGACAATTTTTTTTGATAAAAATGCGGATTTTCCTTCGTTGTGTGGCTGGTCACTTGGGTTCAATTCTTGGACGCGTCACGCCAGAAATCGTCGATCAAATCCATGGAATGATATTGGACGATCGTAGAACTGAAGTGCGTTGGATGCTGCAATTGTTGATACTCAACCATAAACGCAACCGTGTGACCACTTCAAAGGAGTGTTTGGCGATGTTCAGCCGCAATCTGAAAGAATTTTTGTGCCGTTTTGTTACCGCGGACGAAAGATGTGATCATTAATTCGCGTTTTATATCTAGTTAAACAGAATCGGCAACTGAGACGATGATGGTGAAAATTGAGCATCGCGCTGTAATTAAATTTCTCACTAAGCAAGGAAAAAGTCAAAAAACTATTCATGAAGAGATGGTGGCTGTTTACCAGGGTTCCGCACCTTCATTATCAACTGTGCAAAAGTGGCCAAGTGAGTTAAGGGAGGCAGAGAGAGCATTGCAGACGACCCCCGCTCCGGCGCCCCGGCTACTGCTTGTACGGGAGAAAGCATCAAAGAAGTCGAAAAACTTGTTCTTGAGGATGCCCGAATAAAGGTGAAAAGGATGGCAGAGATCACCAAGCTTTCAATTGGTACCATTCACACCATTCTTCATGACCATCTTAACCTTTCAAAGGTCAGTGCAAGGTGGGTGCCACGAATGCTCACAGCGCCTCAGCAAAAAGTGAGAATCGCATGCTGTAGAGAGCTTTTGGAGATGTGTAGTGAGCACGCGGACGGTGTTATGGATCGAATTGTTACTGGTGACGATACATGGGTCCACCACTTTGACCCTGAAAGCAAACAAGAGTCCATGCAGTGGCATAAAAAAGGAACAGACCCCCCGAAGAAGTTCAAAGTCACTCCGTCTGTCGGGAAGCTCATGGCCACAGTTTTTTGTGACTCAAAGGGAATCTTGCTCATTGAGTACAAAACAAAAGATGAAACCATTAACGCCACATCCTACGCTTCCACTTTGCATAATTTGCGGGAGGAAATTAAAAAGAAAAGACGGGGTAAACTCGCAGCGGGTGTGTTGCTTCTTCATGAAAACGCTCCTGTTCACACGGCGCGAGTTTCCAAGGCTGCTGCGCCAAATTGTGGTTTCGAAGAAATCCAACACCCACCCTATAGTCCAGACCTTGCCCCTAGTAATTTCCTGTTTCCGGATTTGAAAAAATGTCTTCGTGGAAAAAGATTTTCGGATGATGAAGAACTCAAGTCGGCAATAAATGGGTATTTTGCAGAGAAAGAGGAAATTTATTTTTTTGATTCTTTAAAAAAGTTGATCTCAAGATGTAACAAATGCATTGATGTTAGGGGAGATTATATTGAAAAATAAGAACAATTTAAATTGAATTCGCATTTTCCTTCATATCGATACCGAGAATATATTGAACGTCCCTCGTATGTACGACCAATTTCACAACTGACAGTTGACACTTGTGCTCAAACTTTCGGCTTTTTAGACACTCAAACTTCACTTAAATTTATAAATAATAATAATAATGACGGCGCTACAGTCCGAGGTGGACCTGGGCCTAGCTTCTCAGCAACCACTCGTGTTGTGCGTTCTCTCACGAGCGGAGGGCACCTACAGTTTAATGCCGACTCCGAACGGCGAGATTGAAAAGCTTTTCCTAGACAGTTATACTCTTTGAGCATTGTCAGTGACTCGAAAGAGGTGGAGCCGTGAAAAAATGTTTGATGTTTTTTCCGAGATTCGAACTGACGACCTCGAGCGTAGCAGTCGACGCACCTACCCACTACGCCACGGCGCCCACTTAAATTTACTCAACAGTTTATCGATACTTTTGGTGTTTTTTTTTGTTTTCTGAGCTAAAGTTTATACAATTCTAAATAAAACACTCCTATTTGTTGACGTTGTTTTGGAAACATTTTACTCAAGTACAACCAATCAGACAACTGACAGTTGACAGTTGTGCTCAGATTTCTTTGCTGCTTTGCCACGAATTAACTTTTGTCAGAATGATGACTCTAAATTGTTCGAATTTGATTCGAAATTCGTGTTACATTTTGGCAAATTTCCTGTGTTTCACCCTCAGATCCATCCGAGCAAGTAAATTCCCACGGACTTGGACAGTCGTAGATCAATATTTCCCCAAAAATGAAACCGGCGCAGTGAATGGAGAGCTCTCAACATCCATAATTTCCCACCTTTTCGTTCCCAAAATTGAGTGATCTGAAGACAAGCTGAATATGGAACATGGAAAACGTAAAAGAAAGACGCAACCTTCCAAAGCAGTGACCTCTTTAAAACCTGTTAATCTCCAAAGCTTCACTCCTAGACAACAGAAAGTTGTTAGATACCACCAAATGTCGATGCACAACGCAGCAAGTTCCCTTGACATCAAAAACTCACAGATCAACTGTCACAACGTCATTAACTCTCCTCTGAAGCACACACCAAACAATGCTCCCACAGAGAGCAACCTTCAACTGACACACTTCACTTTTTCGTGAACCTCTCTCGAAGATGAACGTTCACATCATTAAGCCAAGCCGCTGCTGGCGGGGTAATAAACTCTCACACGCCGCGGATCAAGCCCGGCTGGTGACTTTCTCACAAAATCCGTCACCGAACCGAAGTTAAAGGCGGCACCCCAGTCGGGAGACAATCAACATTTTTTCAAGTTCACTGCGAGTGAAATCGCACTTTTCTGAGACGCTCACGCCCGCTGATGGGCGGAAAATAATTTCAGAAATTTTCTAATTTGTCAGGAAATTCGAAGGTCGGCCGTCCCCTGCCCACACTCCCCCCACTGTGCTGCAGTCATCTGTTTGGAGGGAAAATTAATTAAGCCCAACAAAGTTGTTAAGGATCGCGCTGCTGGGAATTCTAATTACCGCAAGCTTCACACAGGACGACTGAGGACGTCATCAAGGACCTACTCTGATTTCCTGCATCCAGAGAGCTACCTGTGTATCTGTCGCTGCTCGATGCGGAGTCTATTAAGTTTTAATCTATCGAGAACGTGTATTCCCTTTTGTGACGGAGTCGTTTCGTTACGTGCCACCTCTTGAGGTGGCTCAGACCCAATTAGCAATTTTCCCCCTGAGCGAAGGGGGTTGCTGGCATAGCTGTGTCTATCGATGGGATTATGTAACGGAAAATCAGCTTTGGGATGTTGTTTCATTTTTACTTCCTCGTGGATGAGATTGTGTCGTTTGAAAGGACATTCCGGTGGGTTGGCTGGGAAAGGAGGGAAGGAAACGGAGAACTCTATTGATCCTCGACGTGGTGCGATGAATGGCTTCCATTAGGTGTTGGCTTTGAATTCAATCTTTTTCTTGTTGTTGTTGGCGTTGCCATTGGCAGTGCATGGGAGATGAAACATGATACAGCTGCGGGAATTGATGGCTAACTTGATTGTGTCCCTGGCCGCTGGGCGGAAGGCAATGACCTCTTATTAGGGATGACAACTTGACACACTTTAGTGGATGTCACAATGCAATTTGTTTGGGGATTGTGGCAACTTCGAGAGTGATGGTGGGAGATTTGTTGTGTGGGGTTTCAGAAGATAAGGTTAATTTTGATCGGAACTTGTTTTGAGCGGTTCCTGACGGTTTTTGCTGTGACTCTCTTTGGCGTACTATATTTTTGCACTACTAAATATTTAGAATATGAGTTTGTAACAGCTAACTTCGCGAGAGCAATATTTTGATGCTTGCTCAATGACATGAAAACGTCAAGCATTCTTTGTAAATTTCGTTAAAATTTGACACTAGCTAATGACCGCTCATGCCTATTTTAGTTGGACCTTTAGAATTATAGAGAAAACTATAATGACCGTACGAATACCTGAGAAAATTGAAACAACCGAGCGAATACATAAAACAATAAACTGTAATCATATCAGCTTCTTCCAGTTTCGTTAAGTTCGTTCATTTTCGCCTACTAACCGTGGGAACACAATGAACCGCTCTCTACATATGTAAATGTCACTTCACAGCAGAATTCTTCTCGAGTTTCTATAAGTAATTGTGGGCACTTTGAAATTTGACGATGCTTGGTCATACTTTTCGTTTGATTCTGACATAAGCTTCAGTTTTTGAACGACCATTATAGTTGGCCCCTCAACTTCTTACGACATATCATCTTTTGAATCACTTTACGACAATGCAACGGATGCTTTCAAGAACTCAGATGACTATTCAAATATTCAAACAGGAAGACAACTGTCGAGTCAACAGGCTGTTGTTGCCTATTTCTCTTCAGAATTGATCTTCAGCTTAACATTTTCCTGCCAACACTGAATTTATCCAAAAATGTTGATCATACAGTAGAAAATGGCTGATTGCTTAAATTCAGCATCCAAAGAACACTGCTATCGATTTCAGCCACACACGTCGCTGCTGTCCGTGAGAGTGTGCAGATGAGTACAAAGCAGTCGATTTCAAGTTGCTCACAAGAGTTCGGCCTTTCGCAGACCACAACTTGGCGAACTTTGCGTCGTGTCTTAGGCCAGCACCCGTACAAAATTCAAGTAACCAAGGAGCTAAAGGTAAACGACCATAGGCAATGACTTGTGTTCGCTGAACGGGCTCTGGAGCAGTTGAAAACTGAACGTAATTTTATTAGGCCCATTTCTGGATGAATGGGTACGTCAACAAACAAAATTGTCGAACTCGGGACGATACCAATTCACATGAGATCCAAGAGCGTCTAAGGCATCATGAAAAAATCACTGTTTGGTGTGGATTTTGGGCTGGCGGCGTCATCGGTCCATATTTCTTTGAGAACGACGCCGTCAACGGCGAGTGCTATAGTTCGATGATTATCAGCTTCTTTTGGCCAGAATTAGATTATCTGGACACCAACGACATGTGGTTTTAACACGACGGCGCTATATGCCACACAGCTGAAGCTACATTGGAAATTCTGTACGAGCGACTCGAGGGTATGGTCATTTAACGTGAAGGTGATGTGAACGGGCCAACGAGATAGTGCGATTTGATCCCGTCAGACATTTTTTTGTGGAGTTTTCTGAAGTCGCAGATCTATAACCACAGCGGCATTCAAAGCCAACACAATCCAAGCCATCAGTCAAATTTAGCCAGATTTATGCGCCAGAGTCATGGAAAATTGGACATTTCGGATGCGCGTCACCCAGAGAAGCCACGGCAGACACTTGAACGATTTTATACTCCATACATAATGGCATCGATAGGCCTTTCAAACGAATAAAAAATTTCGATGAAAACTTACACAAATTTTGTTTCTATTTAAATTTAAAGATAGGAAGCGCTTAATGAAATAGCTTTTATAACAAATGACCAGTGATTGCGGACATTTTGTGTGGCTGAAGTCGATAAAGTGGTTTTCTTTGAATGCTGAATGTAAATAATCAGCCATTTTCTATTTTTTGCTTAATGTTTAAAATAATGATCAACATTTTTGGATAAATTCAGTGTTGGCTGGAAAATGTCAAGTTAGAGTTAAATTCTGAAGAGAAACAGGGTGCTTCAGGCAACTGTGCTGCAACAATAGCCTGTCTGTAATCAAAATGATGGTGTTTTCAGCCAATATGCCTTGCTCTGCAGTTGAAAATTTGAAGAATAGACAGGACTAAACGTTACTTTTTTCCTGATAAATATAACAGATCAGACAGAAAATATGCAATTTTACAGGAAATGCGGTATCTGTCTAAGTATTTAAAAGTTTGTCTGCATATCATCGACGTATGGGTATTGATTTATCGTTTAATGAACCAGTGGACTCAAATTTATCCATCACATTGCGAATAGTCTTCTCAGTAGGACGATTATGGCGACTGTAAAATGAGAGAAGCGCGCGGAGCCTTGTCAGAACAGAACACCCTTTTTGGTGTAACAATTTTATCATTTGCACGTGTGTTCAACACTTTGTCCACCCCCGGTGATTTGCCAAGACAGACTGAATAAATTACATTCAATTTGACAGATGAAGCTTCAACAATAGGGCCGCCATCAACTGTCAAAGTTCAAGTTTGGAAGTCCCAATTGGAAGAGCATTTTCTTTCAAAAGGCATAACATAGCCAATGTTCTTATATACAAAAATCACAAAGAAGCGGATAAATAGTTACCATTAGCACTGCTTTATCGACTTGCAAATAAGGCAGTGTTTGAGGATGACACCTCGATTATTTAGATCGCATCACACATCGGCTTACCGTCGGGTTGGATATTTTAGACTTAATTTGATCGTATAACGGTGTACAGTAGTTTTTGCAACAAGGTGCAACAAAGATATTTGGGTATTCGGTGTAATGTTGAGTGAGGAATTTTGATTATTAACCAAAAAGGTGATTTTTGTTTTGTGTGTTGGAGTAAATTCTTACTGGAATGGCTTGTTGTCAGCAGGTTGATTGCATTCATATATTGAAGCAATGCTTGTTCCTATAACCTGGCGGCCCCAAAGAATGCCACAGATCTAGGGATTTATTGCCTTTCCGACTAAAAATTCTCGTCTTCCGTGCTTGCATCTACTAATGTAATAGTCGGTTTATTTAGCCACAATGACGATTGAACCATAGTTACTTTTCGCAGACTTACCACTGAGGAGTTCTTTTAGTGTTCAGTGAGATTTCGATCTGAGACCTGACTTTCACTTTTTGTCAGTGACTTGTTCTGTGGTAAAAGAATGGAAACGTAATTCTTGTAGTTGTCGTACGGTGTTTCTGCCATCTACCCCAACAGATGCATTTTGTGAACAGAGCTACTCGAGAAACAACTGTTAGACTCGCTGATAGACAGGGTGCGCCGCTGAACACACTTTCCTGCAAAATGAAGCAATTAATCTTCCATTGATTAATTAAATATAAAATCGAGCACGAATAGAAGTCATATTCTATGATTGGGAATATTTTCTTTCGCTTTCGGACACCAAACTCCAAACTTTGCAATTCTGTGAAATATTCTTTCGAAAACAACCTTCCCACTGACGTCTTCTGAATGCTGCAAATTCCCACTGATTTCCTCTTCGCTCACCCATTCAAACTGTCACGTACATCGCAGCACCCACTCACGAATTCAAGAAGTGTCAGCGAGAATCTCCCTTTTCATTGGCAAGCCATTCACACGTCGACAATCTGATTTATGTGATCGACAGAAGAGAAACAACACCAACAACAATTGTCAGACTTATACAAGTTTAATGACATATCACCCACAAACTGAGCACTTTCTATTGCCCGATACGAACCAGAACATGTCAACCCACCCCGGCGTCACACACTCAGCCGTCAAAAAAGTTTCAAATGTCACTCCGCACAATGGACGTCACACAAGAGCAGCAGGAACAGCAAAAATGTGAAAGCAAACATTGGAACTTAATTAATGTTTGACAGAAGCGCTGTGCGTTCGGCATAATCATATGTATGCCGTCGTTTCCTCTGTCCCCTCCCCGACGCCTTTTGCGAAGTTGGGCGGTTCAACGAACAGGTGAAGTGAGTTTGAATGCAAAAAGTTGCCCAAGTTCTGCGACGCGGCAGTGGCAACGACCAACGATGTGTCAGAGTGGTTAGCTTGTGTCAGAAGCCAATGTAATAACAATTCAGCGCTGGTGTGTGAATTCTTATCGTCTTCGCGATTGAATAAGCTACGTGCGTGCATGCGCCTGTCATCGGTTGTCAGCGACGCTGTTTGACAAGCAAAAGTCAAACACGACAATGACATCCAACTCAATTAAGGTAATCCCCCCTGAATGCATTCACTTTGGGTGCGTTCTGTGGGAATTGTCATTGACCCGAGAGGCATTTGCTCACCTCTGCCGCCGCGCATTTGACACACAAAAAAAGGGAAAAAGAAGAAAACCTCCACAAATTGAGCGTGGCGGCAAAGTTCATTAACACACATACGTGCCGGAGAGGAGGCATTGAGGCCTACAGCCACCTTTCATGCTTCATAATTCCCAATCGCTTTGATTGGAGGAGATAAAAATTTGAAACGAGAAAAAAGCCAGGCGCCTGTGTTTGAGTTTGAGGCACGCTGAGGAGATTTTTTTCTTCTGTTTCATTGTTTTCTTTTCTTCACCCGAAGGTCGACTGGTTTGCCTCATTGTGGATGCATGCAAACATGCAATGCCTCCACACAAGCACACGCGGTCTCTCTAAGCCAACGCCATCGCCACAAAAAAGCCACTCGAGCAGAAATGGCAGTTGTGTGGAGTTGATGTGATTTTGCTGTTGTATCTGTTAGATACCCCGGGGGAGATGGAGGGTGGGGGCAATTAAAAATTCCACTGCAGGTTGAATTTCAGTCAGAGACTTACAAGACACTGGTCTAGCTCTGATCTGGGGCTATGTGGTTCAGTTCGGTTTCTGTTTTGAATTTCACTTGTGTGCCAATGATGTGGCCGATATAGCCAAGTTGAGATGGGTGCAGTGTGTGCCCGCTTGTGGCAGATGCAATAGATGGTGAGTTTCAATCTGGTTTCGAGATACTTGCTGCTGATTGCAGACTCTGACGGCTCAGGGGATAAGAGTCACTTATCGTGTGGAGATTAATTGGGTTGGACATGAGGCTAATTTGTATGCGAACGTGTTGTGCGAGTTTTTTGTGAAAAGTCTTTTTACGAGAAACTGTTTGACTGGAATTCAGGAAATCCGCTCGGTAAAATTGGATCATATTTCAATGGAATGCAAAACATCCTGACTGGGGATTTCACTTCGTGTGAAACTTGCCAAGTGACTTACTTGCGTGGACAGCGGCGTGGAGTGACTGCTTCTCTTGACAATTATTGGATATGAACTGATGGTATGTATTACTTTAAACAGCTCTTATTTATCATTGTCTCTGGGGGGGCCCGGATATAACGCCAAGCGACATAAAGCCAAATTCTAGCATTTGGCCTTATGTCGTTTTTTTATATTTGACCTTATGTCGCTTGGCGTTATATCGTGGCACCGTCTCTGAGCACCCAAAATCTGGTCTGAATCTGTACACAACTTATTTATCTTGAAAAAGATTGCTGTTTTCATACAGTAAAGATCTGGCCTCATTTGTTCACAGTGATAAAAAAAAAATAAGCATTAACTAGCATTTCTTTTGATCAAGTGCCCGATTCTCTTAATTTCGTTTTTTCGTTCACCGTCTGAGATAGAGGTCCTTCAAAAATCACATCTGTCAAAGCAGTGTCTTATTGATCGAAATTTATGTGCTTACTGGCAACAAATTCTCACCTTGTTTTCCATCACATTTCTTATGCTTCTAGAGACGTTCACAATTATTTTGTTATACTCAATTGTATGTACAGGGTATTCAACTACAGATCACGACTATCGTACAAAGTATAGTCTAAGTAGCTAGTTAACTTCATCAACTGTGAAGAGATTAATTCAGAAATGAAGAGAAACTGAATAGAATAAGTGATTCTGGACACATAAGTCGTTTTTTAACAAGTTGTTCAACACAGAGCACACATAACACAAAAGCAGAGCCTGATAGAGTTGCTGAGACTCCAGGAATATTAATTCGGCAGCGTGTTCAAACATTTTACATTTCGAGAAGCTATCCACGACGTATTCAAATTCTATACACATCCAAGAGAGTTCGATACGTTTGAATTCGTTCGTTAAGTTCGTTAATTATCAAAATTGTAGAATTTGGAGTTCAGAAAAGCCTCAAGTGACGTTTAAGAAAACAAATTCTTTCACTAGGTCTCACTGTCAGTATTGGGCCATTCTTCTTCTTCTTCTTAGGGCGCTACAACATGCCTCTCCAGCCAGCAGGATCTTTCGCCAGCTGTCTCCAGTTTCGCACACCAAGCCGACCGAGGTCCCCCTCGACCTGTGTGCGCCACCTTGTGCGTGGACGTCCTCTGTTGCGTTATCCCACAGGCTCAGAGTCAAAGACTCTTCGGGCCGGAGCTAAGTTATTCATACGCTCTACATGGGCTAGCCATCTTAGGCGTTGGATCCGTAGACGCCTGGTTAGACTCACGTCGCTGTACAGTCCACATAGTTCGTGGTTGAACCTTCTCCTCCAAATGCCATCAACACAAACAGGACCAAAGATCGCGCGCGGAGATTGAGAGCTAAGTGAGGCCCAAGTCTACCTCGGACTCTAGCACCCTAAGAAGAAGAAGATGAGAGTTGGAACAAATATCGAGTTGATTCGATTTGACATTCGGAAACTTCTGCACCTTCTTAAGTGCAGAATGCTTTGAACAACGGTCCAGTATATATGTACGCCTTGAACACGTTGCTTGAGTTAAGGGATGATAGCTAAGCTGTTTGCAGACCGACATGATCAATACTCTATTCTCTTAATGTAAACTACAGCCTTGGCCAATAGTATCAGGCACCCTTTAAAATTCGTTATATCTTCAAAAGGCAAACAAATTGCTGACATTTTTTTTGTAGCACTATACTGGAGCGCTCAGACTCAAAAACTTGTCCATTGTACTACCAGGCAGCAACCAACAGCCCATACAGTTCGTGGATGAACTTTTTCTCTAAATGCCATCAACGCAAACAGGACCACAGATCGCGCGCAGAACTTTTCTCTCGAAAAGACCAAGAGACTGTTCATCCGCTTGGGATATTGTCCATGCCTCTGCGCCGTAAAGCAGGACTGGGATGATCAAGGTCTTGCTTGGTTTTCCGAGAGAGGGCTCTACTACTCAATATTTTTTTGAGCCAAAAAATACAGCGGTTGCTAAGAGTTATTCTGCGTTTGATCCCGGTTCTGATGTTGTTTGCACTGTTTACCGCGGAGCCAAGGTAGACAAAGTCCTTTACTACCTCAAAGTCATAGCTGCCTGTGGTGGCGTTCTGGCCAAATCCCCGATGGTGTGCGTCCTTTCTCGATGACAGCATATACTTTGTTTTGCCCTCGTTTACCGCCAGACCCATTTTAGCCGCTTCCGTTTCAATGCCAACAAACGCATCATTGACGGCTCGCTGTGTTCGCCCAATCACGTCAATGTCATCCGCGTAAGCTAGCAGTTGAACAGACTTTTGGAAGATCGTGCCTCTTGAGTTGGCCAGTGAGTTTTGCACGATCTTCTCAAGAACGATGTTAAAGAAATCGCATGACAGCGCGTCGCCTTGTCTAAAACATTTTTTTGGCATTGAAGGTCTCGCTGAATTCGTTACCGACCTTGATGGAGCAGCGAGAGTTCTCCATCGTCATCCTGCTCAGTCTGACGAGTTTGGAATGTCAGGAATGTCAAAACTAGACATGGCGCTGTATAGCTCGTCTCTATGCACGTCTCTAAGGTGGTGTGTGTCGATTTGCAATTCTTGGGTCTTCTACAGGATCTGCCGCAATGCGAGGATTTGATCGATTGTGGACTTCTTCGGCCTGAAACCACATTGCTACGGACCTATCAGATTGGCGACGAAAGGTTTCAGGCGTTCACACAAAACGACATACAAGATTTTGTACGCGATGTTAAGGAGACTTATCCCTCGATAGTTGGCGCTATCAAAGTGGTCTCCTTTCTTGTTACTGGCGTCGTTTGAACACGTACAGGGTTATCGATTTTCGTAAAAAAACAAATATGTCCAGAATAGACTTTGCTAACTGTGAAGAGATCAATCCAAGATCTTGAGACTCTGCAACAAGAAGCAAACTTAGACACATTGGTCGTCTTTTAAGACGTTGTTCAACACAGAACATGGAAGCAGATTATGTAAGTGTTACTTGGACTCCAGGAAAATCAATTCTGCACCGGGGTCAAGAATTTGACATTTTGAGAAGTTCTTTACAGCATACTGTGTGAAATGTGATACTAAGTCAAAAACCTACTCTTGCTACGTTACGGTTGAATTGTTTCGTTAAGTTCGTTAAATGTCAAAATTGTAGCATTTTTGGTCAAAAAAACAATCGAATGATTGTTGAGATACAAATACACTCACAAGGCGTTACTGTTTTGTTGGGATCATCGAATCATTCTTCTTTGAGAATGAGGCTAGTCTGAAAATTACATTCAATTGTGCCAAAATCTAGATTTTTGTGATCAAATTGCGAGACATGGATGTGGACGACATGTGACTACAACAAGACGTTGCAACATGCCATACAAACAAAGAAACAATTCATTTGCTGCATAAGTAATTTCCTAGTCTATCATTCTGTTGTCCGTTTGACTGAAGGTTTTTGAGCTTTATGTCTTATTGAAACAAATCCCTGACCACCAACGACTAATTTATCAGGCCTGCAACCCCCGAATGGTCTGAGCCTGAGCAATTGCCGTCTTTCATCGCTGATGGCTCTATCCGCACTGCTTTCAGTCGTCACCGATAAAATAAAAGGAACAAATTGAGCGTCGTACCAACGAAGTTGAATAACATTTTTGTAAGAGGGTCATGGGAAAAAGAGCGCGTGTGAGCTAGGGAAGTCGTGAAGGCCTCTTACCTGAAACGGTAGTCCACGCATAAACCTGTACAGTGTTCTTTATGAAACATTCAAAAATTCACAATATTCGATTCGAAAATCTTCTTTTCAAGCAAAATTACTTCTTCCATGATTTTTGGGACACTCCGCTTCAACAGTCATCCTACACATGCTCCCTTTCGGCTTATTTTGTCAAACATGCGACTATCTGCAGTCCGATTTATAGACAAACCGGTTACAGGATTGGTTGTCCTTACGGCATCAATGAGGTCGAAAAGCGATACCGAGTCTGGTAATTTGATTACGTCTCCTGTTTTAATAGAATTCGAAAAAGAGGGAATGGAGAAGCAATAGTGTGATCAGAGACCGCAAAGAATAGTCCAGCAAGAAGTCTTCCCAAGGCATCCCATTCGTGACTGGATTAGGTTTGACAAACCGGCTAAAAGCGTATTAACTTTGCTTTCACTGGGATTCGAATCTGGTACTCCTCTAACTTAGGGCAGGCACTTAACCAACTAACCCCATCTCTCCAGTCGTTCAGCCTTCCCAAACTTCAAAAGAAAGTTGTGAACACAGTCTCCTTATCAGAAGTGAACTCCTTCGGAATGTGAACTTCAACTAAGAGACTGCATATATCCCAGAGGAATAAAATCAAAACCCTTTCCATTTCCACACGTAATCAAATCTCAGATAACCCCTTTATGTCAAACCGTGCACGTTTACCTTCACCACGACAATCGCATTCAATCTGATGTCAATCAAAGACCCACCCCAACAACGTCCCCATTGTCCAGCTTCCCCGAATCGATACGTACAAGGAGTCCATCCTTCAACCCGTTTACACTGAAATCACATTAAAAATTACCCAGCACAGACTCGCTTCTAGAGAATCCCTACTCTCCCTCCCTCCACACTCAAGACGATGGATAAAGCGACCCTTGCCGCCTTGAAAGACCTCACCCAAGGGCAACGAGCCACTCCTCGAGTACAATAAATTCACATTTTCTTGTAAAAAAATACTTTTCCTTGGAACTGTCCAAGAGGAGTCCCCCCATCTCACACACATAGCCCACACGAGTGAGCACAGCACGTTTCTCTCCACCGCCCGACTGGATGAAGGGGTGGCGCAATGAGTCAACGAACAACACACACACACACTCGCACGAAGTCAGTGTAAGCGCCATAATTTGGCATTGATTCAACGAACTCTTTCTTACTATGCTTCCGCCTCTCTCTCACTCTCTCTCTCTCTGATCTCCGCCCACCCCCCAATTACGTGCTACTAGCACAACTACAACTGCACCGCCTCAAGGGTCTTCCACAGCGTCTGTGTACGAGCTTTTTATTCTCATTTTATATCCCCCTCATCGATTTTTTTCTCTCTTCTCACTTTTCACCCCGTCCTTGCATTCAATGTCACAGGACTCACACACACACACACACTCGTTCACAGCCACATGAAGCGTCGTCGTCGTTTCCCTTCAAATTGCAGTTGTACGGGATTACAACCGTAGTACGGCAGTGATATGGGGTTTGGCATGGAGCGCAGCGTCTATCGTCTGGTTTGCAGTAATTGACTGTCACGTGCAATATTGTCATGCGGCGCAGAAAGACGAGGGTGGGGGTTGTTTGCATGATGGCCAAGTTTGTAGACGACAAGGATTCTATGCAAGATTGTTGCATGTCGCGTGTTCTTAACTGAAATGAGATCCATTGGTTGGAAGGAGAGAGTCTTTGTCTTCGTCTTCGAGGGGAAATCAAATTAAAAACATCATCATTCGCATGAGGGTACAAGTTAATTAGAAGGACACTTTACTGTCGCCAAAAGGGGGTGTTGGACCTTTGATTGAGAGCTTGAGGAAGGGAGAGAAGACCCCTTTTGAAAAAAACTTCATATTCCATCTGAGGTTCGAATTGAGCGTTGGTTTGTTCGGAGGAAAGGATAATTTTTTGTTTGTTTAAAAAAAACAGTCATGGTGACAGTCTAGTCCATCTGCTGTCCTACGACGACGCAACGCGCCATTTCAGAGTGTACCTATCCCAGCCTTCACTACAGTCCCTCCAGGGCGCTGAAACAAAAAAAAAAACTGGTGACAGATGACACACGTCAAAGTCTCCACTAATTGGTGACAGATGACACGTCGAAGTCTCCAACAGCTGATGAGAGATGACACACACCAAAGGCTCCATTAACTGGTGACAGATGACAAACACTTAAGTCTCCACTAACTGAAGACAGATGATACACGCCAAAATCTCCACCAACAGATGACAGATGACCTTGATTTCCAATGTCCTTATTTCACGTTGTTCAAACCCCAACAATTTCCTTTTTGTAATCCAAGATATCCATTTTGAATTTTGACATTTCAACAAGCGCGCATACAAATCAAGCGCCTGACATCATCGTCCAGAGGCAAAGATAAAGTTCAAAAACCAGACCAGTTATAGAACTATGCAAATCCAATCCGGTCCAGAATGCTAAGCAGCAAGGCAAGCCTTCGATCAATCGACAAAAAGAAAGAAACGCTAACGACGTCGCAATTTACATTCTCTGCAGTCCACACATCCTCCCCCGTCGTCCCTTTGTTTCGGTTCAACATCCTGTGCCCGGACTGACGGCCCATTTAAGCCTACTCAACCGAATTGTAAATTTAATAAAAATTTCAATTTACTTTCAATAAAAAGAGGAAGCGTACGTACGTACGGCCAAGTGCGCATTTATTTCCATCAGGGGATTGAAAAATAAAAATAGGGACACACTATAAATAAATTCGAATGCCCAGTGATGCCAAATTGCCACCGGCTGCCGTTGGTTTTCGTGGGCATGTTGGAAGGGGGGTCAGAGGTATGTGCACAAAAGTTCATTGATATCCAGATAGCTCCACGTTAACTGCCGGCAACAAAAAGCGAAAAAGGTGCTTCTCTGTGCAAGCGGATGTTCTTTTTTTCAGTTTTCCCTTTTTCGATGCGGGGCGGTGGCACCGATTCTTTCCCAAACGGGGAGAAGGACAAAAATCCACCGAACGACAAGTGTACAGAGTCGTTTTTTTATTGCCACGAGTTTGTCATTCGGCAGACACATCCACAAAATGTCTGCCAAGCCTTGCACGGGTAAGCCGCTATTGCCGGATGAGCAATAAAATGTGCTTGACATTGACAGCTCGCACACTGGGTGAAAGTGTGTTCCCCGTGGCCTTGGGAGCCGATAAAAATACGCCACTCTCACTGGCGGAGACGTTGTGAGTCTGGACAAATGATGCCAATTTCAAGAAGGAGGACTCCGTGAATCACTTAGTTCTCCCGCGTCACATCCCAGTCCATTCATCATAGAAACTTCGCGTCTTTATCTAGACAAGGGCTTATTTATGAATCGGATTACTCATGGCATAATCGCAGTTCATTAATCATACGTGCTGATGGTCCGCCGGAGACCGCCCCGACTTCCCCCCGACTCTGACTCACTGCCGAGGGTGGGTGGAGTGCCTTGGAATTTCGTTCAGGAAATCGCAAGCTTTCGTTATACGGCGCGGGTTCATGTGAACTTCGCACTTGACACAGCGCAATCTATTGATTGTAGTCCAACAGATTGTTTAGCTAGAAGAGGGTGTTGCTTCGCGTTAAGTGCACTTTGTCGTCTGCTTTGAAGTTGAAACTTTTGATGGCATTGGGCAATTTTATGACGTTCCTCAGGGGGGAATGTTGTTGCAAACTAGTGCGGACTTCGGAAACTGGTTTTCTAAGAAGCAATGAACCCATGAAATAGGACGGTTTGCAACTGACATCTTCCATCGCTGACAGTCTCGAGCACACTGCTTGCATTCATCAGACAAATCTTCAGTGGATTATGTGTCGCCATACACTTTCTTTTTCTTCTTTTTTACTTCTGATGGCGCTACAGTCGAGGATCAAGAAGCCTCTCCAGTGATCTTTAGCCAGCTGCCTCTGATTATACACGCACAAATACACGCACTCGAAGTTGACGTACGAACTTTCGGAAACAAAAAATTGTCTATGACTCCGTTCTGGGCGCCATTAACGATGACATTTCGATTTTCGTCATTTTTGAAAAACAACAGTCAGGTACTTTGCTTAAAAAAAGCCCCAAAACCTGCATCGATAGCTGGAGGATCAGTTTTTGGGTTTCCTCAGACTTAACGCGACTTAAAGGACCAATAGTAATGACTAAAGTAAACTTAAGGGAACCGAGCGAATACACAAAAATGATACCCTGCGACTAAACAGGTTTTCTAAGAAACAGTGCGTTGGAAACTGTCTCAGGGGAACCCAAGAAAGAGGACGGTTTGAAACAACTGCTTCTAGAGTTTTGGTGAATATTTTGCTGGTATGATAATGAACCTAGCTAATTTTTGTGAGTCAAGTTTGACCTGACCAGTGATCAAGGAGAAGTTGAAATAAATTGTGGTGAATTTCGACTCTGAGCCTGTGGGACAACGCAACAGAGGACGTCCACATACAAGAGCTATCCACAATGATGCGACCCCGTACTGATTTGACTCCTGTTGTACACAGCCAGTCTGCTATTCTTGGCTGTGATCCCCATTTACATCCGATCACATTTACATGTGATCCCCATTACATTTTTTGCAACATTAGAGCGCCGTAGGCTTTCCTGATGCGTTTTGTGGTGCAGGACTTCCAGCTTACTTTGCGGTCTTTGATGAGACTCAAGAACTTAGCTTTGTCTGTGAATCACATACAGTGAGGGTCGAAAGGTGGGATCTTGAATTTCCTCGTGAAGTATGGTACTCGTAAAGAGTACCAGTTTCTTTTTTTGTGGAATGACTCCAAGACCTCATGCTTTAGTCCCTCAGGTTAGTCTATGAAAAGGATGCTGCTTGATGTCTCTTAGCTTTGAGACTATTTATCCCGGTACTGCTATGGCAACATCTGCCGGGAGCATACATCTTCATCAATCGGAATGAGCTAAACACAATTAGCATCAAACTGCTTCGTTATAACCTCAAACTGATGCAATGAGTAAGGGAAAACATGATTCAATTAATGGGCTTAACTAGTGTGACTTAACTTAATTAGTGTGACGTTACAATTCCAGTCTAGCATTAGAAACTAACCTAACTCAGCTCAATGGTTCATGAAGGTTCAAAGCCTAATTGTCTTTTCAGCTTTGACCCTCTTGCCCAGGTTGCTTCTAGTTATCCAGACTAAACCTTTCCGCATCTCGGACGACTTAATTTTGATGCCAGAATGTCGGTCGGCCATTTCTTTTCAAACAAGTAAGTTATGATTTGAAGGCACCTTTAGTCAGTACATAACTTTTTAAGAAATCAATGTGCCTGTCGGCAAGACATTGGAGTCGATGGATTTTTGCCATCTAGACTACAACTACTCCTTCATGCAGCACGTTAGGTTAGGTTAGGTTTTGGAAGGGGAGTGTGATGGTTAAGGCATCACTTCCACTCGGAGATCATGAGGCCCATTGGAAATCCCATCAATTGCGGAGAACAAAATCTTAAAACCTATCCTGTCACGTGATGGCTGAAACCATCCCGTACTCTTTATAAATTTTAGAAGAATCTTTGGCCCAGTGAAGCTAGGCGCCGATTCTGGAGAGCTGGGCAGTGGCAAAGCAGATGTTGGATCGTCTCGGTCTCTTCCTCATCTCCGCAGCTCCGACAGAGATCGCTGGATTCCGCATTCCATTTCCGGAACATTGTTCCGATGGGACAGTGTCCTGTGATCACTCCGACGACCATACAACGCCAGAAGCTTCTTTGTTTTGTCGTTGTTAAGCTCTGGCCACGTCGATCTTGTCGTGTGACAATCATTTCTTGTAAGCCAAGTCGAGTTGGCCTCTTTTTGTATTGTGCCGCTTCCGATACAGCGACCAAGTCCAAAAACTAGCCTAGTTGCGCTTGGAGCTAGATCATAGCTCCTGATAAGTTAGAGTCGATGTCGGATGATCGAGCGGCCTGAAGATCTCTCGTACGTGCATTGCTCCTGCGACACCTTTAGTGGAATATGCGGATCATTGAAAATGAGATGAGATGATCCGATACAATGCACTTATCGGTGGTCGCAGTGACGTGTCTGCTTCGCTGATGTCCATTTCAGACCCTTGTCTGGCAAATTCGTCCGCTCTCTCGTTACCAGCGATTGAGCTATGGCCCGGGACCCAGCAGAGTTTGGTACCTTGTGGTGGCTGATGGACCTCAGTGAGTCGCGGCAGTTCATAACAGCCTTTGATCTCGTTGTACATGATCCTATTGACTTCAGTGCAGCCTGGCTGTCTACAAAAATTGTGATATCCGATGGTGGGATATCAAGTGTGTTTGGGTGCTTTCTCTACTGCCAGGATTTCTGCTTGGAAGACACTGCATAAGTTAGGGAGTCTAAATGTTTCCTCTTCATGCAAGGTCTCCGAGTAGAATCCGGCCCCAGTATCTGTGTCTACTTTTGATCCTTCGTTAAAAAAGCCAATATCGTGGTCGTTGCTAACAGCATTCGATAACCACTTGTCTCTGTTGGGGAATAGAATTGGTATCTTGAGGGAGAGGTCATTATGGGGAGATATACAGTCAGTTGTAGCTACGAGGGTACTGGAACCATGTTTCTTTCCCAGATCGTCTATTGCCTTGATTATGGCCGCATGTCCACAGTTGGCTTGTTTCCACAAAGAGAACTCCCTTAGTCTGACTTATACAGCACGTACTGTTTGCCTTCCTCGCAGAGAGGACCAAATACTCGACGAAGTTCCTTTTATCGAAGGAATCAGCTCTGCTATGGTAATTATTGCATAGCTTTGACTACAGTACTCTAGACTAGAAAATTGAGTCTTAAAAACTGTCACTTTACACTCGTCAAGTGTTCACCAACGAACTTTTTTTTTCCTCTTATGCAACCCGGCCGTAAAGGCAGCGACACTGTTTCACCAACGAACTTGCTAAATTCTTAAATTTCAACAAAACCCCAAGAACGAGTAGATGAATGACTAAATTAAGAACGAGCCTAAAAAAGAAAAAAAAAACAGTGGCAACTGCTCAAAACCATATTTAAACAGAGGCGTCATCTCATAGCCCCAGATGACTCAAATTACCACGCCATGTGTCAACACAAATTCGGCGGCGCCAAATTCGGAACACCCTTTATTTTGTGACACCCCTCCTCTCGTCTCTGACTCACGCCAGAGATGTGTTTTGGAATTTCTTCGAGGAAACCAAAATCGCTCGTGATACCAACGACCAAGTTCATGTGAACCTCGAGAGTCTATTGATAGCCGTCACTGACCAATTCTAGTCAATAAATTAAATTCGTGAGTGGAAACCCGCCTCGGGTCCAATCGAAAGTTGTCGAACAGAATCCAGCGCCGAGTCTTTGGAGGTCGCGTGCATATTTAATGATTTTCGTTTATTTATTTATTTTTTTTTGGATAGAATTTGCATATTTTATTCTTTGCTGCTTCCATCGAGCGGAGACGACGCAGATGACGGAGCTTGTGTCGGGGTTTAATTCTGGCGGTGATGGTGGCCTGAGAACGGGTAACCTTTCGCGTTCGAGTCGATGTGACTCAAAGTGGAAAGTCATGCGACGGTGAGAGTCTGGTGAGCGTTTATTAGCCACAAGCTGATTCGTACTTGACATATTGCCATTGGTGATGCGGGGAAGATAGCTAACCAGTCAAGAGGCCAACAGGTGGTCATGTCGGTTGGCATCTGCCCGTGATCGGGTTTGTTTTGATTTGGACTGATTGGATGGATGAAAACACGCAGTTCGGTCTGTTTAATTGGCACAGATAGAGGAGATAGATAAATCGATCTCGGCTTTGAAACGAAAGGTTGCGAGATCATTCAACTGACATTTACCACAAAATTGATACGAGTGTGAATCGAATTTGATTTCATCTTGATACAAACGGATGCTAGTGCGCAGACTGGACCGGGGGCAAGTTTGGCACAAGAAAGTGGAGAGGAAACATTTTTCTTTGACTGGGACACCGCGAGAAGTTGATGCTTTTAACAAGATCTTTCTAGAAAGACTGTGTGCGAAATTGTGGCTTAATTAGATTTCAGAAGATCGGAGTAGGAAAGCAATGAAAATTTTCCAATTTCGACACTGAGCCTGTGGGACAACGCAACATTCGGTGAAGTTCCTAACCAGTAGCTCAATTCACTTCACTGAAGTCATGAACATTTGATAAGCCTAGTAGGGAACAAATGGAGGATGCAGCTTTAATTTGAAAACGAAACAAGGGAGGGGTTTACAATCCACATGAACAGTTTCTACTTTTCTGGGTGGATCTAAGCCCTGGGCACAAACTGCGAAGCGATAACGAAGCGGATGGTCTCGCGTCTTCAACTGCTGAGTCAATAGGACCTTGTGAGCAAAAAATGCGAGATCTTTGTGCAGAAGTATCCTCAGGCTAGTGCGTGAAGTGTTGAGTTGTTGAGATCGATGGCGAGTTGATGTTCGTGAATTGAATCTCCCACTCTCGGCCACAGCAGCCACATTCTCATCTGTGTGCACCGTATGACGACGGAGACCATGAGTGTTGTCCACTAGCACACAACTTTTTGCAAAAACTTGAGTACATCAGTCGCGGTGGGTGCTTCATTTCGGCTAAAACTTCTTTTCAAAAAACGCTCTGTTTGGGCTGCACAGCACTCACTTTGGAAATAAGTTTTGAATATTTCCCAACGTTGTTCAAGCGTAAAGCGACTCATTTCGTTCTGCGGAGGTATGACACTGACTTTCTGTCAAGATTTTGAGCGGGAAACAGCTGTCAGTGTCAAAATAACCTATGATTTAAAAAATAACCGCTAGATGGCTCACCTTGTATGGCTTTGATCTAAATTTCTAGAGAACAAAGTAGAATGGGTGACTTTAGAGCATAAACTTCAGAAACTGAGGCGGTGGACTAAGGGTTTTCACTGGAAATATGAATATGTTCAAATATTTGATTTCTGAACAGATGGCACTCGTCTTTTTTTTTCGGAATATTTTTGAAACTACTGGAGCACTCAGACTCAAAACTGGTCGATTGTACTGCCAGGCAGCAACCTACTCAATTGCCCTTAATTTGATCCCAATGGCAAATGGTGACTGGACCAGATTCGATTTCACTGGGATTCGAACCTGGGACCCCTCGAATTTGGGGCACGCACTTAACCAACTGCGCCATCCAGTCGTGTTGGCACTGTAGTTACTCTCCGATCTCGTGGTGGGGATTTTCTAGTTTTGGCAGAATAAGCAGTAGGAGACAATGTGCTTTGCGTCTGCCTTTTTAACTTATTCTGTAGAGATTTTTTTTGACAGACGTCATCTGGAACAGGAAAAAGGATAGACTTGTAGGCCCTGTCCGACATTTTGTCTGACCACGGCACTACTTATCTTGCATTCACTTCTAAGGATTCAGTTTTCGCCTAGGGCACATTCTTTGGTTCTCCATTGACGGGGCTGTCAATGGAGGGACCATTCCGGCTAATCACAGACTCAATCTTCTGAAATTGCTTTGTAGTCGTCGATAGCCCTGACTGCACAAAGTCTGTAGTCTGTCTACAGCTTCTTTTTAGCCTTTTCCTTGTTCCCGCCTTGATCGGGATATGTTATTCGTCCCTATTTTCTCCAGATTGTCGTCGACTGATCGCAGGAAAACGACTTCTTCTTGTGGTGCTACAGTCTGGGGTGGACATGGGCTTCAACCAGCAAGCGTCTCCAGCGTGTACGATCTTTTGCTGGCTGTCGTCAATTGCACACGTTAGCTTCCTTGTCAACGAATTTAGACTACCACCACCTCATTTATTGCTACAACTTCCGCTTGGTAAACGCTACATTCGTCTCTTAGATTCAGGGATTTTTCGAAGCACTCGCAGAAGACCCCTGCTCCTGTTCCTGCTCCTACTTTCGAGCCGTAATTTTATATGGAGATCTCTTTGTCGCACATGCAGCAAAGCAAGAAGCCTACCGGGCAACGCTGCATCGATCCACGAGAGCTGTTCGTGAGCTCTACGAACAGAGAAGAAGGGAAGAGAACCGGCTTCTCAGGAAGAAAAAGAAAGAGCGCGAGAAGCGCGCGATCGAGGAGATGGAGAGGTGTTATGGCAGGAATGATGTCCGAAAGTTTTACCAAAGGGTAAAACTTTTATCGAATGGATATAAAGTTCGGACAGAAGCTTGCCGGGACGAAAATGGACAGCTAGTAGTAGATTCGCAGTCGATACTGAGAATTTGGAAAAATAATTTCTGCAGACTGTTAAATGGCGATGAGGACACAAATACCGCTGTCAGGCAGAATGTTCCACTCAACACAACGGACGATGATAGAAGAGAATACCGTCCCCCCGACCTAGACGAAGTCAAGATAGCGATATCGAGACTGAAGTCTAATAAAGCTGCTGGTGCAGATAGTCTGCCCGCCGAAATGTTTAAAGCAGCTGGAGGTGATCTGGTAGGGCGCATGCACCAGCTCATCAGTAAGATATGGTCGGAGGAAAGCATGCCCGATGAGTGGAATCTCAGTATCGTTTGCCCGATCCACAAGAAAGGAGACCCCTTTGACTGCGCCAACTATCGGGGGATAAGTCTCCTTAACATCGCCTGTAAGATCTTTCTGCCATTCTGTGTGAACGCCTGAAACCATTCGTGAACAAACTGATATGTCCTTACCAGTGTGGTTTCAGGCCCGGGAAGTCCACCATCGATCAAATTTTCACACTGCGGCAGATCCTGGAGAAGACCCAAGAGATGCAAATTGACACACACCATCTATTTGTCGATTTCAAGGCCGAGTATGACAGCGTGTATAGAGATGAGCTATACAGCGCCATGTCTAGTTTTGACATTCCTGCTAAACTCGTCAGACTGAGCAGGATGACGATGGAGAACTATCGCTGCTCCATCAAGGTCGGTAACGAACTCACCGAGACCTTCAATGTCAAAAAAGGTTTTAGACAAGGCGACGCGCTGTCATGTGATTTCTTTAACATCATTCTTGAGAAGATCGTGCAAAACTCACTGGCCAACACAAGAGGCACGATCTTCCAAAAGTCTGTTCAACTGCTAGCTTACGCGGATGACATTGGCGTGATTGGGCGAACACAGCGAACCGTCAACGATACGATTGCTGGCATTGAAACGAAAGCGGCTAAAATGGGTCTGGCGGTAAACGAGGGCAAAACAAAGTATATGCTGTCATCGAGAAAGGACGCATAACATCGACAACATCGACAAACAACATCAGTACCCAGATCAAACGCAGAATTACTCTTGCCAACCGCTGTTTTTATGGGCTCAAAAGGCAATTGAGTAGTAGAGCCCTCTCTGGGAAGACCAAGGTGACTCTATACAAGACCTTGATCATCCCAGTCCTGCTTTATGGTGCAGAGGCATGGACAATATCCTAAGCGGATGAACAGTCTTTTGGTCTTTTCGAGAGAAAAGTTCTGTGCGCGATCTTTGGTCCTGTTTGCGTTGATGGCATTTGGAGGAGAAGATTCAACCACGAACTGTATGGGCTGTACAGCGACATGAGTCTAGCCAGGCGTCTACGGATCCAACGCCTAAGATGGCTAGGCCATGTAGAGCGTAAGGACAATTTAGCTCCGGCCCGAAGGGTCTTCGACTCTGAGCCTGTGGGACAACGCAACAGAGGACGTCCACGAACAAGGTGGCGCACACAAGTCGAGGGGGACCTCTGCCGGCTTGGTGTGCGAAACTGAAGACAGCTGGCAAAAGATCGTGCTGGCTGGGGAGGCATGTTGAGTGAGGCCCAGGTCCACCTCGGACTGTAGCGCCCTAAGAAGAAGAAGAAGTCGCCCTCCTCTGTCGCCCTCCTCTGATAGCTTTTCCCAACCTCTCCTGTCCGGAATTCGGGTGGAAAACTTCCTGGTGGTAGTCAGGGTTGGTAGCAGATAATCCGACGTTTTTGTATTTGTATGATGCTGTCCATTTTGAGAGGATGGACGCTTGGCCATATAGCTTGTCTTTTCCACATTCTTACTTCCCTGAGTCTCATTGCGGTTATAGCCGCTCTGCTACTACAGAAGATGTCAAGAGGGGTTAAAATAAAGTAGGACCTCGATCGCTGCTTTTGATGTTGTCCTTAGGGCACCCGTGATTCCTAAGCAGGCCGATTTTTGGACCTTCGTCAAGCTAGAAAGTCTGATTACTCCCCAATCGCTTCGCGTAGCATGTGGACGACATTTTCTGGGCTTGTCGGACTCCCCTTGTAATCGGCATAGCATAGGCAGGCAGTAAGAGCAAAAGTACCCCGCGTTTGCCTTACTATTCGGATATTCTGCACGGAACGACGTGTTTTTATCCGTGGCGGTATTTCTGATAGTCGTCATCCTGAACAGGAACTACTGACTACTGACCCATCCCCGTCATCAAATTTTATAGGTTCTTTCCTAGTTCCTGTTCAGGATAATAATAATAATAATGGCGGCGCTACAGTCCGAAGTGGACCTGGGCCTAGCTTCTCAGCAACCACTCGTGTTGTGCGCGCTATTGTTCTCTCACGAGTGGAAGGGACCTACAGTTTAATGCCGACTCCGAACGGCGAGATTGAGAAGCTTTTTTCTAGACAGTTATACTCTTTGAGCATTGTCAGTGACTCGAAAGAGGTGGGGCCGTGAACAATTTCTTTTTTGAAAAATTGTTTGTCTGAACTTGGAATCGAACCTAGACTGCGAAAGTCTAATGCGCATGGGTCGACGCACGAACCCACACGGCCACGGCGCCCTGTTCAGGATGACGACTATCAAAAATACTGCCACGGATAAAAACACGTCCATTTGGAGGTCATTTTGAATGACTACTGCATTACTGATCGTGCTAAGTCTGCGGATTCAGTGTTCGTCTAGAGCATATTCTTTGCTTCCCATTGGCGAGGCTGTCAATAGGGGGAGCATTCTGTATAGTCACAGACCCAATCTACTGAATCACTGATAACCCTGAATGCAGAAAGTTTTTGTGCTGACTACAGCCTCTTTTAAGGTTTTTTTCGTGCTTCTGCCTTGATCGGGGTACGTCATTCGTCCTTATAACTCTCAGATTGTCTTCGACTCATCGCAAGAAAACAACTTCTTCTTGTGGGGCTTCAGACAACGACTTCCTCTTCTTGTGGCGCCACAATCCGGGTCTGGCCCTTGGTTGAGAGCGTTTTCCTAGTTCCCGCCTTGATCGGGATACGTAATTTGTCCCTATTTTTTCCAGATTGTCGTCGACTCATCGCAAGAAAACGACTTCTTCTTGTGGAGCTACAGTCTGGGGTGGACATGGGCTTCAATCAGCAACCCTCTCCAGCTAGGACGATCTTTTGCTAGCTCTTGTCAATTGCGCACGTTGGCTTCCTTGTCAACGAATTTAGATTACAAATTTCTTTTCTTTTTTTTTCGGAGGATTTTTGAAACTCTGCTTGAGCACTCAGACTCAAAACTACTGCCAGGTAGCAACCTACTCCAGCGCCCTTAATTTGATTCCAACGGCAAATGGTGGCTGGACCAGATTCGATTTCACTGGGATACGAACCTGGGACCCCTAGAACTTAAGAAACTGGGCCATCCAGTCGTGTAAGTCGACCACCAAGTTACTCTTCTTTAGAACGAGAGATTCGATTAAAATTCACAGTTTTCTGTGCTTGATTCCCCTTTCACTCTCGTCACCATCGTCATCCTCGGAAAAGCATAAGTCAATTGTCAATTCCACTCTCCACCAATTCACTCCACACCTCGAGTGCAAAGAACCTTGTGTCCCGGTGCGGAATTGCTGCTTTAATTAAACTCGATACAGTCTCCCCCCCTCCGAGATGCAGCGACAAACACTCTCACCCCCTCCGAGAGGCAGCAACTTGATTTAGAAAAGTTTTGCTCCCATCTCCCCCCGTGGACGAGGATTAAATGCATGGAACTGAAAACTCAATTCCAACTCTCCCGGGAATCGTGAATTTAATTACGTTTCCCTGTTTTGCATGCACCGTAAATCCCCTGCCAAGTTTAGAGATCCGCACCACTCCAGGTTCACTCATAAATCATGGAGAGCCGAAGCGCTGAAAAGCGAGACTCCGCATCCTGCCCGGATGCACCGTGCCAGAATAATTGGTTAGTTGCCGTCGTCGTTGCGAGTCGAAAACAAAAAAAGAACTCAAGTTCAATGGCATCTGACGTCGAGGGGCACCTTCGAGTGTGCTCCTTCAGCAACTGCACTTTTCTGATCATCTATCCGTGGCCGGGCACCGAAGCACTTTCTATCCTTTCGCCTTCTCCTCGGTGAGTGGGTGTGTGGTACGGTGTGTCGCTTCCCGATTTGTGTGCACCAGCCGGAGGTGGGTTCCCATTCATCCATCGAATGGGTGCTTTTTTTTTTCTCTCTCAAATCCCGGAAAGCCAGCCCGAAGTGGAACAAGTTCAACATGCATTCTGTTTGCCCACGGAACTCAGTGAATACCATTAGAAAGCTTCAGCTGCCACTGGCGACGGCGGCGGCGGTTGGTGTCCCCACATAAAGGCGACGACGGTGGCGGTATCAGTGACAGAGATTACTTTCACCGCAATTGGCTGCTGGTGGCTACTTGCTGGCGAACCTCTCTGCAAACCCGTCGCCGGACTGTGAACAGTGGATACATCTCTGATTCCACTTCCGTACACGGTGGTGGCTCCCCAAACCGGCTCGGCAGGTACGGGCCGGGTGGTGGGGGGATGGGGATGGAGGAGGTGTTCTATTTGCTCAAATCAGAGATCAAATTAATTTGTTTTCGCGTAAATGATGGGTTTTCCTGTTTTCTGTTTTGGAGGAGTCGCTAACGAAGTTATCTTGGATTCCGTTGGCACTGGAGACCGCAGTTTTGTTGACTCAGTCGTTTGGGATTAATTAGAAGCATCTGTCGACGTTGGCCGCAGTTGAATGGACCGCTTGTGTGATGGCATTGAGAACTGTGCGATGGCGGAGGGGATGCTTAAGGATGTGCCCCTCGTTATGAAACCATTTGGGAATTGAGTGATTAATGGGGTTTCATTTTGATTGAGGCTGTGCTTGCACTTCTCATTTAGTTTGCACGTGTTGCTTCGACTCCCTTCTGTTCTTTAAGCCACAAAGATGTTTGCATTTAGCACGAATCTCTTGATTTTTTTTAAAATCAAGCTATCAGTGAGCTACAGCCCGAAAACATCACCAAGGTCTTGGAAAATTGGGGTGACACAATGCGCCACTGCGAAGCCAGTCGAGGCAGCCACTTGAATGACGCTGAATGTCATAATTAATGGGAATGTTTGTTCTTACTAATGAAGCCAGAATACATGGAAAACATTTAATTTTGTTAATTTTATCGCATTTTTAAAATGAAACTTATATTTGGCCCCCCCTGTACAATCGTCAAACGTCAACGAAGTCACCATTCAGCTGAGAAGTACACTACGAACCAACACACTGATTCACTCTTGGCTCTGTTCAATGCGTTTGTCACCAAAAAACGTTTCACAAAATTTCATCGTTTCGTTGAAAATTGAAAAATGGGTCAGTTTTAATTTTAGAAAAAGAAACAGCCTTGACAAACCATTCCACAACTAGGACGAGAAATAAAATGAGACGCAAATACGTCCGTCCCACCATGAAATCCATCTCGGTGCTTTCAAAAGAAACGGGAAAACTCAACGCTAAATACGCAAAAAGAAAGAAATTGAAAACAAATCTCCTTCAGTTCGGTTTTCACCTTTTCTCTTTCTCTCTTAGGATTCCTTTGTGAAGGATGCTGCTGTGGATTTGCATTGGTGCCCCTCCAAGCGACCATAATTTTGTATTCATCTGCTGCACTAAATGAGGAAACCTCAGAGAAGCGTTGGAATATTCTAGAAATATCATGAAACATGATAAAATTAATGGGAGGAGAGCACGAGAGATAAAGAGACGGGGATGGGGAACCAGGGTGGAAAATATGTGCATAGACAAGCGGATTAAAGTGATTCAATAGACGAGAAAGTGCATAGACACAAAAGACACAAAGTGCTGGGTCTCTGCGCACTCCTTCCGTCTTCCGATCTTGACACTTGGAGCAGTGCACGAGAGGACTCACAATAAAACAATATGCGGCGGGTGCACATGCTGAGTACTCTCGATTTTCAGCAAAAAAAACGGAAAGAATGAGGATGACAAACTATGCAGGATGTGGTTACGTTGGAACAGTGGCAGAGACAATGACTTGCGTGTCACTGTGAAGGGATGCAGGGACTGTGTGGTCTTGGGGGTGTAGACTTTCGATTTTATTTTTAAAGGGAGCAACGCCAAATGGACTGTCTCGGGGAGATTTGGAGTAAATGAAGGGAATTCTTACCCAACCGAAACTCGTTTTGATAAAGGGGGACCAGATGGAAATGATAGTTTTTCCAATTGTCATGTTTCAGCAGCTGTCAAAGTTACCAGTGACAGTTAGCTGTCAAATATTCAGTAGCTGTCAAAGTTACCAATAACATCCAGCGGTCAAAGTTACCAATGACATTCAGCTGTCATAATATTGAGCAGCTTTCAAAGTTACCACCGACATTCAGATGTCAAAATATTCACCAACTGTCAAAGATACCAAAGAAGCACAACTGTCAAGCTTTCAACGTTACCAATGACACCCAGTTGTCAAAATATTCAGCAAGGTTTGCCATTTCATCAAGCATCGTTTCACGCATGCCGAACGTGAGGAAATCACTCAAAAATATGATCGAAATCCCGGCTCCGTTGTAAATAGAAAACGTCAATTTCGTCATAAAGTCGGTCGTCATCATGGCTTCAGTGTGTAGTCAATTCGCCGCACCGTGGAAAAGCTTAATTGAGAGTACACTCTTTTGAATTCTAAGCCACCAACTAGACAGACTGGTGGGAAATGAAGAAAACATAAGCCGCCGTAGCGGCCAGTATCGATGAAGACCTAGAAATGTCGATTTAGCGCTGATTAATCACTCCGGGACCTCGGCCGACTTGGTGTGCGAAACTGGAGACAGCTGGCGAAAGATCGTGCTGGCTGGAGAGACATGTTGAGTGAGGCTCAGGTCCACTTCGGACTGTAGCGCCCTAAGAAGAAGAAGAAGAAGAATCCCTCCGGATTATTTTGTGGTTGGATTTGGGCCTACATCCAAAAACTGAAGACGGATGGTCATAGACAACGCCGCGATTTCGCAAATTCAGCGCTGGAAATGCTGCCTGGAAATCTGGATTTTGACCAAAAAATCAGACTTTCGGCCTAAATCCGTTAAGGATTGCGCTGATGCAAGAATTGAACCCAGACGACCATAGGCAAAGCCGTGATATCGCTAATTCGGCGCTGGAAATGGAAATGTTGCCGGAGATTCGGATTTTGACCAAAAACTCAGAGTTTGGGCCAACATTCGTTAAGGATTGCACTGACACAAGGATTGCAGTCGTGAGTTCGCTTATTGGGCACTGGAAATCTTAGCTGAAGATCCGGATTTCGGCAAAAAAAAAGAGTTTGGGCCTACATCCGTATAAGATTGCGCTGATGCAAGAATTGAAGCCGGATGACCATAGGCAACGCCGTGATTTCGCTAATTCGTCGCTGGAATATTGTTGGAGATCCGGATTTTCGCAAAAATTGGGCCTATATCCGTATAAAACTGTGTTAACGGAAGAACTAAAGCTGAGTGACCATAGACACCATAGGCTGTGAGTTCGCTAATTGACTGCTGAAAATAATGGTTGGATTTTGGTCAAAATCTTCATTTTTTTCGGACGAGGCCCAATTTTTGGCTCAGCGGCTTTGTCAACAAGCCGTTACTGGATCGAACACAATCCACAAGTCTTCGACCAAACATCAGTGCATCCCCAAAGATTGACTGTTTGGAGCGGTTTACCACATGGCGGCATCATTGGGCCTTATTTCTTTCAAAATGAGGAAGGAGACCCCGTTATCGTCAATGGTCTCAGGGAAAGAGTGATGTTAACCGACTTTCTGTAGCCAGAGCTCGATAACATCGATATATCCAAGATGCGGTTGCAACAAGAGGGCGCTACATGCCATACAAGCGACGCAACGCTCGAGATTGTGAAGGAGAGATTTGGAGACTGGCTTATTTCAAGGCGAGCGTTCATGAATGGGCCACCACTTGATACCACTTGATTATTTCCTATGGAGCTGCGTCAAGTTCTTCAAGGCAGGCACTTTGGACGAGTTCGAGCCCACATTCGAGACGCTGTTGCCGGAAGAACTCTGTCTGCGCAGCTAATGTGGCCAACATTCGAGACGCTGTTGCTGGAATAACCCCGAAAATATTGTAGGAGCGAAATCAATCGCTCTCCACGTACGCAAATGACAGTTTGGTGTTGACTGACGGCTAAGTTTCGCTTAAGTTCCCAGAAGAAATTAAGGACACTTTTAAAATTTGACTATGCTTTCTGAGTCATCAAAAATTAGACCGAATCTTTGAAGCTCTGTCAGCGACGCCGAGGGGGTTATTTGATGTATTGGCATGGACGTAGTTTCAAAATAAGGCCTGAATCCATTTTATACCTAACACCGTTGTGGTTTTGTTTAAATTTCTTTTCCTATTGTTCTTATCTGGTCACCCTGTACAATGACCACGGAAACTTGAGCTCATGCCAGAACAGAGCAAAAGCATAGTCAAATTTTAAATGTGTCCTTAATTTCTTCTGGGAACTTAAGCGAAATTCAGCCGTCATCAATAACCACCAAACTGTCATTTGGGTACATGGAGAGCGATTGATTTCGCTCCTGCGTAAGTAGGAAAAATTGAACGAATTTAACAAAATAGAACGAACTTAACGAAACTGAACGAACTTTAAGAAATTGGACGAACCTAACAAAACTGAACGAACTTAATGAAACTTAACGAACTTAACGAAATTGAAAGTTCTTAACGAAACTGAACGAACTTAACGAAATTGAACGAATCGTTTCTATCTTTTTGTCCGATTGTTTTAGTTATCTGAAGTTTCCGTACGGTTCTCGGTTCGGTTTTCTAAAGTTTAACGAAACTGAATGAATCATTTCTCTCTATTCGCCGGATGGTTTTAGTTCTCTAAAGTTTCGATACGACCCTTACGATGCCCCTTTTTTCTCTTCGTCAAATTTCTATCTGGGTATTGTTTGAAAAAAAAAACTTAAATCACCAACCCCAGGATTCCCAGATTCCAGGACCCTCCACCACGAATGTCGTTGGATGATAAATGTATGCATTCCTTATTGAAACTGGATGAAGTTTAAAGAGTTCCCATCAACTCAAGACGTGAACTTCTCAAGAAAAATGGAAAAGAACGGTTTACATCGAAATTTTGTTGACGGAAGCAGCACCTAAAGCGTTTTTTGCACACAATTCAGCGCGTGATACATCGAATGTGGGTCAAAAATGTTTGCACATCAAATTTCCCGAAGATGTGCCGAGACAGCTCAGTTCCACGGAACATGCATCACAACTCCTGATGTGATTCACTTGTTTGTCCATCGCTTGTTGTCGTATTTCAAGAAAATCCATCAGCACACAGTGTAATCGAATCGAATCGATGGAGGGCGATGGGTGTTCCCATGCACTTGGAGCAAGTGCATCCTTGGTGCACGTGTCCACAGACTGGATTTCATGGCTTGTGTCCAAGGAGAATAATTTTCTCTTCTCGCACTAATGGCGAATTGAAATTAGAACGAAACCTTGAGAAGACATTCTTCGGCGTATCTGCAGGCGCAGCGTGGACCAGACCTCTCGTAAGTGCCAATAAATTTCCACAAAAAGACACGAAAACAACCTCAAAACTCTCTGCCCATCATCCCGAGCCACCTGCAAACACAGATCCAACCAGTGGTTATCGGTAACAACAAAAAAAGGAAGGCTCATGACAATTAACTTTCGCTCTGGACGAACCAAGGCCCACGACCACGATAACGACGACGACGCCATCGATGACGACGTCATGCCGAAGCATGTTAGAAGCAGAAGAGATACGTATCTACAGCCACCACGTGTCGTGTCGCCACTTTGGCCATTAACATGACCTCCCCGATCCAGCAGGCAGCAGGCAGCAGCACCAGTCAGCAGCAGCTGCCTTTTTTGCTGCAGACAGCGGCTGCCTGGGTTCGGGGATGGGATTTGATTTGCCTGCGCCGCAGGGTGGAGGGGGTAGGCCGACAGGTGTACGCAAAAAAACAAAAACTCCCCAT
The DNA here is from genome assembly GCA_930367185.1 of Myathropa florea. Taxonomy (NCBI): domain Eukaryota; kingdom Metazoa; phylum Arthropoda; class Insecta; order Diptera; family Syrphidae; genus Myathropa; species Myathropa florea. The sequence goes on from OV884004.1 coordinate 87,434,922, forward strand.
CAAATTCTTCCTTGATTCCTTTGTTTGCCGCTGAAAAAGGAACCGTGCAGAGTTGGGTGCAGCACGGAAACCCGTGACTGGTGGATGGAGAGAGGTGTGTTCTGTCGCCGCCACCTGCGTTTCTGCCGGCAATTTATACCGTGCTCCACCTTCATCGGGTCTGACAAGGGGTTTTTTGTGTGTTTCGGAAGTGCGCCACCCTCCACTGCATGCATGGGTTTTTGCTGCAGGCGCTCACTGGGGGGAAGGATTGGATCGTTCTAGGAAACAATGAAGGGTGTGCTCTGAACAGCCTATGGGGGAGGGGGAGGGGGCCTTGATGGGGTGATGATATCCATTGATTGCTGCTTCAGCTGACGCCGGTTTGGGGCCAGGAATGCGAGTGTATCGCACGCAAATGCAGTAAGTCCGAAACCGCTGCATACTTTTAGGGAGTTTTTAAAGCATTTCCAGCCTTCCTGGACCAGGAAGTGGCTCAAATTTCACACCATCACCTGAGAAAACCCACGCCACATCTCGTGGCTTTCCAAAATTTAAGCTAAAATCGGAGAAACAACAAAAAACTTTAGAAACTCACCGGAAATCCAGGCTTAAATTCCTCTGATGTGTCGACAGTCGTTTGGGTTGTCCGCCGTTCGCCGTCGCGCCGCCGCACCCATTCGCCGAATTGCCGCCCACGCCGTTCATCGCTCCCGCATTCGGCCGGCCATGCACTGACGGCATCGAGTGATTCATGAATCGGCTCAAGCTCAGCACTCGGGGTTTCGTGTAACGAGCACTCTTCGGCGTTGTTGCCGCCGAACTGGACGCCTGCACGCCGCCGTTGCATCCACCCAAACTACTGTTCCCATTGGGCATTATGATTGGCAATGTAATGTTAGCTGCTGGCGCGATGATAGCAGCGCAATCGACGGTGTCCTCACTCGCATCGGCTGGAGCGGGCCCACTCGCCACGGTCACCGTGGTCTCAGTGTTCGTCGAGGGAGTGTCCACGATCGTGGTGATGTCACAGCTGCTGCTGCTGCAACTGCTGCTGGCACTCAGACTCTTCGCCGGACTGCCGGCGGCGCCCACCGTCGTCGTCGTCTGGGGCCCGAGGACGGTCGATTGGCTCAACTCACTCGAACTGCTGGTGCATGCCGCCGACGAGGACTCGTCGTCGTCCTCCGTGCTCGTGCAGCTGGTCCGATGGGGGCTGCTGATGCTGACCGTATCACAATTCTGCTGGGCCGCCGCCTCAGACAGACCGTTGAGTTGAGGGTGGTCGGCATCATCGGGCGGCAGTGAGCGGAACTTTCGCGGCCCACACTCGAGCTGTTCGTCTGGCCCGTGCGCCATCGCGCACAGGAGTTTCGCGTCGTTCTCCCGAATCTGTCGCAGGTAATGGTACCCGTACTCGCTGCGAAGATTGATCTTCTTGCCGTTCGGCGTGGAATGGTTTGAACCGGTGCCACCGTTGCTGCTGCCACCGGATCGATGGTTCTTCTCGTTGCATGTGATGCTGTTGTTGGCACTGACGCCGCTGCCGCCGCCTGCTGAGTGCGTCGTCGTGTTGCTGAGTGCGCCGCCATTGGCGCTGTTACACGCTTTTTTCGTTTTAAACGCCGATATGACGGAATTCATGTTGAGTCGAGTTTTGAGTGATTGTTTACTTTGAGTGAGACATAAAAATTGAGTGAGTGAATAGATGAGTGAGTTGCAAAAGAGTGTGAGTGAGATGAAATGAGATTTTACACCTTTTTTCTCTCTCTCTCTTTACGTTGATCCCGTGGATTGTGGAGTGAGTTTTTTGCTTTTTGATTCTTGAGTGAGTTTTTTTTTCTGTTTTGAGTTATTTGCTCATAGTTGAGTCAAACGAAAGAGTGCATCACAACCGTTTAAACTATTCTCTGCCATTTTTCAGTTTGTTTCTTTGCGGTTTTCTCGTGTAACTCATCGCGAGTGAAGCCGATTGGACGTTGACATCGGAGTTGCGTCGTCTGTCGCCTAAAAAAAGAAAGATGCGAGAACGCAAAGGAAAATGTAAATAAAAATGAAAAAGCATTAGACACAGTTTCTCTGAAACAAAACACAAAACAAAACTTGAAAGGAAAAGAAAACGAAAAAAACGAAAGAAATTGAGGAAAAAGAAGCAGTCGCATCGTGTAAACACACAAAAGGCACATGTGTGTGGCGCGGGAAGGCACGGCACTCCGACGACACTCCCTCCCGGTTCCGCTTTGTATGGGGACCAAATTAGATCGTCCTTGAAATGCGGTGCTCGTTAAGCGTCTGTTGTCATCTGAGCGCGCGCGTGTAAAGCCATCCTCTCGTCTCCGTCGAGATGAACACACACACACACTCGCACGCACACAAATGAAATGGAATCTGCTTTGTGAGATAAATTAATATGCTCGAGGATTGTGCGTGGCTGAGTGAGAAGATGGGTGGGTGCAAATGGGCTATGGAATGTGGGTGCGTGTGGGTCTGTCTGTTTGGTGGAATGAATGTCACAGAAGTCGGTGTATTGGGGTCACATAAACAAACAGAAATGTGCTTAAGAACACCTTAATGGGGCGCAATCATCAAGGAGGCGAGTTGGTTGCCTTCATTAATCATCTTAGTTAAGCTCAAGGACTTTTGTTCGTTGATGTGCTCCTTATCCTCAACGTCAAGCATTTGACTGTTTGAGGAAGCCTCTTTGAAGTCTTAAGTGCTCTCTGGTGTATCAGCATTTTTTTTTGTGAAGAGCTCTTCCTCGGATCGACTTGGAGTTGGGAACGGGGTTATGGAAATGGAACAGGCGGGGAGCCCGAAACTTTGATGAACTGAGCCCGGGACGTGAAAGTTTGAGTACTGGAGTATTGGAGAGCGATTTGAGACAGGAAAAGTGACAACGGGAAGCAAAAAGTGGGGACTTAAGTCACCCGGGTGACACAGTTCGAATTTTAAGAGGTTCTCTTCGGATTGACTGGAAGTTGGGAACGGGGTTATGGAAACGGAACAGGCTGAACAGAGCCCGGGACGTCAAAGTTTGACAGATGCAATGTTGGAGAGGGATTTGAGACAGTTAAAATGACAACAGGAAGTAAAAATTGGGGACTGAAGGCACCCGGGTGATTGAGGTCCAATTTTAGGATGTTCTCCTCGGAACTCGGATGTTCTGACTGGAAGTTGGAAACGGGGATATGGAAACGAAAAAGTCCGATTGTTAATGAAAAGAGCCCGGTACGTCAAAATTTGACAAGTGGAATGTTGGAGAGGGTTTTGAAACAGGAAAAGTGACAACGGGAACCAAAAAGTGGGGACTGAAGGCACCCGGGTGACAGAAGTCCTATTTTAAGAGGTTCTCCTCGGATTGACTTGAATTTGGAAACGGGTTTATAGAAACAGAACAGTTCGAATGTTAACGAACAGAGCCCGGAACGTCAAAGTTTGACAAATGGAATGGTTGAGACAGTCAAAGAAACAATAGGAAGTAGAAAATAGGGACTGAAGGCATTGTGGTGACAGCGGTGCTAAACAGGGTGGGCCATCTAGTGGCCTTTTTTTAATCATAGGATATCTTGACACTGACAGCCGTTTTCCGCTCGAAATCTTGACAGAAAGTCAGTGTCAAACCTCCGCGGAACGAAATGAGTCGCTCTACTCTTGAACAACGTTGGGAAATATTGAAAACTTATGTCCAAAGTGAGTGCTGTGTAGCCCAAGCAGTGCGTTTTTTGAAAACAAGTTTTGAACGAAATGAAGCGCCCAAAGCGACTGCTGCACGCAAGTTTGTGCAAAAAGTTCCTGAGACTGGTGTTCTAGTGGACAACACTCATGGTCCCCCTCGTCGTATGGTGCGCACAGATGAGAATGTGGCCGAGAGTGGGAGACTCAATTCGCGAACATCAACTCGCCATCGATCTCAACAGCTCAGCATTTCACGCACTAGCCTGAGGAGAATTCTGCACAAAGATCTCGGATTATTCGCTTTAAAGGTCTAATTGACTCAACAACTGAAGACGCGCGACCATCCGCTTTGCAGATTGGGCCTTGGAGCAGCTTGAATTTGACAATTTAGGCGAGAAATCATCTTTTCTGACGAGGCGTATTTTCATCTCGGCGGTAAAGAAAATTACCGCATCTCGGGCTCGGAAAACACACACGTTATTGTCTCGAAGCCAATGCATCCACAGAGAGTGACAGTTTGGTGGGGATTGTGGGGTGGTGGCATCATTGGACCATTTTTCTTCGAAAACGAGGCTGGGAACGTTTTGGTCAACGGTGGACGTTACAGACCCATGTGGACTGACTTTTTTTTACTTATATTGAAGACATGGATTTGGACGACCTTTGGTTCATACAGGATGACGCGCCATGCCACAATCGATCTTTTGCGCACCAAATTCCCAAATCTTGTTATCAGCCGTCTTTGCGATGTCAATTGGCCGCCTCTGAGCTGCGATTTGATCCCTTTGGGGAACCGTGAAGGAGCTATGTTATGCTAACAATCCGGAAACGATTCACGCACATACGGCCAATATAAACCAAGAAAACCGTGAGCTACAGCCCGAAACCAGACAGAATTGGGTGACAGAATGCGCTGCTGCGCCCAGTATACTCGTATGTTCTGGAATTTCATTAAATTCTCCACAAAATCTGCAGAGACCTTCTTCTGATACCCCTAGTTTTCTTCGATGCTCTCTGAGTCTACAGTGCCCCGTTAGGAGGCCTGTTAGGATACGGAGGTTTTTCTTGCTCATTTTGATGCATCCCTCGAACCTCTTTTGGTTATATTGCCCTAGGAGTTTCTAGGCCTGCTTCATTTCACGAGCGTTATTCCAGGTTTCTATCCGGTTCCTTTCTAGTTCCCTGAATTCTTCTCTGAGGAGATGGTCTTCTACAGCGCAGAATGGTTCAGGGCCTTTGAAGGGTTCTGATGCTCCTTTCCTTGCCAGGGAGTCGTCCATTTCATTGCATTCTATCCTCGTATGGCCAGGTATTCAGCAGAGTTTTACTCGGTTTCTCCTACTCAACTCTTTGAGCTTCTGCAGGCATTCCCATACCAGCTTGGATTTGATGATGTAGGAGTCTAGTGCCATATCAGCGGCTCGGCTGTCCGACATTTTTGCTATGTCGTAGTTGGTATAGTTCATTTCAAGATTAATCTGAACGTATCTGTCTGTGGGATAAGTTTCCGCTTGAAAGATGCTGGTACATTGGTCCAGAGGTTTGAAGTATTTTGTCTTAGGTTCAAATACTCCTGCTTCAGTTGCTTCCAATTTTCTCATTTATTCCTCCTCATTCAATCTTTTGAACCATCTTTCCTAAGAGATGATCAAAGGCTTTCTTTTTTAAAAATAAAGGCAGGCCAGCATGTCTCCATCTGCTCGTTATTTGACGTCTGAATCCCCGACAGTTTCCTACATCATGGCAGCAGTTTTTGAATTTAATCCCTCTTTCTGATCCAATTCAATCCTTTCTTGATTGAATTCAATCGCTGAATCTCATTTCTTGATTGAATTCATGCGACTATTTCCAAGTTCAAAAAGGAAGCTCTTAAATTCCCTTTCAGCCCACCAACTACCACCATGAATTTCAAATAAGGTTCACTTGACTTTTCTGGTGTCAAGCATCTGCTCCTCCCTTCCAAGCTTCTGTCAAATTGTGTTCGGTCATAAAAACACATTCCTTCCCAGCGAAAGCAAGAAACTTAACCGACCATCACTGTTCAGCCGAAAACCCTTGCAATTTTCATGAGTAACCGCCTTTCCTTCTGGCCCATGTTGGTCGCATCTGTCAGCCAGGGCCCCTCTCCTCCCCTCATCTCCAGCAGAAGGGGAGAAAGGGAAGGAAAATCCCTTCAAATAGAAAATTTATTACTCCTTCGCAGCCGAGGACTGCCTCAGGGAAATGCCTGGAGCCCGTCTTTTGACAGCCTCCGGGGAGAATTCAATTAAATCTCCGCAGCACCGGCGATTGTTAAATTAACTGCACACCCGACCGTCGTGCCGATGTGCCAGAAGCTTTTTTTATGATTATTATGTCCTGTGAATCTAATCTCCATCGGATACACATCATCGTGCATCGGACTGAGTTAATTGATTGCCTGTCAGCGTGCCTAGTGGCTTATATCTGTTTATGATGAGTCCCAGAGAGTGGGGGCTGCGGTCGAGGAGATACGCAGGTTATTGATGACTGAAGCTGTCACACACGACTCGCAAAGTAATGACAACTGTTAAATAAAGAGGCAAATAAATAATCATGGGACATGTTTCCTAGTCGAACATCGTTTGGGATTTAATGGGAACTGGGTCAATCGGAGGAGAAGTGGAGTGGAGTCCTTGACGTATCATAATTCGATCGTGGGTTGACTTCATTGGGAGGTGTTTTGCGTCACACAGCGACTGGAAGTTGTTGGTGCTGTCACATTGAGAGTGACAGTGACATTTGTCTTTGTGAACATACCCTTAGATTTGTTTGAAGTTTCTTTTGATGTCAGAATAAATTGAATTTGACACTTTTGTCGGGGATTGTGTGGGGGTATTGAGTGTTTAACACATTCTCGGGAGTTGCTTTCAATGCCTTTTGTGCGGTTAAAGACAACGGCAGCATTCAGAGCTGATGATTCGTTGGGATGACGTTTATCCGTTCAGTCGTTTTTCTGAGTGGAACCACTGGAAGTTTGTTGACTTTTTTGTAGTTTTTGAACTTCAAATGGATTTGGGCGTTAGTGTCTGGACCCACTCAAGCCCTGGTGCCACGACATTGCCGTCGGAGGTGACTTGAATGACGGGAAAATATTTCTGTCGTTTCTACAGAGCTGCATCGTCCTCTTCCGCGATGTCCGTCTGACTGCGTGGTCCTCTTCTGTGCTGTCCCACAGCCCGCGTCGTCCTCTTCTGCGGTTTCCACTGCCTGCGTCGTCCTCTTCTGCGTTGTCCCACTGCCTGCGTCGTCCTCTTCTGCGGTTTCCACCGCCTGCGTCGTCCTCTTCTGCGGTGTCCACTGCCTGCGTCGTCCTCTTCTGCGGTGTCCCACTGACTGTGTCGTCCTCTTCTGCGGTGTCCCACTGCCTGCGTCGTCCTCTTCTGCGGTGTCCACTGCCTGCGTCGTCCTCTTCTGCGGTGTCCCACCGCCTGCGTCGTCCTCTTCTGCGGTGTCCACTGCCTGCGTCGTCCTCTTCTGCGGTGTCCACTGCCTGCGTCGTCCTCTTCTGCGTTGTCCCAGTGCTTGCGTCGCCTTCTACTGCGTTGTCCCACTGCCTGCGTCGTCCTCTTCTGCGGTGTCCACTGCCTGCGTCGTCCTCTTCTGCGGTGTCCACTACATGCGTCGTCCTCTTCTGCGTTGTCCCAGTGCTTGCGTCGCCTTCTACTGCGTTGTCCCACTGCCTGCGTCGTCCTCTTCTGCGGTGTCCACTGCCTGCGTCGTCCTCTTCTGTGGTGTCCCACTGCCTGCGTCGTCCTCTTCTGCGGTGTCCACTGCCTGCGTCGTCCTCTTCTGCGGTGTCCACTGCCTGCGTCGTCCTCTTCTGCGGTGTCCCACTGCCTGCGTCGTCCTCTTCTGCGTTGTCCCAGTGCTTGCGTCGCCTTCTACTGCGTTGTCCCACCGCCTGCGTCGTCCTCTTCTGCGGTGTCCCACCGCCTGCGTCGTCCTCTTCTGCGTTGTCCCAGTGCTTGCGTCGGCTTCTACTGCGTTGTCCCACTGCCTGCGTCGTCCTCTTCTGTGGTGTCCCACTACGGCACTGGAAGGGCGTGTCCACAACTCAAGCTCTCTAGCACGCATAAACGGTGCCGCAGCGGAAAAAAAAAACCGCCTGCGCGGCTTGTTATTCTGTTCAGTGCAATGCCAATGTTCTTAATTCTTCTTCTTGATCTGACGGACCCAATCTTTTTCACTGCGCAGCAACTTTGATGGCAGAAGCCTCGTCGCAACCTAACACGGTCCGAAAACCTGATGTACCTTCAGTTTGAGGCGAGGTTTCATAGCCCTCACCTGTCTTTTGCTCAAAGTTAAGCATTTTCAAGGCCAAATTGGGGAAACCTCTGCTGTCTGCTTTCTTCTTAGAGCGCTACAGTCCGAGGTGGGTTTCAGCTGTCTACTTTCTGCTCCGTCGAGGTTTTAATCACCGTCCCCCAGCAAATCCCCAGCCTCCTACGTCAAACTCCCCCACGAACACCGAACAAACCTCGAAGGACGCAAATGGCTTATGGAAACCAAACCCGAAATGGCGGCCGATAAACCTGGGACGACTGTTAATCTCCCCGAAATGATGGTTTAAGGCACCCATCAGGGCTGGAAGATACCCCGATGGGTGCTTCAAACGTTTATGTTCATCGTTCCCCGGTTATGACCGTAAACCCCGCCGCAGTGGAGGTTCCATTTTCCTGGGAATACTCGGTCCCAATTAAGGGAATCTGTTACCGGCGTAGAAACGACGGTATTTTTCATCCAAATGCCCACCTTTTATGGCGGTCTTAACGATCCCATTACCCGCCTGCATCTCGCTGATCTCACACACGGAACCCTTCACCAAATCGCTCCCCGGCCAACCGCTTCGAATGGGATCATCGCATCGACGCGTTGAAATTTATGATGTTTACCCCCAGCCGCAGCTCCGGTCACATGACCATCCCATTCATTCACCGCTAATCACCGAAACCTTTCTCACACCTCGTCACCGGCGATTGTTGTTGGTGCCCGTTGGCGTCGTTGCCGTAAGCCAAAGCCACAGCGCGCACAGAGCGGAGTATGACATAAAAGTCGAAAGGAAAACGAGGGAAAAACAAGAAAAGCCCCTTCGGTGGTTAAATAAACAAACATCTCATAGAATCACGCCGGTTACGTGCGTATCTCCGTCCGAACGGCTTATGAAAGAAGCCAGAAAAATGCGCGTCGGTTAACAAATTGCGGTCTGCCGCTTCCTTCTCAGCCATAATCATGCTCTGTATAGCACACAACAGCAGCAGCACTCTGCGCGTTTACCGTGCCCCCTTGGAGGCTTAGATTTGGGTTAATTGATAAAATGGATTGAACGCGCGTCTCTCCGTCTCTCCGTCTCTCTGCGCGCTCGCGCTGACGCTATTTCGCGCTGTTAACTGTTCTCCAGAGCAATGAGACCAGATTATTGAGTTCTTTTCCAGGTGGTTACCTCACCGGGGCCCGTGGCGTGCACAATTATCAACTTTCCGACGCTCAAGGTCAGTCGTCTTAAACGGCCGGGATGATGAGTGGAGTGTGTGTGTGTGCGTCCGCCCGCCGTTCCGCTCGCTATTTTAATCTCAAACTTACATGCGAACTTTAATTGAATCCACAAGTGAGTAGGCAGGCAGATGGGTGGTGGGTGGCCATCTCAATCGGCGCGGCGACGGTGTGCGCTATAAAAAGATACAAAAATTGAGTCTCTGTTCGAAAACGCACTTCGGCCATCGGCGCGCTATCGCCAGTCAGCCGGCGGACGCGCCGTGATGGATGGCAATTAATTTTGCGGAAATTGCTTTCGGTCTTCGCATGGGCATGGGCCTGGGAGTGGAATGGGGCGGCTACTGTGCGTAGACCCTGGCCACCAGCCACCCAACGAGGCAGCGCTGTGAAACTACCGCCACCGCCTCTGCCGCTGCCGCAGAGCGTGCTCTGACAATGAAAAATGGCCAACACGTGTCCCACCGAAACTAGCCCGGGAGGGGGGAAAGCATTTCAAGGTCAGCGGCAAATGAACGTGTAACCAAGTGGAGAGCCCAGACGCATGTGTTCCGCGTAGATGCTGGAAAAATCAATCGGTTCGTCATGAGGTCATCGGTGGCAGTGGCGGCGGCAACGTTGGAATTTTAAGCACAGCCACCACCCCGAGGCTGAAGGAATGCGAGTCGCTCGAAAATGCGTGAGCACTGAAATTTGGCGCAGCGTTTGTTGTCAAGTGGCAAGGCGAGCGAAGTGGGGGCATCTGTGCGATGAGAAGTTAATTAATTATCTCATGAAACTCCGGCAGAGGTGATGAGTGGCAGGCCGGCAAAGCGAGGCGCTTTGATCCGATTCGAACGATGCGACATTTATTGCGTTTGGTTGCGAAATGAAGGCTGCGCCGGCGACGGCACGTTGCTCGTAAAAGGTGTCAACAGTGGCCGGAGGTGGGCTCCAAGTGGAATGTTAATTATTCGTGAGAAACCTGGCAAAAGAATTCGTCCGCGTCCGAGACGAATGATTAACGATCTGACGGAGATGAGCAGCGATGACGGGCGTTCTAAATCAGATCAGTGATTTAGGGTCGCTAATGAAAGAGTAATTTGACGGCATGAATTCATTGCCAGTGGACAGTCCTCTTTGTTGGTTGAAGGGCGTGGGATGAAGCATCAATTTGATGGTTACTTTGTGTCTCTGATTGGGCCGCGTGTGGTTCTTGGTTGAAAAGTTGACAGATGCGTGGTGTTTCAAGAACCAAGAGCGATGAGGGACGACAAACTTTTGTAGTTGAAACCGAAAGTCGGCAACGTGACTTCTATCAAAGTTTTCCACATAAAAAATGGGTTCCAGCAGGTTGCGGTTAACTCACTAATTCTCTTCACTATTTTCACCAGTGATTGGCTCTGATTGGCTCCATGCAGCACTTGATCGCATACGCCGATGACTTGGACAGCGCCGAAGGACATCAGCATCCAACTGCAACGTGACGTCGAGAAAATTCAGCGATTTTGCGACGACTGGAAGTTGAAAATCAACTACCAAAAGTGTGAAACCATCCTTTTCCGAACTCCGTTATACAAGGCCTCAAGGGACACGAAAAAAAACGGTCGCAAGGTCAGCATAGTTGACCCACAGGCGGAGCCGTTAGCAGTGAAAAGTGTAGTAAGGTACCTAGCGAGGGTATTTGAACAAGAGGCTAGAGAGACGAAAGCAACTTTGACGAGTCTTTTAAGTCAATCCGATTGGGAAGGGACGTTTTTTAAAACCATACATAGATTCAACCACGACACTAAATGAGCTGTTCATAAACGACAGGATGGCGCAGTTGGTTAAGTGCCTGCCCCAAGTTCGAGGGGTCCCAGGTTCGAATCCCAATGAAATCGAATCTGGTCCAGTCACCATTTGCCGTTGGGATCAAATTAACGGCACTTTCAAGTGTGGAAATTGTAAATCGCCTTCATTCTCAGACTGTGCTGGACAGGACATCGGTGTCATTTGTGTTCTGAGAGATGATGAAGTTTTCAAAAAATTGTGGTTGAATAATAATGTTGTAGCGCTGCAGTCTGGGGTACCACAATGGGTCTAGATTGGCCTAGCTTGCCTCTCCATCTCCTCGACCGCTCGCTTCTCGTGCTCTTTCTTTTTCTTCCTGAGAAGCCGGTTCTCTTTCCTTCTTCTCTGTTCGTAGAGCTTACGAAAAAATTTTTTCTATGAAAAATGCATAGGCCCAACAAGCCTCCCCTCCGGCACATCATTTAATTTTCAGTCTCTTTCAAATATTACTTACATACTTAGCAGATCCACAAATCCTCACTCTCTCCACATTAATTGCCGACTTCAATTACCTCCGCGAAGTATCATAAAATACGACCAACCGATCATTGATCATGAGCCAAGAGATACACGGCCCTTCGCTGATCATTCCTTTCAGCGGCCAGCGACTTAATTCATGTGGCCGATCAAATTAACGGCACTGGAGTAGGTTCCTACCTCCTGGCAGTACAATGGACCAGTTTTGAGTCTGAGTACTTCAGTAGGGTCTCAAAAATCCTCCGAAAAAAAATGAGCTGTCCATGGATATGAGTCTAGTCAGCCGTCTCGGGATCAAACTCCTAAGACGGCTAGGCCGGATAGAACGCATGGACAACTTGGCTCCAGCCCCATGAATACCCGTTTGGACAACACAATAGAGGACGCCCATGAAACCGATGGCGCACACAAGTGGAGAAAAACCTCAGTCAACCTAGCGTGTGTAATTGGAGGCAGCTGGCTAAAGATTATGCCAGCTGGAGAAACTTTGTGACTGATGCCTAGGTCCACGCGGACTGTAGCATTCGCGGAAGAAGAAATTCATAGATGGTTAGGCCCGAAGAATCTTCAACTCTGAACCAGTGGGACAACGCAACAGAGGACGTTCATGTCTAAGGTGGAGCACCCAAGTTGAGAGGCACCTCAACCAACTTGGCGTGCGAAATAGGAGACAGCAGGCAACGAATTGCGCTAGCTGGAGAGACACGTTGGTTTAGGCCCAGGTCCACCCCAGTAAGCACCTTACAAAGAAGAAGAAGAGTTACCTAGTTGTAAGGCTACTCACACATGTACAGTCTGAGCCTAAGCTATAACTGACGTTCATTCTCGACAGTCCAGGGCGCACTGCTTCCACTTGTCAAGACCAAGTTGTCTTACATCATCGATCACTTGATTTTTATACCGAAGGTTTGATCTTCTCCTTCTGAAACCAAGAGGTTTGTGGACCCTCTTAGACGGGGCTTTGACTCTCTTAGGGCTTAGGATTGGTGTTCATCCGCTAGGCCACAAATTATTGCTTCGAAACTATGGTCACATCCCTAAGCAGGTCGTAGAGTTCGTGGTTTTGCCTTCCATGCAGACTCGACCGAATATCCGTCGCAGAATTTTTCTCTCGAAGGCCCTACAAATCAGCTCTGTCGTCCTGCTTACCGTTCAAGTTTCGGCTTCATACAACAAGACTGGAAGGACACGGATTTTGTGGAGCATGGTTCTTCGAGTCAGGAGCTTTGAAGTAGGTAATAGCGGCCGTTGTGGCCGCTCATCTGATCAGTCACAGTGAAACAAAAAGTAGATCCACCATGTTCTTGCAATTGTGGATGATTTCATGAACCATTCTTGTGAGAAACGCGAAATCGACTGCCTCGGATTCTCCTGCACACTCTCACGGACAGCGGTGGTGTTTTTGGCATGGCATGCGCACTAGACTTTTAAGTCTAGGTTCAGACCCCAGCTCAGGCAAACAATATTTCAAAAAGAAAAAATTGTTCACGGCTACGCCTTTTTCGAGTCACTGACAATGCTCAAAGAGAAAGCTTCTCTTTGTCTAGAAGAAGCTTCTCAATCTCGCCGTTCGGAGTCGGCATTAAAAAACCGTGGGTCCCTTCCGCAAGTGAGAGAACTATAGCACGCATAACACGAGTGGTTAGGCCTAGGTCCACCTCGGACTATAGAGCCACTAGAAAAAGGAGAACATCGATGTCATTGTTTTGAACCCAAACAAGACAAGCCAACAACGCATTTTCAAAGCTAGCCACCGCTTCAATTCCCTTACGTCATTCGCCAGAAAGAACCCTCATCAAACGACGAGTGCATACTTCAAGTAAACCCATGTGAAGATTCTCAATAAATCAGAATGTCTTTGAAAATGTAAACAAAACTCTAGAGTTTTTCGATTCTTATCTTTCCCAAGGTCAAGTGTTGTTTGAGTGCGCCGCTCTGACAACGCATGCATGTGCGTCATTTTGTTGTTCTGCTTCCATTCGAAGGATCATGGGAATTCGAAAATTCTTCAGTTGTTACGACGAGAGAGAACTGAGAGATCTTGTAGACGATCACGCAGCGGGTGAATCTGCTGCTGAAGGCCGCTTACTCAGAAAATGTCAGAAAGTGTGATTTATGAGATCGTGAATTTGAAGAATGTGGGGGCTTTGAAGGCTTGAAATTATGAATCGCCTTCATTCTCGGACTGTGCTGGACCGGATGTCGGTGCCTAACGTGTTCTGAGAGGTGATGAAGTTTGCCTTCAACGTAGGAGTGGACTTACCCACTACATCACGTTGCCCAAAATTGTGGCTTACAGACAAGTTTGCTTATTTACTTAGGTTTTTAAGGGGCACCCTGTGCACGTATTTTATCTCGCTGGCCTCTGATCTCACGGAGCATGGCAGGGCACGTTCGATATCAAAACACTCTCTTAACATACAAATACCCCTTTCAATGAATTCTCCGTGATTTCCAAATGACTTCAATCCGATATGAGTCTTAAAAAAGGCATAGGCCCAACAAGCCTCCCCTCCGGCACATCATTTAATTTCCAGTCTCTTTCAAATACTAAGTAAATAGTTAACGGGCTCCCGACAAGCTGCCTGAGGTCTTCAAATCTTCAATCCATCTTGTGCTCTTTCTTCGCATTAATTGCCGACTTCAATCACCTCCGCGAAGTATCGTAAAATACGATCAACCGATCATTGATCATGAGCCAAGAGGTACACGGCCCTTCGATGATCATTCCTTTCAGTAGCCAGCGACTTAATTGATCTGCCCGATGGAACGAGCGGGAGGTCAGTGACTTGGGAAGTCTGAGGAAGAGGTGAAAGGATTAAGAATGCATTTCGTTAGTGAACCATGAAGCATCGCATGTGCTGCATGCGGTTAGTTCGTTGGTTGCCTATTCATCAAATTCAGCGGATGCTTTCGAATTGAGTTCGACTGTGGAGTGAAAGGATTTCCAAGAGAAAGAGATCGCATTTTGGATTGTTTACGGGGAACATTAGGTCACTAGTGACTTTCAAATTTTATCGAAATAAGCGCTCAATTGGAAGTAAACTTCCTCAGCAAATCTTTTGTAGATTTTCGAGGAAGTGGGGATCATTCTCTGAGAGGGTGACTAGTGGTGGTCGGTGGGCGGACATAACGGCAAGCGATATAAGGGCATATGCTAGAATTTGACTCTTGGCTTTATGTCACGACACCGTGGTGGCCTCTGGGCAGATGAATGAGACGTTTTGTTGATCAAATTTGAAGGTTTGTCGAGATTTGCAGACTTTTGAATGAGGACATTGTAACAATCGATGCTTAAGGTTGTCAAAGAACCAGCTGCGCATCAGTTGCACTGCAGTGAAGGGAAACAGGGACTCAGCTAAGAAGTTAACTTCGGTTCAACGCGACAAATTACTTGATTTCCTCCTCAACTTGCAACGACTGTGGTTGTCCTCTTCTCTGTTGGCCCCCTGCTTGCGTCGTCCTCTTCTGCGTTGTCCCACCGCCCGCGTCGTCCTCTTCTGCGTTATCCCACCGCCCGCGTCGTCCTCTTCTGCTTTGTCCCACTGTCTGCGTCGTCCTCTTCTGCTTTGTCCCACTGTCTGCGTCGTCCTCTTCTGCTTTGTCCCACTGTCTGCGTCGTCCTCTTCTGCTTTGTCCCACTGTCTGCGTCGTCCTTTTCTGTGTTGTCCCTCTGACCGCGTGGTCCTCTCCTACAGGGTGGGGCAAACATAAGTTTCTTTTACATACAACGTCGTTCAAGTGTCTACCTCGGCTGGCTTCGCAGTAGCGCATTCTGTCACCCCAATTTTCCAAGACCTCGTTGATGGTTTCGGGCTGTAGGGAAACGATGTGTGGGTTTGGTTCGAATTTGAGTAGAAATTAGCTGCTAACTGACATTTCCACACGCATACGGCGATTAACTTCACTCCCACGTAAGCAGACAAACTGAACGAACTTAACGAAACCGAGCTTGAGTAGAAATCAGCTGTAAAATTACATTCGCATACGTGGAGGGCGATTAACTTCTTTCCCACGTAAGCAGACAAACTGAACGAACTTAACGAAACTGAATTTGTGTAAAAATTAGCTGCCAACTGACATTTGCACACGCAGAGAGCGATTAACTTCGCTCCCACGTAAGCAGGCAAACTGAACGAACTTAACGAAACTGAACGAAGCGATTATTATAGACACAGTGTATTATTTCTGTATAATCCCTCGGTTGCTTCAGTTTTCTTAAGTTTCCTTAATCCTTAAAAAGCTCGAAGAGTGTAGGGAAACTGTGCGTGGATTTAGGTCGACCTTTGGTCGTCACATCCCAAGCAGGGGCTTTGTAGCCACGTATTTTTTTTCGGAGGATTTTTGAAACGCTACTGGAGCACTCAGGCTCAAAACTGGTCCATTGTACAGTCAGGTAGAAACCTACTCCAGTGTCGTTAATTTGATTCCAATGGCAAATGGTGACTGGACCAGATTCGATTTCACTGGGATTCGAACCTGGTACCCCTCGAACTTGGGGCAGACACTTTACCAAATGCTCCGTCCAGTCGTCTTGTGGCCACGTATACTCGGCAGTCAGCTAAACGTTTCCACAAATAGAACGTACTTGAGTTTTATGAAGGCGTCGAATGGTAATATTTTGAGGTGAAGCATTTCCTGACGGTTGGACTTAAACGACTTAAAAGTTAGTAACGGAAAATAATACCGTGAAATGAGAATATGCCCTGTGCCCTTTTCATTCTCTGATCAGAAAGTGCACCTAGCCTTAGCGTGCGACAACTAATCCACTGCAGCATAGCTATTGTCAACTACGCGTCTTATTTGACACGAAATTAGACGCGAAATCTTAACCTCACTCTATTCCCAAACTGAAGCACGCAATTTATGTGCACCTACTTCAAACTTGAAGGGTTTTAAATCAGAAATCATGAAAGAAATAACTTACAAAATAAGGGCTTCAACTAGAGTCTAGTGACGCGCCGACGTCAGCGTCAAATTCTCACCTGAAAAGAGAAGAGAAAAAAAAAATTCAAATTAAAACACCGCTCAAAAATGCGAAGTATCTCGACTCGAGACTTATGAATATTTCTGACACAATTTTCCCCGCCACATAATCATCCCCCCGCATCGGACCAACACCCAAAAGCAGTCAACAACAGCATTCCATTCGCCACAAACGTCCGAACACATTAGGCATCCCACCAAAAATAACTCCAACACCCCATTTACATGAGACATCAGCGCGACAAACCGCGCCAGCGCTGGCCACTTTTGGAGACCCGCACTCCATAAGACCGACGCTGTGTGCGTTGTGTGTTACCGCCTTATCAGCAGCAGCTCTTGCAAATGTAACATACCCCTCGACAGGGGATTGAGTAATCACATGCAAGAGAACCAAACGAAGGCTTTGACGTATCGAATGTCAGTCGAAGAGACGAAGGAAATAGGGAACGAACAACGAGCACCCCATCGAAGGGAGGTGAAAGAAAAAAATCTATAAAAATCGACCTCGACGCGCATTCACTCACCACAAATTGACGGTGTCATTGGCATTCGCCCTCGTTTTTCCAGCGCAGAGAGAGGGAGGAGACCCATAAAGTCATCCATCAAGCCACGAGAGTGTACGCTGTCATTGCGGCACATTTACGTACTCTCACGGCGCGCACCGAGTGTGTGTATCGTGTTTCATGGATATGTGCACCCAAGGCTTGAGCGCGGACGAAGTGAGGTGGAAATTTGCTAAAAATACGTGAACCGCTTACCAAGCGACAGTCGCCGAGGCGGTTGCCCAACGCTTTTTGGAAGTCTCCTCTTTCGAAATGACCAGCTTCGGATTGGTTTCGTTCTAAACCCCGCCCGGGGGTGGGGTGGAATTATTGCAAAGTGCATCCTTTCAACACTCGCACCCAAATGCGATTGAACAGCACTCGGGGTGTGAGGTGTGCGAACGCGTGTGCCACTCACAATCGACGCAACCGAGGAATTTGTTTACGTTCGAATGGAATTCAAAGAATTTTCAGATGAATCGGAATGCGGGGTGTGACGTTCTATGAATAGATGATGTGCACCTGACGTGAATACGCTAGTGGGCGAGCGATTCACGTTCGAACGCTGAATTGTACTCGAGTGGCCTCTGTGGGGAAGCGTGAGTGATGGCAGCCAAGATGGCAACTGAGTGCATTCCATTGGGTTTTGGCTGAAATGAGTTGATGAGGTGGAAATGAATGCGAGAGATGCTCGTGAGAGATATCTGCAGCTGCAAGGGGATCAGCATTTGGAGGGGACAAGAAGTGGTGACAGTGGGCCACCATGAGGCATGTCATTTTTGAACAAGCGAATGGCGCAATTTCCGTGGTGGAATGGGGATGTGAGGCGTTGTCTGTGGAGAGAGGGAAATTGGGTTCAAAATTTGAAGAGGTTGGTGGATAGGGCCTGTTCTTTTTTTGTTAGGCAAAGGGATTTGATTGATTTTAGTCGCGAATAATTTCTGGGTGAACAGTTTGTTCGTTTTTGCGGGGGTTTCAGTGGCGCATCAATCTCAAACTGCCTGCGACCTAAAGAGGAAAGAGTTTTGTACATGTCAGTGGACGCGGGGACGCAATGAAGCGATGGTTGCAAAGGAAAATGATTGGTGTGAGTTTTTATGGCGAAGTACTCGTACAGTGGAACAGACATGACCTACGACAGAAAAAGCCGAAGAATCTCCAACTAAATGTCATTGCTTTGTCAGCGGAATCGGTGGAACGAGCTGATTAAGGAGGCGACGACAACAAGACTCATGTCGTAGGGCCGATAATAAAGATGATAGGGCCTTGCTCCGTGGCCAGAAACAGTCGACAGAAAGTAGAGAGAGAAAGGACAAAGAGGGACAGATAGCAGACAAAGAGAGGACAAAGAGGGAACAGATAGCAGACAAAGAGAGGACAGATAGCAGACAAAGCGAGGACAGTGAGAAGACAGTGTGTCACTATTCTGGGGTCCGATGATTAGATTGATGATTTAGAAGAAATGTTTTGCTGATGACCGCAATCAGCAAGACAATTGGAGACTAAAGGGAGAGTTATAATGTTCGTACGTAAATTTAATAGTAAGCATCTGAGCGAGTACACACACTGTGACCAAAATAACTGCTTCGTTCAGTTTCGTTAAGTTCGTTCAGTTTTGCCTCCTTACATGGGAGCGAAGGGAATCACCCTCTATGTATACAAAATGTCAGCTAGTAGCTGATTTCTACTCAAGTTCAGTTTCGTTAAGTTCGTTCAGTTTGCCTGCTAACATGGGAGTGAAGTGAGTCGCCTTCTACGTATGCAAATGTTAGTTGGCAGCTGATTTCAACTCAAATTCAGTTTCGTTAAGTTCGTTCAGTTTGTGTGCTTAAGTGGGAGCGAAGTTAATCGCCCTCTATGTATGAAATGCCAGCTAGTAACTGATTTCCACTCAAGTTCAGTTTCGTTAAGTTCGTTCACTTTTGCCTGCTTACGTGGGAGTGAAGTGAATCGCGCTCTACGTATGCAAATGTAATTTTACAGTTGATTTCTACTCAAGTTCAGTTTCGTTAAGTTCGTTCAGTTTGTCTGCTTAGGTTGGACAGAGGTGAGTCGCCTTCTACGTATGCAAATGTCAGTTGACAGCTGATATCTACTCAAGTTCAGTTTCGTTAAGTTCATTCACTTTGCCTCCTTACCTGGGACCGAAGTGAATCGCTCTCTACGTATGCAAAATTACAGTTGAGAGCTGAATTTCTCTTAAGTTTCTATAGGCGATTAGAGGTGCTTAGATTTTTACGATGCTTTTGGTTATTTTTCGTTTGGTTTTCACATAAACGTTTTCGTACGCCTATTGTAATAATAATAATGGCGGCGCTACAGTCCGAGGTGGGCCTATTATAGTTTGCCTTTTACTCCTATCCTAAATCTGTTTTATGACGTGCAGAGCGTCTTGGTTGCTTCCTGTGCCATGAGCATAAGTAATGATTTGAGGAAAAAGTTGTCTACAAGAACTAAACTGTCAGCACTGATCCAAAACTTCTTTTCAAAAAACCAACTACTTGGGCTGCACAGCAATCATTTTGGAAATAGGTTTTCAATATTTCGCAAAGTTGTTCAAGCGTGAGGCGACTCATTTCGTTCCGCGGAGATGTGATACTGACTTTCTGTCAAGATTTCGAGCGGGAAACAGCGGTCCGTGTCAAAATAATCTATGATTTAAAAAATAACCACTAGATGGCCCACCCTGTATAGGCAACACTTCTGTCCTACCTCAAACGCCGTCTGAACCAATTTTGTCCAGTTTTTGAAGCTTTTTTACGAATTCTCCAAAGCCACCACCTTAAGCCTTCATTTCCCACCAACGATTTGTCAACCCACATCCCACACGACATCCCTTTCATCCTCATTCAACTTTACTACCTCGACCCAGAACCACAGAGAGCGTTCGCCCTCAAGAGCACCAAACCATCAAGAGTTGTTCCGCCTAATGAATGCCCATCAACAGTCCATCCTCCTCTCGTCAAATCGTTTCCAGGTCACATTTACATAAATATGCACGCCTCTCACACGGCAGCCGTTTAGCATGTCTAATTCACAATCCGAAACAGGCGATTTCCTCTCGAGCGATTCAATAAAACGCCGCCCTAATCAGTCCCCGGCAACATGTCCCGAGCCTGTTGCCCGCCCTCGACCGAAGCCAACACGTGACCCACAAGCAGAGCACACTCCCCAGCCCCGAATAATTCATATTCCGTATGGACTCCACCACGCTCTCCTTGTCTCGGGATATTAATAGAAATGATCTAGGATGTCGACGAATAATAACCGAAACGACTCCGAAATAAAACCCCACACCTGCAGCACACTGTGACGTCCCGGGGGCACAAGTGAGCTCAGTGCTCGTCCAACAGACAACCCTCGTCCTCCTCCTGGCCTATTTATGGCGCTGCTCGCTCCCAGAAACAGGCGCTTCCTTCGGTGACAAACGATGACTAAGTGATGCCCCCGCCCCCCAGAAATGGCCTCCAATTTGCGGAATGGAGTCACGAGGACTCCCCAGACAGATTGATGACCGAGCGGTCCTCTGCTGATCCGCTCTCAACCTTCGCAGCGACTGCTGCTGTGTGCGCAAATCCTAATCCAGGACAATCCGCACCGTCTTAAGAGGATGACACCTGGTGCACACTCCTGAGGCGTCCCACTCAAAGTTCATTCAAATTGGATTAAGTTAATTTAATCGAGTGCCTTGAGTCACCTTTTTCAGGGTCACCGCACAAAGAGACAACGACGCTAAGGACGGGGCCTGATGTAAGAAAGCAAAAGCGAAAACCGTAAAAAGCAATCACACCACTCAACGCTGGCGGTTGTACGTCTTCATTTCGCGGTCAACAGGCGGGCGGTGGCAACACAATGACTAATGACAACGCCGCCGTCCATCCCCTCGCGACCGCCAAACAATTGCCGTTCAATGAGAGCTGCCCAAAACCACTGTCGCCCCGTCCCCTTCGGTTTTTCGCTGACTGCGGTTAGCTGCGAGCTGTCTTTGCCTCTTTTTCGACAGGGGGTACGACGCCTCAGTGTGTTAACCCGCTGAATTGGAAATGACAACACATGCTTAGATTCTTTGTTCGCGTTATGTAAACGCAAACATTTCCCGTGTTAACAGGCAAAGGGCGAGTGCTGGGGGAGCAACTGTTGCTCGCTGGGAGCGTCACCGGTGAAGGTGTCCATGTCAGTGCTTTGAAAGGGCTTACAGATCGACCGGGGGTTCTACTGGATGATGCAACGCCGCTGACTACGTGACTGGCAGAGTTACGGGCGCACATTGACGGATGGCCGATGCGTGCTTCGTTTGGAATTCCTCTGGGCACTCGAGTGCAATTAATCTTTCACGCCTGGAACAATTTGCAAAAAAAATGCAAGCAAGCGAGTGGTTGGATGAGTGAATGTGCACAAGTTTGCCAAAGCGGAAGCTGTTCATGGGTTTGACACAATTTACTTCAGTCGGGGAACTGACTTTCCAAGACTCTTTGGGAGAATAGACATTTCCTCTCAATCGCTAGTGACTGGAAGGGACATGGTGACGTCTTGAAAGAAGGACACGTTAAACCAAAATTCCAGTTTGACAGATGACTGGAAGACGAATAGTCAAACAAAAAGGATGCGAACTGGGCTAAGAAGGACATATGGAAGCTTACACCAGAGAAGACCGTTTGAACATCATTTCTTAGTGACATCCTTCGGAGTCGCATCCTTCTGAAATCTCGTTAAAGCTTCACTGCAAGAAATGTATTGCATACTCGTAGGAAAACGGACGTTTTCTGACACACATTTGACAGATCGCATTGAAAACCTGAGTTCAAAGCCGACAACCTGTCAAATGCTCGTCATTTTTCACGTTCAGGTTGACATCTGAGTCAAGTACAGTCCAAACAAAAATGTTATTGAAAGTCTACTCTAAAAACATTTGAAAATGTCTATCAAACGTCAAACTCAATTTGACAGCTATGCACTGGATTTTATCCCTCCAACAGTACAAGGAGCAGTGAAGGAAAGCAACGCAAACTTGAACGCCTCTTCTAAAATGTTTCGCACACAATGTATTCATATGGACATCTCCCCGATTGACAGCTGTTCGATTTGTAGTCGCCGCTGTACAGTTTTGCGCTACGGACTGTTTATCGAATTTCCATCGCCCATACGAAAGGAGCCTTGGAGGGTTTCCTCTGTAGAGGAATTTATGAGACAGATTCTATTTGTTTAAGTTTTTAGGCCTTAAGCCGATTTGAAGAACATGTCACCGCTGTACACTTCGTGTTGCTGACTGTCAACATTTGTCGACTTTCGAAATAGCATGCGAAAGGAGCCTGAATGCAACCTGCTCAAATCGAAACAAGGATGAAATTCAGGTCTTTAGGCTTCAAGCTGATTTAAAGAAAAATCGCCGCTGTACAGATTTGTGCGATTAAGTGTCAAAATGTATTGATTCCCAAACGAATGTATGAAAAAAGGCTTGGATTGTTCGCGTTGCTAAGGGTTTTTTTAAGCAGATCCGATAGAATTCGGGTCTTTAGGATTCAAGTTAACTGACAGCGGTTTGTGGGCCTCAATAGATGATATAAATGCCAGTCTTTCAAATGAGAGGAATCCAAATCTTACTGGCAGCGGGTTGTGTTTAAAGTTGGGCCTCAAAGGATGGAGGACTAAAAGCCAATATCTCTACTGAAAAGAAGTCAAAGCCCGAAGATCTCACCGCTATACAGTTTGGTTCCACTGAATCTGAACATTTGTCGACTCTCCATTGTGCATGCGAAAGGAGTTTTGAATTGTTTGCATGATGGATCGATTGAAGCGAGAGTGGAATTTATGTCTGAAGGCCTTAATCTGATTTGAGGAGAAGTCACCGCTGTACAGTTTTGAATCACTGACTGTTAAAATTTATCGATTTTTGAACGAGCATACGAATGAAGGCATGGCTGTTCTCATCGTAGAGGAATTTGTGAGGCAAATTCGATTGAAGCACGAATGAAATTCAAGTCTTTAGGCTGCAAACCAATTGGCAGCGGCTTCAGAAGATCAACCGAAGACCAGACATTCAAGCAAAGGATGAACCAAAACGCCAGTCTTTCAACTGTAAAGAAGTCAAATCCACTCTTACGGACTCAGGTTAACAGCTGTTCCAAAATGTCACCGCTGTACAGATTTGTGTCACTGTCAAAATTTGTGCATACGAAAGGAAGCTTGGGTCGTTCGCATTGCAAAGGAAATTCGATTAAAGTACGAATGGAATTTATGTCTTTAGCCCTCATGCCGATTTGAAAAAAATTGTCGCCGCTGTAAAGATTTGTGCATGTGACTGTAAAAATTTATCGACTCTCCATTGTGCAATTGAAAGGAGTCTTTGATTTTTTGTATGGTGGAGGATTTGTGAAGCAAATTCGATCGAAGCGAGAGTGGAGGCCTCAAGCCGATTTGAAGAAAAGTCGCCGCTGTACATTTTTGTGTCACCGACTGTCAGAATTGACTGAGTTTCGAACTTGCGTATGAATGGATGCTTGGACTGTGGTGAAATTTGTTTAAGGCACGAATCGAATTTTAGTCTTTAGGCTTCAAGTCAAATGGCAGCGGTTCATGGGGATCAGAGGTCCAACCGAAGGTTAGTCTTTCAACTGAAAAGCAATCAAATCAAACTGGCAGCGGATCGTGTTTAATTTTGGGCCACAAAGGATGAACCAAAAGGCCCGTCTTTCAACTGAAAAGTGGTCAAATTCAGTTTGTCACCGCTGTACAGTTTTTGTCACGGACTTTTTATCGACACTCCATCGTTCATACGAAAGGTGGCTTGGATAGCTTACATTGCGGAGTAATTTGTGAAGCAAATTCGACTGAGGAGCGAGTGGAATTCATGTCTTTAGGCCCCAAGTTGATTTAAAGGAAAGTCGCCGCTGTACAGTTTTGTGTCACCGACTGTCAAAACTTTTCAATTTTCGAACGTGCATGGAAAAGAGGGCTTGGATCGTTCGAGGAAAGTTGCAAAGCAAATTCGATTGAGGCTGGAAATGAATTTAAGTTTTTCAGACAGCGCTTCGTGGACCTCAGAGGAAAAGTCGCCGCTGTAGAGGTTTGTGCAACTGACTTGAATTTCTTGCACTGTGGTGGGAATTTGTGAGAAATTCGATTGAGGAGCGAGTGGAATTCATGTCCCTAGGCCTTAAGACGATTTGAAAAAAGTCGCCGCTGTACAATTTTGTGTCATTCGCTGTCAAAGTTGATCGGTTTTCGAACGGGCATAGGAAAGGAGCCTTGGATCGCACGCACTTTGGAGGAATTTGATTAAAGCACGACTCGAATTTTAGACTTTAGCCTCAAGTGAACTGGAAGCAGTTCGTGGCCTGAACCGATGGCCAATCTCTTAACAAAAAAGAAGTCAAATTCAAAGACGCACACAATAAATTTCATGTTCAAAGTCCACATCCACATCACACGTCTTGTCCCCTCCATCCATTGTGTCTGCATTCAAAGAAGTGTGCATTCCACTTTCATGACTCCATTGTTCCGTCAATTGCGAGGAGTTCATAAAGCGCAGGGATATCCCCCTGAGCTAGCTCACCCACTGCAACGGTGTCACTTGGTTGAACACCCTCATTCGGGGTGTCCGGCGGCCCAATACTGCAAATAAATCTCAAGTGCATCAAACTGTAACGTCTAAGTCCACAATCTGACATCGGGACGGCAGAGCTCATCGGACCGACAAGTCGTCAGACGAACCCCACAGCATATCAGCGACCATCAATTTCCCACACAAGGCGTCTTCGGAGCCAAGCGAATGCGCTGCGAACGCTCCTCCCCGAGGTTTGCAATGAAATTTGTTTAAAATTGATTTGCATAATGTATGCGAATGTCGAGCTCCTTCGGACAGAATGGAGCTGGAGAGGCGGAAGTTTTCTTTTGTCAGACGTTTTCCCCCGGTGCACTTGCCTCGAAACAATCATAAATTTCCTCATCTTCTGAGTGGAAAGGGTCTCCCTCGCCATAAACCTCAGCGGAAATATCACAAATTTATGAAAAACGAGAATTTCCATACTTTCTCTCCCCGGCCTCATACCGCCGTCAGGAAACCCGATGCAGAAAGAAATAATCGTAAAGGCAAACTCCAATCGCGACCGGGGAGTGTGTGGGGATGCAGGGGGATGACTGAAATTGAAAAGAACAGTCTAAACACACACAAAGGCTGTTGTGCACCATCCCCTGCTCCGGCCTGCGACTGACTTTATCTTTTGTGTCACAGAATGTTGTGTATTTCAATTTGGGTTCTGATTTTGTTTTCTTCTATTTTTTCGGGAGGGAATTGTATCTTTTGTGCGACCATTTCTCATGTCACTCTTTCGCTGCAGTCTTAGATTATCAAAAACGAAGGAAAAAACTCCTCCTTCGCTCCGGTCGGCCGTATGGCGGAAGATAAATCACTTCAGGAAGAGATTACAGACTCGGGGAAGTGGTGATGAGGGGTGCTTCGTCTCATATTTCACGAGGGGAACGATGGTGATTATGATTTGACTTAGTTTCCCATTTCTGGGATGGAATCGTTTCGAATGAGTCACCAGCCAATTGATCACATGGAAGGAATGGAATTAATTTTCATCAAATTATCTGATGGCCTTTGCCCTGGAATGGGAATCGATTTATGAGAACTCGAAACTTATTTCCGTCTCTGGATGGGATGGAATGAGGGAGAGGAAGTTGTGTTAGAGACATGTCCATGTCTAGGTCTTGCGGCGTGTCGTGGTTTCACGTCGATTTAAGGTAATCGGACACAGTTTTGCGTCAATTTTTAACACGAATACGCTTTAAATTGAACAACAGCGAATTCTGGGATCTTGTGGCAACAAGTAGAAAATGCTCAAATGTTAGTGATCGTCGCGAGATATTAAACAAAAAATTGTGACAAGTCGCAAGCGAGTCTCTTGCAAGCGACCTTCTTGCAAGCGACCATCTTGCAAGCGACCCTCTTACAAGCAACTCTCTCGTGCAAGCAACTCGCTTGTGGAAGAAACTGTCTAGTGCAAGCCACTCCTTCGTGTAATCAACTCTCTCGTGCAAGAAACTCTCTCGTGGAAGCAACTCTCGTGCAAGCAACTCTCACGTGCAAGCAACTCTCACGTGCAAGCAATTCTCTCGTGCAAGCATATCTCTCGTGCAAGAATATCTCCCGTGTAAGCAACTCTCTCTTCGACTCTGAGCCTGTGGGACAACACGTCCACGTACAAGGTGGCACACACAAGTCGAGGGGACCTCGGCCGGCTTGGTGTACGAAACTGAAGACAGCCGGCGAAAAAACGTGCTGGCTGAAGAGGCATGATGGGTGAGGCCCAGGTCCACCTCGGACTGAGGCGCGCTAAGAAGAAGAAGCAACTCTCTCGTGCAAGAAACTGCCTCATGCAAGCATCTCTCTCATGCAAGCATCTCTCCCGTGCAGGCAACTCTCTCATGCAAGCAACTCTCTCATAATTTAAGAGCCAGACTCAACAAGCTCCACTCTCTCTATCCTCCTCCATGTCCACTAATCCATCAGTCATTTTGCCCTTCCAAAGGAACACCACATCAGATTTTGCCACGAGATGTTTTCTTTTCGTTTTTATTCTCCCTGCCAAACTGCAGGCACAATGGAACGGGTGTAATAAACCCAGCACAGCCCAGACACAAGCCCCTCACTCACAAGGGGGGACCATGTAATGGATTACAACATCGATTCAACCCTTTTCCGGTACCGACTTTTCACACAAATTGCTTCCCACTCCCTCGACAGTCTACGGCTTACAGCAGTAACCCTGAAATGCCACTCCGGCAGTGCCCATTTGTCATGCACTTTTCGGTCGTACTCCCTCCGAAATCGCAGCCATCGTCTGTCTGAGGGCGGGTGGGGAGTATCCTCAATCTCAGATGGGACCAACTGCAGGGGATAAAGTGAAGAGTGATTGCAAATAACCACCGATCATCGTCCGCCATCAGTTGTCACCCTTTTTTTCCTCCTTTGCGCAAACAACACCCGATACTTTGACGACGGGATTTCCTTTTGACAGAAAAAATCAGTCTCGTCATGAGAACTTAACGTCAATCATTGTGTGCTCGTCGTCCAGGCCCTCAAGTCGACGCACAAGAGCCCGACCAACAGCATCGGAGACACACAAAAACGACCGGAGTCACCAGCAGACAGGGCGAGGGGCCATCATTACCGCAAATGAGGTTCTTTACTGCTCACGACGAGGAGGGCTAAGTAAACTAGTGGAAAACTATTCCGTAGTGAGGCGGTTGCGAGTGAATTTCCTGTGCCCCGGGATAACTTCGGGGCCACTGCAGTGCAAACATCAAACACCGTCCGAATGGAGAACCCGCCCCTCTGTGGCGCATCCCTCGCACGGCTGACATCCTCCAGCTGGTGCGACGTTTTGCGAGTCTTTAAAGAGAAGGCGGAGTGCTGTAATGATGACAACGACGACGATGATGACGACGACGACGAGGAGAACAACGATGATGATGCCGATGCCGATGAAGATGGGGAGTCACAAGGAGTAGCTCGCATGTGTATCCACATTCACCAGAAATAACCCCCCCCCCCACTAAAATGGAAGAATAACAGCCGTTGTTGTCATTCTGGGGTTTCATCCGACGACGCCAGGAGACGTGGGGCTACACTTGGGCTTTTTGTTGAAAGGGTCATAAAAAAAAAGGTACAGAGCCCTTGAATCTGGAGAGGAACTCTTCCCTTATTAAATATTGAATTGAATTCCAAGGGGAGAACGTGGGGATGGGTGAGGAGGATGGAGCAATGAAAACAGCTCTCTAGACCGGAAATTTTCGGTTCGTACCTGCGTCGGATTTTCATGACAACTGGGCATCTGGGAGAAGTTTAATTTAAAAGAGAATGTCTGCGGAAAGCCTTGAATTTTTGAAGTCACTTCTTGACAATGGGGCAGAAGGTTATTGAATTTAAGGTTTGGAAAGCGACAAGATATCGTTCACACATTAAAAACTGAAACAAAGGGAAACTTGCACCAGATTGTGTTCAAAATTTGGGAAATTGACAGGAAAAGTTGATGATCCCTAGTTTTGCACCAACAATTGAGACATTTCGTTTTTAAAAGACGCTCATGTCACATTTCTTGTGAATGTCTACAGAGGCTTTGAGTCGTTGGCACGGACTAGCAAGGTTTCCGACAGGTGAATCTAACTTAACAAGTTGGGACCGAGTCCTTCTCCTACTGTAGCTCCACTCAAAGAGGACGAGGAGTTGACTGAAGATGCATTTTTTAAGCTTCATCGCCATTCTGGAAACGGAGCAAGTTTCAAAGTTCCAAAGTGGTGGGTGCCAAGACCACTTTTGTTATGATTTCTGGTACACAACAAATATGGGATCTGCTGAAAAAGGAG
Source organism: Myathropa florea (assembly GCA_930367185.1). Lineage (NCBI taxonomy): Eukaryota > Metazoa > Arthropoda > Insecta > Diptera > Syrphidae > Myathropa > Myathropa florea. Next base: position 87,463,274 of record OV884004.1, read on the forward strand.
CTCAAACATCGGCGGATTTATTTTTTTTTTTTTTTATAATTTGCGCGCGCAAAAGGGGTTACGAATACCCTTAAGTGTCCGGAATCAAGACACAGCACGGGCCGAAGGTATAGAAGGAGAAAGGGAGACGAGGTACCTGTGCACATTGGTCTTAAATGCCTGCGGATTGTAGTGAGTGGGAAATATTGGGCTGGGAAGAGCATTCCATATTCGTGTGGTGCGGCTAAAAAACGATTCTCTAAACTTAACTGTACGTCCGAAAAGAGGCTTGAGGGTGAACTGATGAGCATTCCTGGCGAGACGAGTATTGCGGGTCAATTCATGAAGGGGAGGAATGCAATTGGCTAGCTCACTTGAGCATCGTTTGTTAAAATAGCGATAAAACAGTGATAAGGATGAGACATTACGGCGATGTTCGAGCGAGTCTATCGACTTCGCGATATTACTATCCCCTATAAGTTTCATATCGCTCGCTGTTGTATTCTATCTAGCAGGTGCAGGGAGTTCTTGGGAGCACCAGACCAGATATGAGCGTTGTACTCAAGTTTGGGGCGGATGTAGGCCTTGTAAATTGAAGCCAAATCAGAGAGGGTGAAGTATTTCTTGCATCGTTTAAGGAAACCTAGATATTTCGCAGCATTTTTGGCGACCTCGAATATGTGATCATTCCAACTAAGTGTTGAGTTAATCCACATATCGAGGATGGAAAGTTTTCCGGTTTCATCGATGCAAGTGCCATTCAGGGATAATGGCTGATTATTTTGGGATCGCTTGAGTGACAGTAGACAGCATTGAGTTTTGGAAGCATTAAATTCCACTCTATGTAATATGCTGTCAAGGTCGGAATTTAATGTGCTTAACATACGCTGCCGCTCCAATTCTACGGCCGAAGGATAGGGTCGTGAGTCTTGGAACGAATATGAAAAGCTGAGAGTACTGTCATCAGCGAAGGAGTGGATTGGATTAGAACTAGCAGACAGGAGATCATTTATAAAAATGAGAAAGAGAGTCGGAGACAAAACAGAGCCTTGGGGAACACCAGCATTAATTTGGTGAATATCAGACTTGAACCCATTCAAAACAACTTGAATTGAACGGTTCGAAAGGTAATTTCTAATCCATTGAAGAAGAGACTCATCGATGCCATAAGCACGCATTTTCGACAAGAGAGCTGGATGCCAAACTCTGTCAAATGCCTTTGAAATATCAAGCGCAACGATCTTGCTTTCTCCAGCATTGTGCAAAGATTGGTTCCACTTTTCGGTGAGATATGCCATCAAATCACCAGTGGACCTGTTGCTGCGGAAACCGTACTGCCGGTCATTAAGAAGCTTCCGCGAATCAAGATATTTCATAAGCTGACGGTTAATCAGCGTTTCCATGACCTTGGATAGAAGGGACGTTAGTGCTATGGGTCGGTAGGAGGAGGGAAGACGAAGATTTGCCCTTTTTAGGGACGGGCTGGACAAATGCTGTTTTCCATCCACTCGGAAAGAGACCAGAAGAGTAGGACAGATGAAAAAGCTTACGCAGAGGTTTTGCCAGCGTAGAAGAACACCTCTTCAGAAGTATGGGGGGTATACCATCCGGGCCAGCGGATTTATGCACGTTGAGATCTTTAAGTACTGTAGCAACTGTACGAGTGCGGAAATGGATTTGTCCCATGGTACAATTGACGCTCTCAAGTACAGGCGGAGACAAGGTCGAATCTGGCAGCGTTGAGCTGGCCGCGAAATGCGCAGCAAGCAGATTGGTCTTGTCTAAAGAGCTGACAGCTGGAATGTCATTGCAAATGAGCGTGGGAATTGAAGATGAGGCTGAATTCCTTATATTTTTAACAAATGACCAAACGTTTTTGCTACCCTTGGGACATTGTAGCACTTTTTGCCTCAACTTTTGGTCATATGCGAATTTCACACGTCTTATTAGTGCATTGCAGTCATTTCTGGCCCGTTTAAACTTTTTCCGGTTTTCCTCAGTAGGGTTGGCTTTGTAAGTCCGGAAACTCAACTCCCTCAACCTAATAGCCTCTTTGCAACTCAAGTCATACCACGCATTTGCTTTGGGTTTGATACTCTTCACTCTATGGGGAATGAAGGATCTCATACCCAGCAGAATGATGTTCGTGATCGTATCAGCAGCGGCATCCACGTCACTATCGAGGAAACATAGAGACCAGTTAAAATTCCTAAAGAAGTCGTTAAGGTCGCTCCAATTGGCTTTCTCGTATAGCCATACGGTTCTTTTAGGAATTTGTTCTCTAACTGTGTGGAGTGAATACGAGAAATTAGCTGATACGACACAGTGGTCAGACGAGCCTAGAGGCGACAATATGTCAGTAGAATATTTATCAGGATGAGAGGTGAGAAACAGGTCCAGGGTGTTGGCGGAATGATCTGCAATGTCAGGTATTCGTGTAGGCTCATTCACAAGCTGGGTCAGATTATTTACCTCAGCGAAGATCTCAACATACCGTCCTTCGGGTATTGTCTGGCCAGAATGTCGAAGCCAAGTAGAATTGTGTACATTGAAATCGCCCGCAATGGCAATTTCAGTGTGAGGATACAGGAATACAATTCTTGTTATGGAATCAGATAGCATATCAAACTCATTAAAAGTTGAATTGCTATCCAGGTTTGGACTTCTATAAATGAAACAGTAGTGGATCAAATGCTTACGGACATGGATTTTTACAGAAAATTAAATTCCGGATTGGAACAGAGGCCGTATTGTGGTTGAAGTTGGTAAGCTACATCACTACGTATATATAGGGCAAGACCGCGGTGAGAGAAGAAAAGAGGCACTAAGTTATATCCAGGCAGGTTCAAATCCGATAAATCGGTATTCTCACCTACCTGTGTTTCACTCAGTGCCAAGACAGCTGGTTTATATCTAGACATCTAGACAGACGTACGCAGCGAAGAGATTCGCTCTTATGCCACGAACGTTGCTCACGTCAACCCTAAAATTTCCCATTACAACAACAAAAAAGACAGACACCAAAAGAGCCAACTCCGACGTTGCATCAGATGGTAAAGCAGAATTGAGAAGTGCAAATTTAAGTAGCTTCCCAACATCAAATCGATGTAGGTGTTATGCCCATACACCGATTAGAGTTGGTCCACCAACAATTTGCACCTCCGATTCCGCTACGTCAGAAGCTACGCACTCTCAGTCTTTGCACTCACCCGCCTGATAAAATCAAACGGGAGTTGCGACCGAGAATGCGTAGCCGTGGCTTGTGGAGGAAAGGGACAAGAGGGAGCGGACCAGGCGCACTCGATCCGGATCACTTTACTGCACTGAATTTTTTTTTTTTTTTTTTTTATTGATTATTTCACACTCGCGCGTTGAGGTGTTGGACGGTCCGCGGAATTATTAATTTAATTTTTTGTTTTTTTTATTTTATTTTTTTTTATTAAATTTTTATTTGAATTTTTAATTTTTATTTTTAATTTTTATTTTTAATTTTTATTTTTAATTTTTATTTTTGATTTTTATTTTTAATTTTGCGAGCGCGTTGAGGACGAACAAAAAAATACATGTGCACGCGTCGGAGGGTAGCACGGCACTGAAATTAAAAGCAAGTGACGAAATTTGAAGAAGGCAAAGAGATTAGGGCTGGGCTTGGGCATACAGGACAAATTTGTTGATTGCTCCTAACTTTGCGAGATGCCACCACTTATCCCTGTAAATGCAGAGGTCAGGTTGACATAGACCCCCCTCGGGGCGCCCCCTGGATAGCCTCTACAGCAACCGCTTAGAGGTTAACCAATGCGGCTTCTTTGTCCAGGGGTTTAAACCAGGACCTAGTCCGCCTTGTAAAAAACTGATTAGTTATGAAGCGACAACAACAAGCCTCGGATACGGATAAAATCTTTGCGGACGACGATGAACAACGAAATAAGGAAAATTTTTTTTCAGTTCTGCACTTGGAATGTGAGATCTCTTAACAGACTACGTCCAGCCGATGAACTTGCGGAGGCCCTGCAATGCAGACATCACCGCAATCCATGCGATCGGCCGGGCAAAAAAAAAGGATGAAAAACTGCAATACAGTCGACTCCCTCTAAGTCGAATTTTCGCGGGATATCAAAATTAGTTCGAGTTAGAGGTAGTCGAATTTGCTGTCTCGGTTCCGTTGGTAGGGCTTTAAGCGGTTGGTCCAATATTTGATGACTCGCTACAAAACGTGCGGCGTTGTTCCATCAACAGCGTCTAGAGCTCGTCGCTTTGTGTCTCAAGCTCGTCGAAAGTGGTTGGTTCGTTTGCGTAGCCTGAGGACTTGATGTAGCCCCAGAGATATTATTCAAGTGGTGTCAAGTCGCATAAGCTCGGCGGCGAACTGATGAACGTTCGTCGTAAGATAACACAGACGTCAAATTTCTCCTTCGAGGATTGCATCGCTTGTATGGCATGTAGAGCTGGAGATTTGTCTAGCTCTGAGCCCTCCTTTGTCAGGTATGCTCTTTCGTTTTCCTGAACTCCTGTCTGTCTGGAGATGCTGGATTTTACGACAACATCTCGAAAGAACATCTGGTTCCATGAGGAGTGCAAGCAGGCACATACAGCAAACAAAGACAAGGTTGCACCGAACTACGAGAGCTGTTCGTGAGCTCTACAGAAACGAAGGTGAGACCCAGCTTCTCAGGAAGGAGCACAACGAGCAGAAAAAACGGGCAGTAGCGTGCACTGCCTGAGAGACTAAACCTCCCGGCGAACGATTTCTGTAGGAGCTGTAGGGATGAAGAAGAAATTGAATCAGTGGAGCATCTCATTTGCCATTGCCCTGCTCTACAAGAACGACGGCTCAATCACTTGAAAGCAAGGTTCTTTCACGAGCTCAGCGATGTGGCGAAGGTACAGATCCCTGACCTAAGGAAATGTCTAGCTAGAACGGGGTGGTTTTGGTAATTGCATACTGACCCTGTGTTAATTCGCGGTAAGCATGCAATCCTTACAGGGCATACACAATGGACCTTGACGGCCTCTGGGTGTAATTGCTGGCAACAGCATAAAGCCCTCCTAACCTAACCTAACAGAGGGTGAAGCTTCTATCGAATGGATACAAAGCTCGGGCAGAGGCTTGTCGGGATGAGGAGGGACAACGCAGTCAATACTGAGAATCTGGACGGATCACTTCTGTAGACTGTTAAACGGCGATGAACACACTGATACCGCTGTCAGGCAGAATGTCCCGCTCAACACGACGGACGGTGATAGAAGAGAATTCCGTCCCCCGATGAAGTTAGGTAACAACATCGAGACTGGGGCAGTTGGTCTGACTGCAGCTGGAGATGATCTTGGAAGTCCTGGAAAAGACTCAAGGAATTCAAATGGACACTTCGTCGATTCGTCGCAAATGACAGCGTGCATAGATGAGAGTCATACAGCAGCATCTCTAGTTTTGACATTGCTCAGCTGGTTGTTCAGGATGACTCTCGAGAGAGAAGAGAAGAGAGAAGGGAGAGAACTCTCGCTGCTCCATCAAGGTCGGTAGCGAACTCACCGAGACCATCAATGTCAAAAAAGGCGACGCACTATCATGCGACTTTTTCGACATCGTTCGAGACACGCGGATCTGGGTTTCTACCAAAAAGTTTCTCCCAACATTTTGTCATGTGTCTCCAGTTAGATTGTTTAAAGATTTAAGCCCTTTTAGCTCCGAAATCACACCCCAATTGGCAGCAATCTCAGATGAAAGCAGATCCCCACTTGAAGCCCCTAGTCACGAATCCCGTCGAATGTTTTCCTCAGCTTCTGAAAGATGCTCTCTCCCCCTCAATGTGTACCAAAATCAGACTCTTTCTCTGCCCCAAAAATCCATGAGATTTTCAAAAGAATTTCCATTAGAAAATTCCCCAGCACCGTGGCTGACTTTTATTTGTTTTACAATTCATAGCTCCATGGGCGTCAAAAACCTGCAATCATTAGCCGCCGAATCCCCCAAAACATTTAAGGCCCCTTTCCGAGGCATTCCTCATTCGTTTACAGCCGCCCAGAGGCATTCCTCAAGACAAATCATAAAGTTCTCCCTCATCACGCCCTTAATTTGACAGACGAATGGCTCCCCCTTGATCTGAGCGTCAACGTAACGACAACATGGTCCCAATCTTCTGACGCTCTCTCCCGAAATAGTTTGTCGAATGCGCGATATCCACCATCGCCCCCTTTTTCAGAACGAAACGATTTCCACACTTAATGAGCGGACGGAGATCGCTGCGTCGGGGTTTTGGAGAAGCCCTGCGATCAAAGCGCGAGTATCTGGTGAACGTGCCTGCACCCCACATGAATAAACGATATACCACAAGATGAGGAGGAGTGTTAGGAGAAGGAGATGGTGGTGGAGGAGGAGGAGGAGGAGGAGGAGGTGGAGGAGATGGTAGGGGAGAAGGAGTAGCAGGAGGAGGAGAAGATGGTTGTCCCTCACCATAGGAGCAGCAGGAGGATGACTTATTTTTGAGATCGTTAATAAAACGGCACATCATCATCGAAGTGGCGGCGGGAGCCAGGCGTCTTCGTTTGAAATATCAAACTCCAGAGAGTGATGCCTCCCCCAGCCAGCAGCCAGCCAATTCCAACGAAGAACTCAAATAAATCACCCCAGCCTGCTGCGAGTCGGGCGTGTGAGAGCGCGCAACAGGGAACCACCGCAACGGGCGCGCTGGGAATACATCGCTTTCAGCGGAAAATCTCCAAATGGTCATCAAAAGGAACGAGAGGAGATATCCGAGCGGAATTTATCTCTCGGCTCTGCACAAACAGAAGTCCAAAATAATTCAATGCTTCCGGAGTAGGCATGCACATGCACAACGAGCGAACGAACAAAATATTGCCTTTCAAATCGGTCCTCTTCTCTTTTTATCTGCGGGGGAGGGCCGCAGGGTCGGGTCGGGTCGATGCGGTTGCATTTCCTTTCCTTTGTGTGTTAATTGGTACGAATGGCCGCGCTGGCACTTAGGGCGGGCGCTGAAATGGGAGACGACAGCGACGGCGACGACGACGACGACCACGACTCCGGCTCGGGCAGGATGCTGTTGAGGATTTGTGACAGCCGTTGATGCTGGAGGAGTGCGTTTGGATGTGAGTGGATATCATCGTTGCTCGGGGGAATGGCTTTTCGATCCGGACTTTAATAAGCCGGACTAATTAGAACGGGAACTGGGGGGGATTCAACTTAAAGGCTCATTCATGCAACGACTGGAACTTGTATCCACTTGGAGATGATCCTGTGTGAGTGAGCAGAGAGGGGGTAGAAGATTTCAATCATGGATTGCCTGAAGGAGCAAACTATGCACGAGACAAGATAGAGGCGGCCGGCTCAGGGGCAGCAGGGTGGAACTAGTCGTGCCACTGGTCCACCTATTTAGCACCAACGTCAAGCAGCTTCAGTAACTGATTGCTAAGCTGAGCACGATGAACCTTTCTTGGTCTCTTGCGCAAAAGACAGCCTCTCCTACGTATCACTCGTTCCCTAGACCAAATCATCTGACATCCTTGACGACGTGGACCCTAAACCAGAAGACCGGGACATGAAGCTGTTCATACAGCAACTACTCGTATTGTCTTCTTCCACTCCCTCTCTCTCTCGCTCGTCAGATTTGTGCCGACAGTTGTACTCTCGGGAATTCTCAGTGACTCGAGAGTTGGTGCCGTGCCCGGAATCGAACCATGGGCCTGTAGTGACTCCAGAGATTTGGTGCCGCGCCCAGAATAGAACCATGGACCTTTAGTGACTCGCGAGCCTTGGTGCCGCGCCCAGAATCGAACCATGGGCCTTTAGTGACTCCAGAGATTTGGTGCCGCGCCCAGAATCGAACCATGGACCTTTAGTGACTCGCGAGCCTTGGTGCCGCGCCCAGAATCGAACCATGGGCCTTTAGTGACTCCAGAGATTTGGTGCCGCGCCCAGAATAGAACCATGGACCTTTAGTGACTCGCGAGCCTTGGTGCCGCGCCCAGAATCGAACCATGGGCCTTTAGTGACTCGAGAGAGTTGGTGCCGTGTCCGGAATCGAACCATGGACCTTTAGTGACTCGAGAGCCTTGGTGCCGCGCCCAGAATCGAACCATGGGCCTTTAGTGACTCCAGAGAGTTGGTGCCGTGCCCGGAATCGAACCATGGACCTTTAGTGACTCGAGAGCCTTGGTGCCGCGCCCAGAATCGAACCATGGGCCTTTAGTGACTCGAGAGAGTTGGTGAAGTGCCCGGAATCGAACAATGGACCCTTAGTGACTCCAGAGATTTGGTGCCGCGCCCGGAATCGAACCATGGGCCTTTAGTGACTTGAGAGAGTTGGTGCCGTGCCCGGAATCGAACCATGGACCCTTAGTGACTTCAGAAAGTTGGTGCCGTGCCCGGAATCGAACCATGGACCTTTAGTGACTCGCGAGCCTTGGTGCCGCGCCCAGAATCGAACCATGGGCCTTTAGTGACTCGAGAGAGTTGGTGCCGTGCCCGGAATCGAACCATGGACCCTTAGTGACTTCAGAAAGTTGGTGCCGTGCCCGGAATCGAACCATGGACCTTTAGTGACTCGCGAGCCTTGGTGCCGCGCCCAGAATCGAACCATGGGCCTTTAGTGACTCGAGAGAGTTGGTGCTGTGCCCGGAATCGAACCATGGACCCTTAGTGACTTCAGAAAGTTGGTGCCGTGCCCGGAATCGAACCATGGACCTTTAGTGACTCGCGAGCCTTGGTGCCGCGCCCAGAATCGAACCATGGGCCTTTAGTGACTCGAGAGCCTTGATGCCGCGCCCAGAATCGAACCATGGGCCTTTAGTGACTCGCGAGCCTTGGTGCCGCGCCCAGAATCGAACCATGGGCCTTTAGTGACTCGAGAGAGTTGGTGCCGCGCCCAGAATCGAACCATGGACCCTTAGTGACTCCAGAGAGTTGGTGCCGTGCCCGGAATCGAACCATGGACCTTTAGTGACTCGCGAGCCTTGGTGCCGCGCCCAGAATCGAACCATGGGCCTTTAGTGACTCCAGAGAGTTGGTGCAGTGCCCGGAATCGAACCATGGACCCTTAGTGACTTCAGAAAGTTGGTGGCGTGCCCGGAATCGAACTATGAATCTCTAGCGTAGGGCACTGTTAGCAACTCGAGGGAGTTGGTGAAACATTTGGACCGAAATCGAACCCAGGATCTTTAGCGTAGGGCACTGCTAGTTATTCGAGGGAGTTGGTGCCATGACCGGAGTTGAAGCATGACCCTTTAGCGCAGGGCACTGTTAATGACTCGAGAAAGTTGGTGCCGTGACCGAAGTCGGACCATGAACCTTCAGCATGGGTATCGATTCACGTATCCACGACGCCACCTCTTGAAACCATGCAACTAGAGCCTATGATGTTGACCGTGTACAAAGTAATCACGTGGATTCTCTAATTGCACGGGGCCTCCGTGTGTTTGATCATTCGTGTGAAAGAGAGCCCTCCAATAAACATCATCACGTCCACGAGACTGAGTCTGTCAGTCGATTCCCTGAATCTCATCCGCACTCGAACCTACTAATCTTACCACACACTCACTATAAGGTTTCACCATGACTCAGTGATGCCTTCCACCGAACGTGGCTGAATCAATCGAATCGAGTAATCATCGAGGAATATCTGTTAACTCTCATTGATTCATGACACGCCGCAAAGCAGAGTTCTCTGCATCACGTGTCCACAGCCGAGGAGATAATTATCGCACTCTCCTTGACATCTCGAATGGCAGCGACTCCTGTTTTTGTCCCCCCTCTGGCCAGCTGCACACTAATGAAACTTCAATCATAGACCCACTGCCGTATAATTACGATGGATTCTAACACGGCCACAAGCTCATCAACGTCAACGGACGCCGTTCTCCCTCGCTCCCAGTCCAACCTGCGCCGAAGCCCGCCGGGTAATTGCGCTGTCATTACATCCCCTCCATCTGCAGCCTCCCCGCCGGCGTGTGTGTTTGTTTTTTGTGAGGCGTAATGGCGCGGTGGAAATTATTCACTTTAAAATTAATTATTACTTCGCGGGGAGGAGGAGAGTGCACCACCCTGTGTGGGGGGTAATGGCTCAGAGTTGTAATGGGTTCCCGGGCTGCTGTGCTGTGTCCTTCTTGCGCTCGACGACTGTGACGTCGAATTTGACAGAAGATCTCTGTGTATCGTCACACCCTCTTGGATATCAGTTTCCGTCCGAGGCGAGGGGAGTGCTTTGTCATTCCGAGCTGGGTATGGTTGATGTGCAAACAGGGACCAATAACGTAATTTGCATAATGCCACCCTTTGGGTGGGGTGAATGTGTGGGAACGGTTTGACAGGGGTCTCGGGACACTAATGGAGAGCTCTACACGAGTCTGGGTGTGTTGTGCGGCGGTTTGAAATTTAAGACCGTTTTGTGGCTGAAACACATTCTGACGTTTAGTGTTGACAGTCAGTGGCAATGAAGAGCTTACGTCAAATGGTCTTGGGATCATTGATTAAGGCAACAAATTGTCAGCCGGAAGATGCAAATTTATGCATTTGAGACGCTGGTGTATACGGGGTGGGCCAAATACAGTCAAAATCTGTTATAACGACCTTCAAGGGACCGACGAATTTGGTCGTTATAAGCGATATTTCGTTATAAACGATTGCTTATGCTATTGGATTACATACAATGAAGCTCAGGCGGAACCTAAGAATTTTGTCGTTATAAGCGATTTTGACTGTACAAGTTTGCTGAGTCGTCCTCTTCTGTGCTGCCTGACTGACTGCGCCGTCCTCTTCCGCAGTGTCCCACTGCCTGCATTGTCTTCTTTGTGTCGTGCTTTTCTGCCGTGTCCTACTGCCTGCGTCGTCTTTCCTGCGTTGTCCCACTGCCTGCGTCGACCTCTTCCGAGTTGTCTCTCTGACTGCGTGGTCTTCTTCTACATGGTTCGCCAAATACAAGTTTCTTTTTAAAAATGCAATAAAATGAACAAAAGTAAACTTTTCTCATGTATTATGGCTTCATTAGAAAGAACAAACATTCCCATTAATTATTAAGTTCAACGTCGTCCAAGTGGCTGCCTTGGCTGGCTACGCAGCAGCGCATTTTGTCAACCCAATTTCCAAGCCCTTGTTGATGGTGTGGGGCTGTAGCTCACGGATTGCTTGGGTGATATTGGCCTTAAGTGCTTGAATCATTTCCGGAATGTTGGCATAACATCGGTCCTTCACGATTCCCCACAAAAATAATTCAAAAAGGGGTCAAATCGTAGCTCTGAGGCGCCCAATTGGCATCGCCAAGACGGCTGATAACAGGATTTGGGAATTTGGTGTGCAAAAGATCGATTGTGGCATGGGTTGTGTGGCATGACGCGCCACCCTGCATGAACCCAGAGGTCGTCTAAGTCCACGTCTTCAATTTCAAGAAAAAAAAGTCGGTTAACGCGGCTCTGTAACGCCCACCGTTGAACGAAACGTTGTTCCCAGACCCATTTTCGAAGAAAGATGGTCCAATGATGCCACCACTCCGCAATCCGCATCAAACTGTCACTCTCTGTGGATGCATTGGCTTCTCGACAATAACGTACGGGTTCTCCGAGCCCCAGGTGCGGCAATTTCGTTTGCTAACGCAGCCGCCGAGATGAAAATGCGCCTCGTCAGCGTCAGAAAAGATAATTTTTCGCCCAAAATCGTTGTCCAATTCGAGCTGCTCTAAGGCCCAAACTGTGACGCGGATGGTCGCGCGCCTTCAATTGCTGAGTCAATTGGACCATGTAGGCGATGAATCCGAGATCTTTGTGCAGGATTCTCCTCAGGCTAGTGCGTGAAATGTTGAGCTGTTCAATGAAAGATCGATGGCGAGTTGATGTTCGTGAATTGAGTGTCACACTCTCGGCCACATTCTAATCTATGCGCACCGTACAACGACGGGGACCATGACTGTTATCCACCAGCATACCAGTCTCACGAACTTTATGCACAAACTTGCGTAAAGCAAGCAGTCAGTCAGTCAGTCAGTCAGCCAACCAGCCAGTCAGCCAGCCAGCCAGCCAGCCAGCCAGCCAGCCAGCCAGCCAGCCAGCCAGCCAGCCAGCCAGCCAGCCAGCCAGCCAGCCAGCCAGCCAGCCAGCCAGCCAGCCAGCCAGCCAGCCAGCCAGCCAGTCAGCCAGTCAGCCTATCAGCCAGTTGGGTGCTTCATTTCGGCCAAGACTTCTTTTTAAAGAGCGCATTGTTTGGTCCACACAGCACTCACTTTGGAAACTCTCAATATTTCCCAACGTTTTTCAAGCGTGAACCGACTTATTGCGTTTCGCGGAGGTATGATACTGACTTTCTGTCAAGATTTCGGGCGGGAAACAGTCGTCAGCGTCAAAATAATCTATGATTTAAAAAAAAACCACTTGATGGTCCACTTTGTACAGCCTTTTGGAAGATCGTGCCTCTAGAACTGTCAAGTGAGTTTTGTGTGATCTTAAGAAATGGAATGACAGCTCATCGCTTTCCCTGAAACTTTATTCCGAAATTAAAATTCTCGGTATATTCGAGACTGATCCTGATGAAGCAGTGAAAGGTCTCCACTGTCATCTGTGTTTGACAGAAATGTCAAAAGTGGACATGATGATACTGTGTAGCTCAAATTAAGTGCTTTAATAACCCTCTTCGTGACGCCGTGGCGTAGTGGGTATGTGCGTCGACTGCTACGCTCGAGGTCGTCAGTTCGAATCTCGGAAAAAACATCAAACATTTTTTTTCACGGCTCCACCTCTTTCGAGTCACTGACAATGCTCAAAGAGTATAACTGTCTAGAAAAAGCACGCACAACACGACTGGTTGTTGAGAAGCTAGGCCCAGGTCCACCTCGGACTGTAGCGCCGCCATTATTATTATTATTATTATAATAACCCTCTTCGTTCTATATGTCATCGACTTTATCAAATTCCTTCCTGTTACAAAGCAAAAAGATCCTTTGATCATAAGACAACGTCCACCATGCTTGCCAGTCAGAATGAATGCTTGAGATGTCACTAACTGTCAGATCGTTCGAAAGGAAAAGTCATCTCAAAGTCTCGAAATTTGAGTTCACCGGTCCACATAGTTTCTTTCAACATTTTGTTGATCTTGATTTTTCAAGATCAAGGCCATTTCAGTTCATTTTCTCATTGACCCCAAACTTCTGAGCACCACTGTAGTCAATGCAAATATGTTTTTCATTCAAATGTTCACCTTCTTTGAAATATGATTTCGCAGGCAATTTTTCTTCATAAAAACACTTCCTTCACGGCCTCCCAAGAGATCGCAGCGAACGATCAGAAACTGAATGTGTATCTAACCGCCTCCCCTGCCCGCCTCAAAAAGCTACGTGCTTGCGTTTCCGTGCTCACCACGTATCTGTTGTGGAAGACAGAGAACTCCATTCAATCGACGACTGCTCCTCAAACAATAGAAAAAAATGAAGAAAAACAATCTGAATCTAATAGGAAATTAATTTCAAGTGCAAACACTATCTCACACCCAACATCAAGGTCGCTCACGACATCTCCAAGAATAAATTATCAATACGTTCCAGTAGATAGCTTTTGGAATTCCATTTCGATGTTATTCTTTCGCCACGAGTCCGAGTGTGAAAATGAAGCAACAACGGAGCAGAGTGTCAGCAGATACATCGGAGATTCTTGATATCTCACAAAAACAAAGCAGCAGAACAACACGCGTGCAAAGTAATTAACGATAATCAGATAAACAGATACAAAGTCACACTTCTCGAGTGGAATGCCATTGAAACCGCACGTTTCACACGTTGGACTGAAGCGCCTAATCTTCCACTTCCTTCCACCGGAAGACGATGATGATGATGGTCGAACCGCTGTCCAGCGTGTAATTGTGGCATTTCTTCGCAAAAAAAAAGACAAGCCGACTCAAGTTCAATGTTGGCGCGACAAAACGATGTTCCCTACGTCATCGCCCGACTTGACAGTGACGACGAACTCTCCACTGCACGGAGCGAACAAAAACCCGGTCGGCTGGTGAATCGGAATGAAAGGGAGGCGTTGCGGTGTCATCGAGAGTATTAGCATTTTTGCCACCGCAGCAGTGACAAGTATGAACGAATAAAATCCAAACGAGGCGACGAAAGGTGAACGACGAGAGAACGACTGTGGAAATCCATTATTCAGCGTTTTTTTGCGCCGTCAGCCGGCGACAAGAGAACCTAAAGAGAGCGTAAATTTGTCATTGAAGTGACATTAAGACCGAACGAAGCTTGCCCTCAAATCAATGGAGAGTGGTGGCGGCAACGAGTACGTTGCTCGTGTTTGTGTGACGGATCTCAGATGTGGCGGCCTTGAGTGCCTCGTTTCGCCTTCCTCCGCTCACTCTCGAGTGGTTTGTGCAATTTATCCAAGACGGACATGGCGTACAAGTGTACGTCTAATTGAAGAAGTTGAGCATGGACCCATGGAGCTCGGGGTGACAAACATTTGAAGTGTCGTTCCAGTTGGGCTGTTTCGTTGGTACTCGTTCTCACGTAAGTGACGTTAATTGGAGTCAAATGGACGTCACGTAGACGAAAATCACATCGGGACCTACGTTATTTTGTGTTGAACAATGGATTCTGCAAACAATTTTGCGTTTTGCTTTGTGACGATCGGCGTGGCGGTTTTTTGGAAGTGACCCAATAGAACTTGTTTTCGTGGCGATCAGTAGAATATTTTGGGACATTATCTAAGCGGGATGGATAGAAAAAGTGCAACGTATTCGATGGAGAAGCAACTGCTCTCTTCAATCAAAAGTCTACCGTCTGCCTTATCAAAAAATGGAAAGATAGACATCAAAAAATGAATCGTTTCAAATGATTTTCAAAGTTTTCGTGACGCACAACGTTTATCTTAGACAGCTCAGGACCTTTGAGCTTGATGCTGTAAGACTTTTAAGCCACAGAAACAAACATTACACTGGCCCTTGTTGTCGGAAGTGACTGATGAGATGATTTTTTGATCATTTTCGTGACGCTCGATGTGACGGATAAGGTGTTTTGAAGTGGCTCCATTGGTCACATTTAGCTCATTTTTAAAGATTTTTCAACTTATTCTCAATTTTGAGGCAACATTTGAGCTGGGCACTCATGTTTCGGTGGAAAACAAATTGATGAGATGAATAATTTGACGTCCAATGTGACGGCAATCGTTTGCTTTGCTTTTATAACATAATTTGGGACAATTACTTGCACGAGAGAGATGCTTGCACGAGAAAGTTGCTTACACGAGAGTTGCTTGCACGAGACAACAGCTTGCACGAGGGAGCTGCTTGCACGGGAGATATGCTTGCACGAGACAGTTGCTTACACGAGAGTTGCTTGCACGAGACAGCAGCTTGCACGAGAAGCTGCTTGCACGAGAAGCTGCTTGCACGGGAGATATGCTTGCACGAGACAGTTGCTTGCACGAGACAGTTGCTTACACGAGAGTTGTTTGCACGAGACAGCAGCTTGCACGAGGGAGCTGCTTGCACGGGAGATATGCTTGCACGAGACAGTTGCCTGCACGAGAGTTGCTTGCACGAGAGTTGCTTGCACGAGACAGCAGCTTGCACGAGAAGCTGCTTGCACGAGGGAGCTGCTTGCACGGGAGATATGCTTGCACGAAACAGTTGCTTGCACGAGAAAGTCGCTTGCGCGAGAGAGTCGCTTGCGCGAGAGAGTTGTTTGCACGAGAGGGTTGGTTGCGACTTATCACGACTTTTTGGTAGATATCTCGCGTCAACGTCTGCAATCGGGTTCCCGACAACGTCTGCTAACGTCGGGTACCCGACAACGTCCTGCTAACGTCAGGTACCCGAAAACGTCCTGCTAACGTCGGGTACCCGACAACGTCCTGCTAACGTCAGGTACCCGAAAACGTCCTGCTACCGTCGGGTACCCGAAAACGTCCTGCTAACGTCGGGTACCCGAAAACGTCCTGCTAACGTCGGGTACCCGACAACGTCCTGCTAACGTCGGGTACCCGACAACGTCCTGCTAACGTCGGGTACCCGACAACGTCCTGCTAACGTCGGGTACCCGACAACTTCCTGCTAACGTCGGGTACCCGACAACTTCCTGCTAACGTCGGGTACCCGACAACATCTGCTGTCGAGTACCCGACGTCGAACTTCAGGTGTTACATCCTCGTCCAGAAGAGGGAGGTCTTGTCATTTTCAACTCAGAACTTCCCTATTCCTTTCGTCATTCTGTCGCTCATACTCCCTGGACTCCTGCTGCACAACCTTCGAAGTCAATTAACTCGTCCTAAGCAAATATCCACGCAAACCTCCACAAGGACGTGTCCACCGTCAAACTTTCACCATCCCATCTCGTGCCTTGAACTCAATGAAAGCCCCCCAGAGTCCCCTCAAAGGAATGAAGAGCGCCCCCAAAATGAAACATCCAATGACGTGACATGCGGCCCGTAAATTCAGACCGAAGCCTTCATCCTCCACTCGTGCCGAAGCCTCACGTCAGCGGAATTCGAATCATCCCATGAAAACCTAAATCTCGCAGTCGTGACGTGAGTGGAAACTTCAGCACCAGTCAAAATCAGTGCCGCTGCGCTGTCATCCGTGCGCTGGAAAAGGTCGCACACGTGCTCCATCGTCGCGTCTCAATCAATATTCTCCTCGGGTGCAGCCCCGAGGCAACGTCATAGTTTTCCTTTGCCTCTCAATGCCAGAGTGCAATCCTTCAGCGAGGAATCGACACTTTGGACATCTCGCTGCACAGCACCGAAGGGTGGGGGGGAATAGGCCCTCTGCCTCTGGAGGTGACACGAAAAGTGAATCACGATATCTAAATTTAAAATCCGCTTCGCAGATGTCAGTGGAAATCCCTGTAAAAGGTTGTCACACCGTGCGCCTGCCGGCCCTGTTGCTGTCGCTGTCGTTCGCGCCTCGAGCACGGAGCCCGCCATTTATGGCGAACCCCCATCTGATGATGGTGATGATGGCTACGAGTGTGCGAGCAGATGCTGGGTGCTTGTGTGTCTCCCTCGCGTGCAAGGACCGCGGCTCAATCTATTTATGTGCTCCTCTCGGTGATGCTTTACACTTTACTCAATTTAGACTCGGAGTGGAGGAGCCCTGGAAACGATACCTGAGCGGGTATCTGCTGGGGTTTTTCTTACCTCGCTCTCCCTCTCTGTCCTCTGCGAGCATCTCCATCGGGGGAACTCTGAGGTGTTGCTTTCCGTCGCAGATGCCCGCCTCCAGATGTGTGTCCGCGTGATTTTTTTTTCGCTCGCGAACCTCGGGTTCGGTTGTATTAAAAGTTAACGTTCTGGAAAATTGCTTTCTCGAGGAAATATGTTATTTTTCCGCTCCGGAGACAAGTGCATTCGTTTCGGGGGGGAAACATTGTGCCTTCGCGGCGGCTTCGTTGAGCCACGAAAAGTCGTTGGAATTTATGGAAGAAGACGTTCTCGAAAATGAAATGGGACGAGGTCGGTTGAGTTCTGACAGAAATAGACGCAGATAGGGCGGGCTGTGAGATGCGAGGACGCGTTATCTGTGTTAATGGAGATGTTACAGGAAATGTGCGGCAAAGTGTAACGAATGCAAAGCGCCATAAATATGCCACGAGTCTCAACTGAAGAGTTGCCAGAAATGGTGTAACGATGACGAAGTACTTGAGGAGGGGGATGTTAAAGAAGTCGGGGAAAGAGTGGAACCTTGTGGAAGCAAACGGCAGCTAAGCACAGGCGGGAAGTCAAAGCTTTGATTTTTGGAGCGTGTGTGGTGGCATTCGTTTAGCCGCCTTTAAGACGAGTTCAGATTTTGTTTTGTCGGAGGTTTTGAAACGCACACGAGCGTAGATGACTTGACATCTGTTTACAGACGAAAGGGAGTTGAGAAAGTCTTTGCAACTCTTACCTCGATTATCAGGGAATGACGCATTTCTCGGGCAGGAGTAAAGTTTTCCAAGCGCTCTACATGGCTCGGCCCTCAGGCGCTGGATCAGTGGAAGCCTGGTTAGGCACATGTCGCTGTAAATCCCAGTTCATGGTTGAATTTTCTTCTCCAATTCCGATCAAGGCGCACTAGTGAGGCATTTTTGGTGAAAGAATCAAAGATGTGCTCAAAGATCGTCAGTTAGTGCCTGTAGATCACTCCGATCGGGTGTAAATCGAAGCTCTCCTTAACCACGAAATGACTGAGTTGGAAACAGAAAATGAGGACGCATTTAAGCCTACGCGGAGATTTGAATAAGCAATTGTCCAATTATCGTCTCTGGGTCATTGAAGATCACGTTCACTGTACGTAATTGGCATTCTTTCAAAGTCACGACGATCAGTGAGTGGTCCAAATTTGCGTCATCGGTAACACGTTACTCATGACTGGCGCAAAGCAATGATCAAGCACTTTCTGCCGACGCAAATTGAACAGGCACACACAGCACGAGCAACTGCCGGTATTCTTCAGACCTTCCCGGCAGTGATTTATGCCGATTTTTCTGCAAGATCACCTGATTTCGAAGTCACAGACTTCTTTTTGGGGTCATTTTGTGAAGTCATGGGTCTGGACGAAAAATATTTTGACGACTTTCGCCATCCGGCAGGGATAACCGACAAAAATCGGCCAATTTTCTGCCCAAAAAAAAATTCGGTGGAAGAAGTCGGTCTATGCATCAATCCTATGTCACTCCGTACTTCGAAAGACCTTCGAAAGACCTGAAAAGAGGACGAGGTTAATGCGTTACAATATCTTCATTCTCTTGCAAGCACAAAAGTCCATAGAGAGCCATCTTCAGAGTTGCTCTAGATCTAATCTTTCGACGGGATGCTTTAACAAGCTTCAACAGCTGAGACCAGAGGTGACACACGATGTCTATCTGAGACCAGAGATGACATAAGATAATGGCTAAGCTCGAGACAGACGTGCATCAAAATGCGTGCAGTAAAATTAGAGAACAGATCCTTAAATGCAAGTGGACACATGTGTTTACTGCACGGCGACGCATTGAAACATTTCTAATTTTGATGCAACCCATAAGTAGTAGAGCAGCAGTACAATTTATTACAATTTTCGGATTTGACGTTTCACGCAAATGACTGAAGTCGACTGCGACAACAAAATGGTCGAGAAATAATTGGGGTTCAGAACCGATATCAAAATAATTATTTTCTTAAATTTATTACGCCGTTCCTGCGCTCAGTTGCCACTTTTAACCCTGTCAGCAAACTAATGCGGCGAGATGTCAAATTTTACTGCACATCTATTTCGTTGTGCATTGCTGCAGTCTGCAGTCGCAGAGGATTAGGCCATTGCTTAGGCCAAGGACATTTAGGTGTTTGACGAAGGTGCAGTGGCCCGTTCCACTTGTACAACCCTGCCGTAGAGGCAGCGATACTGTGAGCTATAGAGATCAATTGCATCCATTGAACTGGCTCGTAAGTACGCCGATAAGTCGTCTACAGTCTTTTTTGTCAAGAGACAACAAGGAAGCCGTGGATTTCTTACAAATGTGGGGGAGCATGCGCTTGGTCTGTCTACATCCTGGAGAGTCATGCCACCTCCGGTTGTGCTCTCGAGGAGTCCAACCATCGATGGAAGCCCTAACCAAAGACACAGGCAGTCCCAGCTCAGGTTCAGGTCCTGAGAATGCCTCATCTGATCCTTGCCTGGCAAGTTCATCGACGATTTCATTTCCTGCGATCCCGTGGTGCCCTGGGACCCGGACAAGTCTTAGCGAATTTAAGCTACAGATCAAATTCAGAGCAGACTTGCATTCCTGGACTTTTTTGGAAGTGGTTAAAGGGCTGAGCCTCTTCTACCTGTTCTTCACAATATACAGCCTTGGCTGAATGTATTCGGCATCCTTTAAGATTCGTTATATCTTCAAAAAGCAAAAACATTAATGAAATGAAAGGAAAAAAACCAAATCGTTTACAACCTCAGGCAGTGCCGACGAAAACCATAAAATTTAAACTAATTACTTCCGATAAGCGATTTGGCAGCAAAGACAAAAATATAAGGGCGCCTAATACATTGGGCCAAGGCTGTAGTTCATTGTCTTTAGGATGGCATAGGTTTCCGCTTGAAAATCCGACGCAAATTTACCTAAGGAGGTGTACAGTCTAATGTTGTTGTCCTAAACAAAGACCCCAGTGCCAGACTGTTCATTGGTCTTGGAGCCGTCCGTGAAGATTCGACTACATTCCTTTCCTGGCTCAGATTCTAGTCAGAGCCAATCCTGCGGGGAAAGTCGACTTTGTATTTACGTTGCAGCTGTGGTACTGGTGTCCGTGCGTCAGATGGCATGTCCATAAAACAGGAGTCAAGGTAAATGCAAAGTCGTCGAAACTCCAGTGCGGGTTGTACCAAAAACCACTTCTTTTTAAACGTACACTCCATGATGTGGGTATCAATGAGGGGGAGATTCAGTAGTGCATCAAGAGCAAAGCCAGGCGTACTAGGGAAGGCCCATATCCAGCCGATACAGACAGTTCTTTGAAGCTTGGTGAAAGCAGCAGTTGCGTAAATTTCTGATAGTCGCCATTCGTAAAAACAGGTGCAGAGCCAGATTGCATCACAGAGGATGTTTGTTATACAGGGTGTGAGTTAAAAGAAAACTGGAAGAAGTCGAGGTTGCTGAGACGTCTGGACTGCATATTTTAGGTCACGTTAGGTTCAGCTAAGGTTTTGATTAAAATGGCTCAATCATTTTGGACATTGATTCTGTTCCCGAAAGTACATGGGGACCTCAACCAATTTGTGGAGCGCGATTGAAGACAACTTGAAGAGAGGCATTTTGGTTGAGGCCCAGGTCCTTAAGAAAAAAAGAAGTAAGCCCCTACCGACGAATTGTTCGCGTGGTTTCAAAGGAAAAGAAGGATACCAAGTTCTGAAATAATTTGAATTTGCTGTTGAGAGGTGAAACCTCACAAGCGTTTTCCATTTCAGAAAACACTGCCATGGGTTCCTTCATTGCTGATTACAAATGATACACATACCAAGCACAGGATCACAAGTTCAACATCAATTTAGCAGACAATTGTTTTCCAAGAAGACTTTTAAGTTCCATTTACCTGAAAGAAATAGAAAAGAAAAATTAATTAAAAACTGAATAGTTGTTGACGTCTTAAAAGTACAAAAATGGGAAATATTTGGATTGGGGATGATTAACTTTCTTTACTTTAAAACATCACGGACGTTCGCAATACACGAAATCTTCACACTCAAGCAGATCCTGAAAAAGACCAAAGAAATGCAGATCGACATAAACCACCTATTCGTCGCATTTGACAGAACATATAGAGACCAACGAGAACTCTATGAGCTGTACGAAGATGTGGATAAAGGCAAGGAAGCCAAACTGCCTCGGCCGCATCGGGCGAGTGAACACCAATGCTTCAGCCAAGTGAGACCAACGATGAGACCTCTTCTTCAATGGCCGTGAAAGCTTCTATAACGTCTCGCTGGGAGCGACCTATGATGTCAATGTCACTTGCGTAGCCCAGCAAATGTACGGATTTGTTGAAGATAATGCCTTCGGTATTGACGCCTGTCTTGCACGCTAGCTTTCCCAGTACAAGGTTGAAAAAGTCACACGATAGCGCATCTCCTTGCCGAAATCCGGTGCATGTTTGGTATAGTTCAGAGGAACTGTACTTTCCAGCGTGACACGGCACAGTTGGATCAATTTTCCCCGGATCCCGAATTCGGCCATCGCCTTGTAGAGCTCAAGACGATGGATGCTGTCGTATGCGGCTTTAAAGTCGATAAATAGGTGATGAGTCTCGACTTGAAACTCGGTGGTCTTTTCCAGGATTTGTCTCAGTGCGAAAATTTGGTCGATTGTCTATCTGCCGGGCCAGAACCCACAGTGGTACGTGCCGATTAGTGTGTTGCAGAAAGGTTTCAGACGTTCACACAGTACGTTGGATAGAATCTTCTTCTGCGATATTTAGCAGGGCAATGCTTTGGTAGTTCTCGCAAGACATAGGATTGCTTTTCTTGAAGATGGGGCATACAAAGCTGATAGTCCAGTCATCGGGCATAGCTTCATCCACCCATACTTGGTTGATGATTGAACCTCCGGTATAACGACCAAGTAATCGCGGATGCAAGACAACTTGGTCTTGACGACTGGAAGCAGCGTGCTCGAGACGGTCAGCGATGGAAGGCGGTAAGTCCTTTGACTAAGACCCTCCATGGTTCGTGATCCTGATAAGTAACTATAGAGACGATCTATACAGCACCGTGTCTAGTTTCGACATTTCTTTCAAGTCCGTCAGGTTTTTAAAGAAGACAATGCAGAACTTTCGCTGCTCCATCAAGGTCAGTAACAAACTCCCCAAAACTTCCATGTAAAGGAAGGTCTTAGGCAAAGCGATGCGCTGTCATGTGACTCTCTCAACATCATTCTAGAGAAGATCGTGCAGAACTCACTGGCCGAAACTAGAGGCATCAAACGCGAATGTCATCGGGGGTCATCATTGATCGAACACAGCGACGCTTCAATGGAAAGTCACATGACAACACGTCGCTTTTGCATAAAACCTCTTTGACATGGAAAAAGGATGATAATGGAGACTTCTTGCTGTCTTACCAAGGCCGGTAATGAACTCATCGGGACTCAAGTCACATGACAACACGTCGCTTTTGACATGAAAAAAGAAGTTTTAGGCAAAAGCGACGGCGCAAGACCAAGAAGTCTCCATCATCATCCCTCACAACCGGACGAGTTTGGTAGGAATGTCAAAACTAGACTTGGCGCTGTTTAGCTCGTCCCTGTTCACGGCCTTGAAATCGACAAATACGAGTGTCGACCAGCTTTTTTGTTTTTTCCCAGACTCTGCTGTTTATTACACTTTTCCGGTTCAGTGCTCCATCCTCTCCAAGAACAGATTTCACGCCTTAATTCACCCCAATCAATTGCCGGGTAATCCTCAATAAATTTCTCACCCAATTGTGCACTCCGTTGACGTTGCCTTCATTGTTGCAGGTGTAAACAGAATGTAAACACAGTCTCTCTCGGACTTCAGACACCTCCTCGCCCCGTCCGCACTTTCCAATGCCAGAGGCTTGGGAGAGAAATTACGCCTCACAACTGCGAGCGTTTCACTTTACCGAGACACTGCACCAGCATCACCAGCGACGGTACCGCGCGGTGTCTTCTTCTGTTCCATTCTCCGAAGACAACAATGCAGCAGCAGCAGCAGAAGCAGCAGCTCCCATTGAGGCGGCCTATTATTTGCCCAACAAATTGTTTTCATTTCCCTCGATCCGGACCAAGTCGGGTGTAAAAATCACAGCGCTTCACACGTACACGTACGCCCGGGGAGCTGATAATTGGTTCAATTGTCACGGAATGCGGGTCGGAATCGCGCTCGAATCGAAAAACAATGCGAGCCAGCGACTCTGCCGCCGAGGGGGACAATGAACGCGAGCGATGGCAATTAAGGTGGAGGTTGGGCAGCGAAGCATTCTGGGCTCGGAATCCAATTGAAACCGACGCGCTCATTATGTGGGCATTAAATTTTGATAAATAATCGGAGGCGGGGGCCCCCCCTCCGGTGGGAAATTCAAAGCTCGCTTGTGCGAAGGGAGAAAGTCATGGCGGAGCGAGAAGAATGCCGAAAGAAAAGAAAAGCAGTTAAGGCACGTTTAGCCGTTATGCAATGTGTTTACGTTTTCCAGTGAGCGGGGGCGGCGGCGGGGGCTGATGTGCGGTTTGGGTGCACTGCTTGGCGATTGTCTGCGGCGGAGGCGCGCAGAATCGGTGTTGAATCGGTGATTCCGATCGGACATTGGTCGTGTAAGGGAAGTCGGTTACATGCACGACGTCAGAGCGATGCATTTGATGAATGACGGACACGTGTTGGTGGAGGTGGAGCAGTGGAAACTAACACTTTTTTCACGCTCGGCGAGGCTGTGGGTTAGGTAAGCGCGGTTGTGGCATGGATCTTGCGGGCGTGCAGTAATTTGGAAAGCGTGAGATCGGAGTGAGACTACGAAAGAAGTTCGATCGGGGTGGAGATGAGTTCACTTGCATTGAAAGAAAGGGAACGCGACGTAGGTGCGTTCAGGAATGGTGAAGGAGATTCTAAGACTTTGTCGCTGAGTAGGAGGACTTTTGATCATTCCCGGGATCTCATTTTAACTGAAAATCGGGGACAAAATCTGTAGACAAGACATGACGCAGGAATTGAAGCCACACGACTATAGGCAACGCCGTGAGTTCTCTAATCCGCCCGGAGATCCGGATTTTTGTGAAAATATGTTCTTCTCATTTTTGGCTTAGCGGCTCAATACGCAAAATTGCCATTATTGGAGCGGCCACAATCGACAACTGTTCGATCAAGCATCAAGGCATCCACAAATATTGACTGTTTGTTGCGGTGTACCACATGGCGGTAACTTCGGACCTTATTTCTTTCGAAATAAGAAAGAAGACGCCGTTACCGTCAATGTTCTCAGACATAGAGCGATGTTAACCAGCTTTCTGTGGCCAGATCTCGACAACATCGATATATCCCAGCTGTGGTTTGCAACAAGAGGGCGTTACGTGGCCTGCAAGCGACGCAACGCTCGAAGTTGTGAAGGAGACATTTGGCAACTGGGTCATCTCACGACGAGCGTTCATGAATGGGCCTCCACTTGACACCACTCGATTATTTCCTGCGTCAAGTTCTTCAAGCCAGGATGAGTTCGAGGCTTACAATTGTGACGCTGTTGCTGAAATAACTCTGTCAGCGTAGCTGATGTGGCCAACGCGGCACCTATTGGACCAAGTCATCGAAAATTGGACCGACTCTTTGAAGCTTTGTCAGCGAAGCTATTTGACATGTGGCCAATGATGTGTTATTCCATACATAATGCCATGAATGTAGCTTCAAAATAAGACTAGAATCAATTTTATATCTAACACCGTTGTGATTTTATTTAAATTTATTTTCCTATCGTTCTTATCTGGTCACCCTGTACAATGACCACGGAAACTTGAGCTCATGTCAGAACCGAGCAAAAGCACAGTCAAAGGTGTACTTAATTTCTTCTGGGAACTTAAGCCAAATTCAGACGTCATTCAACACGAAACTGTCATTTGCGTACGTGGAGAGCGACTGATTTCGCTCCCGCGTAAGAAGATAAAACTGAACAAACTTAACAAAACTGAACGAACATAATGAAACTGAACGAACTTAACGAAATTGAACGAACATAATGAAACTGAACGAACCTAACGAACATAATGAAACTAAACAAACTTAACGAAACTGAACAAACTTAACGAAACTGAACGAACTTAACGAAACTGAACGAACATAATGAAACTGAACGAACGTAACGAAACTGAACAAACTTAACGGAACTGAACGAACTTAATGAAACTGAACGAACATAATGAAACTGAGCGAACTTAACGAAACTGAACGAATCATTTGGGCCTACAACAACGTGTGTTTGCTGAATGTGCTCTGGAACAGTTGGAAACTGACCCGAATTTTTATCGAAAAATCATCTTCAACGATGAAGCCCATTTCTGTCGAACTTCGGACGATACCAATCCACTAGGGAAGTTCAGCTCTTGGTTTGGTTTAGGTGTCCCTAAGTGGCTTACAGCTTTCGTAGACCAGTAGCTTGGGTTCATTGTACCAACTTTTGGTTTAGCTTGCTTCTTTATCTGCGAGGCTTCTGCTTGTGATGTTGGCGTCGAGAAGAAAAAGAACGCTCTTTCTGAGACTAAGGAAATGCAGTGTCTCCACAACACGCCAGTGACAATGACAGGAGAAGAACCTCTGATAGATTGTCTCCCAGCCACCAAAACATGCCCGCCCGATTGCCGAAGGGCACCAGCGAGGTCTGCGCCTCTGAGAATGACGACGAAGACGTCTCGTTTTAATTGTGCTGTCATGCAGTTGCGACTCACAATAGTTCTCCCATTTCACTCCATCACTGGACTGGCGGGCACCCATGTCATCTGCATATCTCGGCTCACACATGCTCATTCTTCCTCGAACAATGGCCAAGAGATTCCCCGAGCGCAGTGCTCATTTCCCTCGTGTCAATCTCGAGGATGCATGCAAATTTCCTTCGCTCGGCACTGCGGCTGTTTGGACGAGTGAATGAGTGGATGAGTGTCCCTTTAAATGCGTAGCTTGGAAGACCCTCCCGAGAAGAAGGGACTTTCCAGAGTTCCGTGGATTTCCATCTCTCCGACTGCACTTCTCGGTGTTCGTTGTGGTTTCCCTGTCTTTGTTCTGTCCCCCCCTTTCGGTTTCCCTTGTTTATTCTCTCATTGTTTTGTTTAATTTCTGTTCTGCGATGAACTTTCGCCCCATTGCACTGCTTGGCAGAGAGGCTGTGGGGGCAGAAGAGCAGGCAGGAGGGAGCAAGCAGGAGGGGGCAACCACCAGCACATATGAGGGCATTGCTGCAAACGCAACGGAGTGTGAAATCCGCTCGTGCACACAGCTCCGATGGGGTTCTGAAGCGACGAACAAGTCGAGGGAGCACGCAGGAGATTTTATGAGTTCCTCCCTGCGCCGGCGAGAAGGCAGAGAGGGAGGGGGAGGGTAAATCGATGAAGAACAAGAAAGTCATGCCTCTGCCATTCGTTTTCGTTTCTGACATTGGCCCATAATCTCAAATCGCCAGGCTTTGGGGGGCCATATCCGAACAATGAGCCGCCCACCGTGCGGCAAAAAGAATCCAGGCCAAAGGAGGCATCAATGACGGCCCTTTTGGTTGTGTGTGTGCTTCTGTGTGTCTTCATTGAAGCCATGCGGCGTCGTCGGTTCGTTGAACTCCAGTTCCGGCGCCGAGCAAAGTTCATTTCTGCGCTAAATTGCATTCGATGAGGCAACAGTCGACACAACAGTCCGCATGCACGCCACAGTCGCTCGTTGGAATCCCAAGAGCACCGACGACAACGAGCTGTGCAGTCGCTCCGTAGCCAGCCCTAGAGTCGAGTTTTTGGAATGCAATATGTGCTTGACACTGGCGGTGCGTTGCTGCATGCCCGGGGTGTGTCCCTATTGTCTCGCTGTGCGGAGAGTGGAGAAGGGGACGCTTATTGGTCGCACTGACAGCGACTATGTGGGACAATCCTCGGATGTTTCCTTTTTATCCGTGCCTCTCGTGAGCTCTGGAGGGTTCTGCGATTAAATTGGATGTAATTTGTAGGCGCTTAGCGTGGATTAGCAGCGAACGTGGGCGCGTCCTGAACGGGGTAAATTGGATTC